>OY740765.1:84196814-84796814 GCA_963513935.1 Aphrophora alni
TTCTAAAGATAGTCGAGCAGGTGTTTTTTTTTTAATTTAAAGAACCACGGTAACATCCTGTATAATTTCCGGTTGATAAACAAAAGAAATCCTTGGGAATAAACTTACGACTTTTACATATACCCTACTTAGAGTAGTGTATCTCACATGATGTCTACATTTGCTCGCAGTGTATGTACTGTGCATGTTTTAAAAATAACCTTTATTGGAAAAAAAAAGTCATAACTAGTTTTGGTGTAATTTTATTAGTATAAGCAATAAATATTATTAAGATATTTTTAGTATTACAGAAAAGTTGACTATGCATTAACGCTACGCGTTTCCTCGATTCATACAGGAAACAAGTATAGGGTGTGTGTGTGTGTGTGTGTGTGTGTGTGTGTGTGTGTGTTGCAACGCACCCCCCCCCGCTTTTGAAGAGCAGACGCCGCAAGACCCTACCAACTACCAACCCCGCAATCTAACTTTCTACTTAGAGAGTGATTCTTTCGCAGTTTAATAGTTTTGATAAGGCTCTTGATTCTTATGTCACACAAGAATAATTTATTTTAATCAACTTATGCTAACACAGGAATTTTTACTATATTAATATATTCACTTCTTATACTAGCTTACCTTTCTTAAAACTCCAGACTCTTTTTCAAAGGGTGTGCCCTTTGGAGCTCTTTAATTCATTAACACCAAAATTTGCTCTGTTTTGAATTTTTAACTTTATACTTGGTGAGCACTTACTTTTTCTTCTTTCTAATGTAATGAGTTTGTTTGAATGGGTTAGATTTAATTAAAATATTCAACAATGAAATTTAACAAATTTATTTAAGAGTCTACAATTTAATTTTTATTTTGAGAAACAATGGATTTCTTTCGAATCTTTTACAACAATTAATGTCGCCTTTTCTGACAATTTATATTAAATGCTTTCTCTTTGAACAAACTGAAAATCTACTATATTAAACAATTTTAACAATAACTAAAACTAACAATTGATATTCTTATTCTAATACACATAAATATGAATCCTATTATTTATTCCTTTCCAATCTGTTACTTTTGCTTTATTATTGGACTCGAATTTTATTGTATTTTATATCTCTTTATTTGAATGAATTTAAAATTGGCTTTATTTTGACTTTATTTTGTCTTTAAAATGTTATTATTTAACTTTATTGAGTTTAATAATTTTGGACGTAATTCAAGTTTATTAAAAATTATTTTATTTATTAAAAAAGCTTGATTTATGCAGTACCTTGTTTTGTGGAGTGCTTAAGTCCGCTCGTCCTGATTCTGAGAGTGTTTGAGGATCTTGGAGATGTTTTCTGAGAGTTGTCTAGAATATCTCGAAGTCCAGTTCTCGAAGAATCTGTTGATGACGACAAATTCTAGAAGAATGTTTGCCGGAGTCCGTAGTGAAGATCTCTTCTACTAAGCTGTTGTAGGATGTCACGTTGTCTCCTGCAAGGCCGATCCTTTCTGTAGGCACCGTTATTAACCTGGCGAAGTACAGAGCGTTGACAATATTTTCACGACGATTTCCTGTTCAGACTTGAGTAAAGTTGGTGATCTTTCCTGGAGCTGCTATTAGAAGACTTCCTTGGAGCTGGTACTAAACGAGACTGTCGAATTAACTTGAAGAAAGTTAACTCGTCGAATTTTAGGCCTTTCAGTGTGGCCAACCTTCACTGATTATTGTTACTGTTTTATTTCACAATTTAATTAATTTTATTTATTTATTTGCACTACGATGAACTTTCCTTGGCTTATTCTTCTATTGTTTGTCTATTTTTCTTATTTTAAATTATCTATTCCTATTATTATTTGTTATAATTAGTTTAATTTCTTATGGTGGATTTGTGTTGAAGTTGGTAACTTTCCCTTTCCATGCGTCTACTGCCTACTATGCGCACGACGTTCAAGACAAGTTGATTCCTGAAATTCATAATTTTTTACTTGCGAATTCTTCTTTTCTTCATATATCCCGTTCGCTTCGCTCGATCTTCTTCTGGGTGATTTCATTTTGAAGCCCTTCTTTCCCTGATGATTTTCCATCTTCATTTGTAGCGATACGACATATATTTTTTCTTTTACGGAGATTTGAAAATTTCGTAAGTTTTCAAAATTTAGTTTTTCCAATTTTGGAAATTTTGAAAATCTTCTTTTTGCAAGTTGTTCCTCTGATGCTGAAAGTTCCAAAACTGCTTTCCTCTTCTTCCTCGCTTCTGGGTTTCACAAGTTACGGTACTTTCTGCATTTTTGGTTATTTATTATTTAATTACTTTATGGTCTTTTATTAAATTTTGATTTCGAGTCTTATTTATTTCTAGTTTATATTATGGTTATGCGTTGTTATTATTAGATTTTGGAATTTCTTTATTTTAAGGGTTTTTTATGTTTTATGACGTTTTATTATGGCTATAACTTTTTTATTATTAATTTGACGAGTTTATTCTCTTATTATTTATTATTAGGTTTTCCTAGCTCTACACGATTATATCATTTTAATTTAAGTTTTCGGATTTTGATTTTTTTTGCATTAGAAACATATGGACGAATTCATGTTCAATCCGGAACGCTAGATATTTCCTGTCAAGGCGCGTGACCTTGGCTTGGCTAACTTACATATTCCCTTTAATTTTACATGTGTTATTTTGTATTTAGAAATGTTTTTGTCATTTCTACAATTATTATTTGATTTAATTGAAATTTTGGAATTTATCTATTTTCCAAAATTGCTCCTTGCAGGCGGTTCAATTAAACCGTTGCAAATTCCCCTCTCAAAAACTTAAAATTTTGACATTAAAATCCCTTTTTTAGATTTTAAAATTTTATGTTCCTTAAATTTTTCTATTCTCTTTACATATTTACTTCCTTTCTATTTGAAAAACATAATTATCTATATAACATGAAAACTTACTATCTATAAAACAATCCTATTTCTAACATAAATGATTAATTGGTGACATATATAATTTTCAAAAACATGGTAATAAACATGACATATTCATATGAAAACAATCCTTATTTTATACAAATACATATATATTTTTCATGTTCGATAGTTCATTTCGTCTCTCTTTCATCTGAAACAGTCTATTTAGCATGATTATACATAGTTATACACATTTACACTTTATCCTAACTTTTTTAAAATTATAAATTTTGACACAAATTTAATCACTTTTGCACTAAGGTAAGTTACATAAATCAAGCCATCCTTACTTTTAATTGATTTCGCGCTAGGTTAGATTACGCCAAGTAACAGATTGAAGTTCCTTTGAATGTTGACATTTCTTGTTTCCGTTATCGATATAACGAAAGAACCCCTCTCTACCTTAATTACTGTACAATTTTCATGTCTTCCGGATGCTTGTTTATTTATTAACTGACCTACGCAACTTGTCCCAATTTCTCCCCTCGCTTTTATCGAAACAGCTGGTTTTTATCTACCGTTATGATTTATTCTGAACTTTATTCCTTTTGGATTTATTACATATTATTATGGACGATGTTTATGATTATGAATTTACGAATTTACCTATTCTACTTTATGTTTACTGTTATTTTACTATCCTAACCTTTATTTCTAGTTTTTAAACTTTACCGTTGGTTTATTTTTTATTTTTAGTTTTACGAATACGTTTCCCTTCCTTTTTAACTTAAATTTATTTTTCCCCTTCCTTTTTTGACTATGCTTTACTTTTGTTTTGAATTTAACCTTTTTGGTTACCTCTCGATTTTTGAACTTTTTTGTTTCGTTCGCTCCTAACTTATTCAGGTTTGGGTTTGATTGACTACTGGACTCCCCTTTTGGAATTAAGCTCAATTCGAACTTAGGTATGTTTACCAGTGATCCCTTCATTTTTGCGTGGTCTCCATTTTGTATTTGGTGCTTAAGACTTACTTCTTTATTTACGACGACTTTGCTTAGCCCTTGTACGAATAACTCACGACTCTGAAGCTTTTTTGGATATAGTTCTTCCCTTTTCTCGCTCGCTTCGCTCTTCTTCCTGCTTCTTCTTGGATAGGTTGCTCCACTTTTAATCTCTTTTTGGATTTTAAAGTTCCTTCCTTGAATTGGCATCTTCCTTTCGACCGTGTTTTGGTTTCTAAGGTTTCTCTCCTGTTTTCCTTTGAGTTCAAACTCCCTTCCCCTCTCTAAGTTTTCCCTTCTCCTGTTCCTTCCTGTATTGTCTCGTTCGGTGTTGTCGGCTTCGGTTTTTTCTTTCCTCCCGTCACGTTTGTTGTTTACACGTCCTGTTTGGTCAATTCTGGTATTTTCTCCCCTTTTGTCACGTTCGGCTTGGTCACGTTCGGTACCCTCGTTTTTTACTTCTACACTGGGTAATGTAGTAACATATAACGCCCCATTCGCTCGCATTATAGTATTTGGACCTCCTATATTGCTAATTTGATTTCGCAATTTCCGTACACAGATTTTAGCTGACGGTTGTTCTATGTCCAATCTATTTAATAGATTGGTTTTTGAAGTTACTTTTTTAGCTTCTTCGATGAAATTTATTTTTCTGTTTTCCCCTTCTACATTTATTATTACGTATTTTTCCTCCATATTAATTTTCGCGTTTAACTCGAATAGGCTATTACATCCTAATATACCTAAACTAGTTAACTTTGGTACTACCAGAAATTTTATATCTACTACTCTGTCGTTAAATTGCACGGGTATTGATACTTGTTTTGAAACTCTTTGTTTTTTCTGTTTAATGGCTGTTACTACTTCGACGTTATAAACTGGTAATTCTAAAAATCTGTTTCCCCGTCTTTTTAACTCCTCCAAATACTCAGCTTGTATACACGACCACTGCGCTCCCGTGTCTACTAAAACTTTTATATTTGTTTGATGAATTTTGACGTTTATTTCCGGACATTTTTCTAATAATTTTGTTTGAATGTTGATATTTTCGCCTTCTGTCATTAACTCTTCCCTAATATCGCATGAAATGTTTTGTAATTTCCCTACTGATTTTAATGTTGGATTTTTAATTTTTGAAAAGTTTTCTAAAGGTTTCTCTGTTTTGATTTTATTTTTTACATTTTGATCTGCGGCCCCGAATCCTGTCTTTGCCTGTAACCGTTTTCTTTTGCTTTTTTCCGGGACCTTATAACCTAGTTTTTTGGACTGGGTCTCGGATTGTTAGGTAGTGTAGGATTGGGTTTTTGGTTACTTTGGTTTTGGTTTGTTTGCGGTCTATTCCCATAGGATCTAAGGTTAGGTGTTCTAGGATAGGTTTGAGAGTCCATGGCTCCTGCCATTTTCCTATCAAGGTTCCCCTTATACGCTGGTCTTTCTTCTCGATTTTCCCTACGTGGTTCGCCTTCCATCGTTTCAAACGTTCTAAGAAATTCTATCGCGCTTTCAACGGTTTCGCTATGACTTCCTATACTCGCAAATTGTACCTTTTGTTCAAAATGTCGCATGATTCTATTAATCATAAATTTTTCTGGGATTGGTGGATCAAGATATTGTCCTTTAGCCACCATTTTGCAAAAATAATTAACTCTTGACATATATCCTGTATCACGATATTGTCCGTTTTCAATTAAATTTCGGATATGTTGCTGGGCTTGATATCCCCAATAATTTTTTATAAATTTAACCCTAAATTGTCCGTATCTATCTTTATAATCTTTTATTACGTTCCACCATTCTATTACCGGCCCTTTTATGTGTCGTTCCACGATTTTTAATTTCTCCCCTTCGTCTAATTGTATATCGATTTCCATGAAAATCTCTTCTATTTCGGCTAGAAATTTCATTGGACTTTCTTTAGAACTTCCCCAAAATTCGACAGTTTTATTTCCTGCTGCACCGGGTTGCACGTACACTACGCTTCTCCCAGCCCCTACTAAATTTTGCCCTATACTTGTCTGTCTCATTTTGGTTTCTATCGATTTTATATTTTTGCTTAACGTTTCACAATTAACTTTATTTTGTTTAATTTTGTCATCCTGACCTTTAATTGTTTCCCCTATTTCCTGAATTTCCCCTTTCAAAACGACTATTTCGTCTTCTCAATTTCCGACTCTATTTTGAATTGCTTCAAAATTTTTCTTTACGTCTTCTCCTAAACCACCTACCGCTTGTAAGAGTTCTTCCCTACTCGCTTGTTCGCTTTCTTCGCGTGCTAATTCCCTAGCTTCGCGTTCTCTTTTTTCCTCTAACTCCCTTGCTTCGCGTTCTCTTTCTTTCGCTTCGCGTTCCCTTTTCTCTTCGTTTTCCCTAGTCTCCCTTTCTAATTCCCTAGCTTCGCGTTCTCTTTTTTCTTTTTTCCTCTCCGATTCGCGTGCTTTTTCTCTCTCCTCGCGTTCTTTTTTATCTGCCTCTTCCCTAGCTTCGCGTTCTTTTTCTTTCGCCTGGAAATATCTCATGAACTTCTGCATTTCCGTTTCTGTTTCTTTCGGAGCTGCCATTTTTTTATTTAGATTTATTTATTAGGTTTACTACTGTTTATTTATTTAAGTTTTAAGTTTTAAGTTTTAATTTTGATTTTAATGAATTTAAGCTGTTCGTTTTCAACCCTAAAGTAATTTTAACAATTTTTTGTTTGGTTACTTTCGAGCCTACGCTGTTGGACGCCACTTGCAACGCACCCCCCCCGCTTTTGAAGAGCAGACGCCGCAAGACCCTACCAACTACCAACCCCGCAATCTAACTTTCTACTTAGAGAGTGATTCTTTCGCAGTTTAATAGTTTTGATAAGGCTCTTGATTCTTATGTCACACAAGAATAATTTATTTTAATCAACTTATGCTAACACAGGAATTTTTACTATATTAATATATTCACTTCTTATACTAGCTTACCTTTCTTAAAACTCCAGACTCTTTTTCAAAGGGTGTGCCCTTTGGAGCTCTTTAATTCATTAACACCAAAATTTGCTCTGTTTTGAATTTTTAACTTTATACTTGGTGAGCACTTACTTTTTCTTCTTTCTAATGTAATGAGTTTGTTTGAATGGGTTAGATTTAATTAAAATATTCAACAATGAAATTTAACAAATTTATTTAAGAGTCTACAATTTAATTTTTATTTTGAGAAACAATGGATTTCTTTCGAATCTTTTACAACAATTAATGTCGCCTTTTCTGACAATTTATATTAAATGCTTTCTCTTTGAACAAACTGAAAATCTACTATATTAAACAATTTTAACAATAACTAAAACTAACAATTGATATTCTTATTCTAATACACATAAATATGAATCCTATTATTTATTCCTTTCCAATCTGTTACTTTTGCTTTATTATTGGACTCGAATTTTATTGTATTTTATATCTCTTTATTTGAATGAATTTAAAATTGGCTTTATTTTGACTTTATTTTGTCTTTAAAATGTTATTATTTAACTTTATTGAGTTTAATAATTTTGGACGTAATTCAAGTTTATTAAAAATTATTTTATTTATTAAAAAAGCTTGATTTATGCAGTACCTTGTTTTGTGGAGTGCACAAGTCCGCTCGTCCTGATTCTGAGAGTGTTTGAGGATCTTGGAGATGTTTTCTGAGAGTTGTCTAGAATATCTCGAAGTCCAGTTCTCGAAGAATCTGTTGATGACGACAAATTCTAGAAGAATGTTTGCCGGAGTCCGTAGTGAAGATCTCTTCTACTAAGCTGTTGTAGGATGTCACGTTGTCTCCTGCAAGGCCGATCCTTTCTGTAGGCACCGTTATTAACCTGGCGAAGTACAGAGCGTTGACAATATTTTCACGACGATTTCCTGTTCAGACTTGAGTAAAGTTGGTGATCTTTCCTGGAGCTGCTATTAGAAGACTTCCTTGGAGCTGGTACTAAACGAGACTGTCGAATTAACTTGAAGAAAGTTAACTCGTCGAATTTTAGGCCTTTCAGTGTGGCCAACCTTCACTGATTATTGTTACTGTTTTATTTCACAATTTAATTAATTTTATTTATTTATTTGCACTACGATGAACTTTCCTTGGCTTATTCTTCTATTGTTTGTCTATTTTTCTTATTTTAAATTATCTATTCCTATTATTATTTGTTATAATTAGTTTAATTTCTTATGGTGGATTTGTGTTGAAGTTGGTAACTTTCCCTTTCCATGCGTCTACTGCCTACTATGCGCACGACGTTCAAGACAAGTTGATTCCTGAAATTCATAATTTTTTACTTGCGAATTCTTCTTTTCTTCATATATCCCGTTCGCTTCGCTCGATCTTCTTCTGGGTGATTTCATTTTGGAGCCCTTCTTTCCCTGATGATTTTCCATCTTCATTTGTAGCGATACGACATATATTTTTTCTTTTACGGAGATTTGAAAATTTCGTAAGTTTTCAAAATTTAGTTTTTCCAATTTTGGAAATTTTGAAAATCTTCTTTTTGCAAGTTGTTCCTCTGATGCTGAAAGTTCCAAAACTGCTTTCCTCTTCTTCCTCGCTTCTGGGTTTCACAAGTTACGGTACTTTCTGCATTTTTGGTTATTTATTATTTAATTACTTTATGGTCTTTTATTAAATTTTGATTTCGAGTCTTATTTATTTCTAGTTTATATTATGGTTATGCGTTGTTATTATTAGATTTTGGAATTTCTTTATTTTAAGGGTTTTTTATGTTTTATGACGTTTTATTATGGCTATAACTTTTTTATTATTAATTTGACGAGTTTATTCTCTTATTATTTATTATTAGGTTTTCCTAGCTCTACACGATTATATCATTTTAATTTAAGTTTTCGGATTTTGATTTTTTTTGCATTAGAAACATATGGACGAATTCATGTTCAATCCGGAACGCTAGATATTTCCTGTCAAGGCGCGTGACCTTGGCTTGGCTAACTTACATATTCCCTTTAATTTTACATGTGTTATTTTGTATTTAGAAATGTTTTTGTCATTTCTACAATTATTATTTGATTTAATTGAAATTTTGGAATTTATCTATTTTCCAAAATTGCTCCTTGCAGGCGGTTCAATTAAACCGTTGCAGTGTGTGTGTGTGTGTGTGTGTGTGTGTGTGTGTGTGTGTGTGTGTGTGTGTGTGTGTGTGTGTGTGTGTGTGTGTGTGTGTGTGTGTGTGTGTGTGTGTGTGTGAGGAGGAGGAATAGGCCCAAATTCAACCGCCAACAACTATTTAGGAGTATAAGGGTACTTATACGATGGAGATGGGATGGTAAAGGGCAAATCCGCTGGTTAAAGCATGATTCACATTGGAACTAGTTCAAATGTTTGTTTTATTGTTTTTATTTTTGATATATAGGACATGTAAAAAATATATATATTGGGTGTGTAAAAATATGTATTGTTGAAAATGGGTTTTTTAATTATATCTGTTGTCTGTGGAGTTCTATGTAGAACAAAAGAGTGAACTGATTTTTAACAAATTTTATATTTGGGCATATTTTGTCTATACGCCAAGACTAGAATTTTTTTCATTCAAAACTTCTGGGTAGCTGGTATTAGTGAATAAAAATCTAGATTCCAATACTATTCCATCTCCCCTCCCCCTATCGAAAAAGACGGATCAAAGTTTTCGTAAAAAAAAATAATAAAATAAAAAAAAAAAAATAAATAAAAAAATCGAGCCTGTAGAATAAAAGACCTAAATTCTCAAAATTCCTATCGATTAAGTTCAAACGTAGGTGAAATGTGAATATTATTTTTGCAAACCAGTATGCTATGCCAAATCGCATGTAAATGAAAATTACAGTTCAGGAATAATTTTTAAAAAAAGAATGAAACTCGACTGCTGTCATAAAAATTCGATGCAATCAATTTTGATGTGTACTTAGGAAGAGTATACGTTTAAAGCAAATCAAGCTAGCCTTTGTTTAAATATATAAATGTTTTTCAATGTATATATTTGAAAAATGTCACACTTCATTTCCTACTTACCTGCCATAAGAAATACATTGACAAAAAAATATGAAAATGGAAAGTAACTTCCGCTCCCATTTTATAGATAGAATAAAAACATTTTCCGAATAATGATGGGGTCTGACATGATTTTTGGTTTTAATGACCTAGTGTCACGAAATATTTTTTGATATTGATTTTCAATAAACAATGCTCTGATTAAATTCTCTCACAGACAATGCACGAGTACAGGACAAATGTAGGAGGTATGGACTGGATCAAGCTTCTCGCTTCTCGCGGGGTAAACAATAGAGGTAATTATTCTTTCTGTTTCCCTTTGGGCTACTAGTGCCCATTTAGGCCATACTATGTTAAGCGGTGGTGGTGTATTTTTCCGGATGGTGAGCGAGAATGCTATCAGCTACGTAACATTAGATGTGGAAGGCTCCACTATATTTGTACACTATGTCACTGAAATATATGTTTTGTTACTCCTGTTTAGATGTATTACTTTTAAGTGATTTCTATTGCACAAGTCAAATCGGGACATCATAGGCTCAGGGACATCATGAACTTACTAACATGTTTGATCATTTATTTTTAACTCTCCGTTAAGAATTTTTAACAAAATCTAATCAACTCATGTGAATAATATCAGTTAATTCAAACCTCTCAGGTAGCTGGACATTTAAACATAAGAAAAGAGCGACAGATAATTATACGAAAATGATTATGAAAAGGGACCCTTGAAGAGTCTCAGAACATTGACAGTTATCGAAATTGTGACACCAATTAAAAACTTTCTTTTTTTGCAACTGTAGTAAATTAAGAAAATATTAATGAGATGTTTATTGCGTACTTATACTAGATATGTATAAAAAAAGTGTCGAATTTTAACTTAGAACTCAAAAATAAATAAATTTTGTAACATTAAAAATATTTTAGCTTTTTTGAAGAGCTTAACAAAAGGCGATATTAAGTTCGCATTTCGTGCTCAATTATATCTCCCGCACTTCAGATAATGTATCTTCATCAATATCCTCCTTATAGCCCTATTTTTAATTGTAACCATTTCACGATAATATGACACCAAAATTAATCATTCCATCGGACACAAACCCAATTAAACTTAAAACTTAGAAGTCATTAAATCAAAACTCTTCAGATAATGTCTCCCTATAACTTTCCACCTTCGTCCTATTTTTACTCATGACCCTTGCACAATGTAGTAGAAATTCTAGTCATTCAATTTTAATATGAGAGCATTAGATAGTGAATAATGAACGGGAATCCATGTTTAACGTACGCTATTGAATTAATGGTCTCACGGCTTTCAAAATTGGTGTTTAAAACCAATGATTTTTCTAATACCTCATTGGGCATTAAAAATGGTGTTGTGGTGTTAACCCAACTGATCGTTTTTATATTTATTAATAGTGTTTTTTACATTACTAAAAAATATTTTATAGGATAGCATTTTCGCTTATTTTTCAGACATAAAATATTTTGAACCAAGTTAAATATTTATTTAATAGTTTTTTATGCTACACTCATCTTATTTTGAATACAACGTATCGCAGGTTCTTCTTGTCTTTTGATTGAAAACTACAACATCGCAGCACACAACAACAAAAAAAGCTTATATGAAAGTTACCGTTTATTTAACGGTCAACAAGGATAAAAAGATATCACAAAAAACTTGTCTTAAGCATAAATTTTATTTATAGTAATAGGCCATGGTTAAAAAAAAAAGTTTTACTCATTTTCGTGACATGTAAATTTCTATTACTAGAGATTTTTCACACTGGTTCGGGTTATGAATTTTGACATTTCACGAACATTTGAATGAAATCTGTGGAGCTGATTTTTATAAATTTATTTTTCATAACAACTCCATGGCAGATTTTTATTATTATTTTTTTTTGCTTTTGGCTTTAACTCAGAGCAGAGTAAATTATAAAATGGATGTTTTCGGCTTTTTCTGAGTCTTTTTACCAGAACCATTACTTTCATGCCAAATATCAAGTCTGTACTCATATGTGTAATGAAACAAGAACATCATCTACTAAGAATTTCCCCTCTCCTTTTTAAAATTAGCTTATGAAATTGATAAAAGAACACAATTTTTATTTAAATGTTAAACTACTACTTCATATTACAGCAGTTAAGAAGAGTTATCGCTTTTTTAAAAGGTAAAACTCTTCACTACTCAAATAGGTTGAAAACTATGATTACCCATGAAAACAGATATGTTTATAATTTGGGAACTACTCAATCAATTTGGATGAAATAAAGACTACAACCTGACCAAATATGGGATCTACATAAAGAATTAAAAGGAATGAAAATCAAATGAGAGATTCTCGTTTTATACACTTACAAAGAGACACAGACAGAGAGTTGTTGTGTTTTATAAATACAGTAGATAGTAAATTCTGACGAGTTCTAGAATGGCAGAGGGAAGTGTTTATAATTGACACTTCAGTAACGATAAATACGGTATTATGAAACCACTTAAGAGGTTTCTAATTAATTACCCGAGGTTTATATTAACTTTATACATTCAATTGTTCCTAATTTTATAATAACCAAAATGTTACTTTTTTCCCCTTCTTGATTTCAATTGTTTAATTAAGTGATACAAATTTGCTCATTTGTCTTTCTACAACAGACGAAAAAGATTAAATTTGTCTAAGTGTACTAGTTCTTTATAAAAGTAATAAATCTTGCACAATCCTTTCTCACTTGCCCATTTCCAAAGTTAAATAAAAACCAACCGAAACAAAATAGTCACCAAAAATGTCAGTTCTATAGTTGTCAATAAAATAGTAAACATAAAACTCATATAAATAACATGAACAATCCATCATTATATAAAATGTTTAATACCAGAATAATACACGATGTTTAGCATGTCATCTAACAGGAAATTAAGGTAAAAGTAAATAATTAAATTGTTAAAATAGATGATGGACTCACTCACCCATCTCCAGAATTAAAGAAAAACCAACCAAAACCAAAAATGTCATTTCGGTAGTTAGTTGTCAATCAAAAAGTGAAAATCATTAACACTGTTTTTGAAAAAAATAAATAAACAAGTCCTCAGCGAAAATCGTATTTAATTAAAATCGAGGTATCAAGCTATCCGGGTCATTAATTTTATTATTATTATTTTTTTTTTACTTTTGAATATTTTTTTACTTGCTATTTTCCACACGTGTGCGGGTCATTATTCTTCACATTATACTAAAATATGAACGAACGATATTGGTAAACACATTAAGAAATTATGTCTTTTATACCATCACCAATTCCGAGTTTTTTCTTTTTTTTTCCCTTTTTTTTTACGGCTGAATCACAAATCTGAGGCTACACTTAAGAAAAATCATTATAGCCGATATCAATATCCAAAACAGTTCCTAGATATGGCCAAAATGTGTCCATATAGAAAAAATTATTAAAGTTGATTTACGCGTTTGTAGAGCACTGCATAAACGACAGACGACGGAGATTCAGCAGGCTTCATAACAAGTGTATTCGCTTAAAACTAGTTATATATATTATTGACCCTCCCATAACTTCATGGCCTATTACGTATATGTAATATTACGTATATGTATTAAATATGATGGATACATATTTGTACATAAAATAAGAAAACATAGAAGAGTAAACAAAATTACACGTCAATTGATTTAATTATAGATTGTTTTGTCTACTGTGCTACACGATAATGCAAACGCAACCGAAACCAGCGTTGATGTAACCTTTGATTTACTTTCTAATTAGGCTATAATTTAATTACTGAATTATTATAATTAATCAAATAATTAAATCAACCTTAATTTTGACTTTTTGAGACAACATAAGAATAACATTTATTTGATCTTAAATTACTTCCATGTAAATTTGAATTTCTACGTTTTTATAAGAGCAAAAAATCTTCTAGAACATTTGTTATTAATGTTTTAGTATTCTTTAAAAAAAAATTTTTATTCTTCCAAAAATAATTACAATCTATATATAATTAAGAGTGACAGTTTTTTGTTTAGGACCTTCAATGCAATGAATGTGTTATTATTAAAGTAATAATATACACTGTATTCAAATTATCTTTAAGATAAACTATATTTGGCAAACTAAATACCTAAAAAAAATTACAGCTCTTATAAAATGCACTATTATTACACATACATACAAATACAAAGATAATCATAAATACAAACTTATACATAACTGTAAACTTTATGTAGACATTAATATACATTCTACAAAACCACTCATATTAGACATACTAACATTCCTCCAACAACCTATCCATTATGAATGAATACGCATTAAAAAATCTTCAAAATATTTTAATTTAAATAACCAAATTTTAAAAAATCTCAGAAAAGAAATTTGAGTGAATGGATTTCCTATATACTAATTTACTCTATTGTGTATCCTAAGTGTGGTGTAAAAGCACATGTTTTGTAAAGTAGGTATTTGTCGGTCTTAGAACTGAAAAAAAAAAATCAGTGTTTCGTCGCTTGGTCCTATGTTCTACATTGCTTCCCACTTCTAATGAAAAATAATTTTAAAACTTTATAAAAAAATAAGTAACTTGGATGAAATATTGTTAAATAGAGGATTCGAAGGTTCTGATTTAATTATCAATTTTATAAACTGCTTTTAAGCGGTAAATGTAGGTTTAAAATTTGAAATGAACATCAAAATTGAAATAAATCCATAAAACATTTTCTTTAACCCTAATTATTGTAGAGAGTTCCTGCAGATCCTTTAGATTTACGCCTATAATATGCAACACACTTCAAATGATTTATAAATTTTAAATATATATATCAGCGGTAAAAAAATATATATAATAATAAAACTCACATTAGTTAAAAGAGCAACACAAGGTCTCGTTGAGTGTTATGCAAAGCTTCGGATAGTTAATTACAGAATCATGGTATATCGTGTTATGGCGGCTGCTTCTTCTCCACTCCGTACGCTATGTCGTTTTTGGAGAGAAAACTAAGAAGGATTATTGACGTGCCGTATTTTAATAAATACAGACGCCGCAAATTTGTATATATAAGAAAATCTTTTCAATGTACCTGAAGGTTACATTACATAAGTCATAATCCTTGACATTCTTATCTAATGTAGCAAGCATATCATATAGAGAGTTAGATGCAAAATTCAATTTATAATTTTAATAAACTGTTTGGGTTGGTTAGAATGTCAAGGATTATGAGTTTTAGACTGTCAACAAGATAAATTGTATAATCTCTCAGTGAACAGTTGACATTAGTAAGATGTGACCATTTTACCTTAACTTTATTTTATATTATATTCGACCTGTACTGCAGTACCAAATATTTTATGTTTATTTATTTTTGTGCAATGTGTATCAGTGTGTTGTGCGAATGTGTTATTTCATCTGATGATGGTATATGTTATACCGAAACAGCTGTAATGAAGTATTAATAAATACTAAGCACAAGATTGCTACTAGACTAAGTAATTTAGTAATAGACTTATTGTAAAGCATTCATAAGGCATTATGGAATTTATGAAAAAACTATCTTTAATCATGATTTACATGATAATTTTTACTGTTTTAAAAAATTCTCTAAATCAAGATTGTTAAAAATATTTAACATAAAAAACATAGTGAAAGTAATGGGGTTTGTCCCATATCAATATGTTTAAAATTGTGGGAAACCGTTAAAGAGGACACTTTTGAGTCATCTGGTAACACTTTATAATGATATGAAAAATATTTTTAAATTTATAATCAAATATTGAAGAAGAAAAAATGTTACTTACCCAAAAACGAATATAGTGGTGTGAATGGTACAGCAAGGACGCAGAGCAGAATATCGGATAAGGCAAGATTCGTGATGAAACAGTTAGTTACAGTATGCATTGCTTTATTTCGTGCGACAACATAACACACTAAAACGTTGCCAAAGAGTCCCAGTACAAAAATAGCAGAATACAGAAGGCAAAATACAGCTTGAATTACTCTGTATTCGATTATATCCTGTCCTGTGAAATTGTCATTGTTAGAAGTATCTTCAAAAGTAGAATTTGGACTATTAAAATTTTGAGCTGGAATAGTGTCAAGGAATCCCTGTTTCATTGATTCTAAATTCGATTGTTCCATGTTGTACGTTTTTACAAATTATTTTAACAAAAGTCTTGAAATTAAACGTTACCAATATTGCTTAGTTAGTGTGAAATACTTTTCAATTAGATTGTTTTAAAACACAAGTCTTAATTGAAGTTTAGTGAAAATTTATTTTAAAGAATCTAATAAAACGCTGCAATCATTTATATATTTTGGAGTATACTTTAAAAATATTGAAACTCTTTATGTAGCTTTTTATTATAGTACTAGAAAATACTTGTGCAAATTTGTAATATTTTAATAAGGTGTTTTGAAATTACGAAAGACAAAATTAGTCCCAACAGGAATTAATGATTAAATCATGTATAGTATTCATTAGTGGCATATAATCAAAGAAATTAATTTTCTAACTTTTATCAACAATATGTTATTATATCATCAAAATTAGAACAACGGTACTGGAGTAATTTATAACATTCTTTCGTACCTGTGCGAAAAATTTATAAATAAGAATTTAGGTGGGGATTGTGAATTTAATATATTAACTATTTCCTAGTATTTTGGAATGAAGTCGAAAAGGTTCGATGTTCTTGGAACTGGCTATCAAGTCCATTCTGAAACAAATAAAATATGGTACAAACAAAGATGTCAGATATCGATGATTAAATGAGACAATAATATACTATTATTGATTCTAACAGTAAAAAATCAGACATTTCCCAATGTAGGCTCACTATAAATGACTATAAATTGGCGTGGCAATCCCGAGGGATACTACCGGGATCTACCTCTTTTTTTCATCTAGTCTTGCTTTAGATTCCTTTCTTTTACTATTCGTATCAGGTCGCTTGACCAAATCTTGTTCTCTTCCGACCATGACGGTTTTAGGGCATTCGAGGGCTAGGGGTCTCTATTTTTCGCTCTTTTCTTATTGTTATTTTCTAAAGCGACCATGACTGTGATATATTTTGCCTTTAAATAACATGGGGGAGGAATCCCTTATATTTTTTTTCTTTCTGACAAATTCTGATTTATCAATATGTATATATAAGCCAAGTACAATTAGTTTTAGGTTTTTAACGGAGGTTATATCAGCCTTATTTCTATACTTCTGTTGGCTGATAGAATTTTACCTAACTTTATGTAAGAGTCTTCAATTATTTTAATTTTATATAAGTCCTTTTTTTCTAATAAAATTTTTGTAAATGTCCTAATAAACTATTAATAACATGAACGATCCATTATTATCCAATAACTAATTAATATGATAAATTAATTAACGTAATATTGTGGTACTTGTAGTACTGCTTCTTTATATTATTATTATAATATTTATATATTAGGCGTTGATTACAGTTTTTTTTTATAACGTTGCAACAAAAAACAATATTACTAACCAACCGTTGGGGACCAATTATTAGGTGACTAATTTAATATTAATCTAAGCTAACTTCACCTTAAAAATATACGTTTTAGTTTGTAGTATATAACGTGTTTGCCTTTTGTAGTATGATTTTAAATATTTAATTGTTATATTTCATCTGTCGTACAGGATGTGAGATCAATCTTGAGCTCTGACATATCGATTTGCATAAGATCTGACTTGATTGTATTAGTTGGGATACATGGTTCAGTGCGCTAAATGTGCTTAAATGTGCTTTGACCAAGCGTATCGGTTTGTTTTGGTGCACATTCTAATTGAAAAACATTTCTGCGGTTGATTTCTATAACAATGGAATGTGAACATATTAAGAAAAAGGATGGTTGATTAAAAATTCTACATAACCAATCTCAATAAAAAATAGCCATTGTGTTTATGTTTGTAAAACAAGAAGCAAGGTTTATATTAGGTCCATTGTATTAGGAACGTCTGGCAAATTACAGACTTTTGTAACAAAATCAGTGAAATATTTTGTCATGAATAGATGAACGTTTGATATAAATTATTGTATTCTTTTACTGCCAAAGGGCCTCAAACATGAAAAAGATGACAGATTTAAATAGTTTTAAAATGTTTTTTTTAGATTTTTATTATATATGAAGCCAAAACACGACAGGATAGAGTAAACGACCCACTAACATAACATAACAACTTTATTGCTTTAGAGTACAGTGTACATAAGCAAAATGTTGACCATTTACAATAATAACATATTTTATGACATTGTTCGTTTTTATCCTTAGTTTTTCTATAATTAACTTTTTGGTGTATTTATAATACTTACAAAAATATTTTTATATCATTATAACACGTAACACAATTCTAGGAATCGAAGTAACCAAATTATACGATCTACAGTAATATCTGTACATTTACAAACGAGTTTGTTGTTTGAAGATATTTTACCAAACTACTTTATTACATTAAGTTTAAAATAGATTTTCTATGTTTTAGGCTATACATAACAAAAAGGTAGATATTTTTCATGGCCTGTACTGAGTTTGAGGTTAGGATTGTCTCCATATTATACAAAATATTGCACAGAATTGTAATTGTTCAAATATTTACATCTTAAAAGATTATACCCTTCACATTCCAACAAAAGGTGAGTTATAGTGTCATTTCCTGTTACACAGATTGGGCAAATTTCACTGGGGTTAAAGCTATTAAATAGCCTCTCTCATTTCTTGAACATATTGCTCTATCTAATAGCAAGACTGATCAATTACTCCAGCTGAAATTACTCAGTGTTTTCTTATCCGATAATTTTAGCCATTTGTTATCGGGTTTCAACCTTCGCAATCTTGTACCCAATCGCTCTCGCATATGTCCAATACATTCCAGTTTAGTCACCGGTGAATCACTCCCATAAGGATTCAGTTCTTTTACTAATTCGTACACTTTTGAGTCTCCATATCCTATTTGTTTTGTGTATTTGACATTATACGCAGCAAAAATGTTTGCAAAGATTTGTGTAGCCCCTTGTACTTTTATTGCTCCACTACTTCCTTTGAAGTTGGCTTTACAAGTTGGTAGATGCATTTGGCTTAGTTTGTTATGGCAAACACAGTGCTTTAACATAACTGTCAATGATTTTTTTCCCTTTAGACCTTAGTCTACAAACGTTTCATAGCTCTCCTCGATATCACCCACCTTAGATTTTGAAGCAGTCTCTGATGCTTTAGGTGGGTTTACATTAGGCCTAGAGGTACAGTCTGAATCGCCTAGGCTAGTACTAGATCTAGAGTCGTTATCTGCAAGCAATGGTTGCACATTATTCCCCATAGGAATTCCTACATTTCTTCGTTTTTTGAAATCATTGCGATTTCTTTTAGGTCTTCTTCTATCCATTGCAAGAAGTAATACAACTCGTACGAAACAAGAAATAAAGTTTTATATAAACAAACACAAACAACAACAAACATTGTAATCCTTGGAACCTAGGATATTACTAAATATCATAGAGGTTATTTAGTAGAGACTTGTTGTTCAAACTAGCTTGTAATATTAGATCAAACTACAACGATTCACTGAGACAGAAGCAATAGCGAACTATGAACTGAATTAAATCTTATTGAGGTCATCTTTCCCACGGCCTCTTGGTTTAAACGTTCCAGGGGAAAGATCAAGGATAACATAAATGGCTGCTGTTGGCGTTGGTTATTATTGTGGTTAAGATTTAATATATATTTGGCGTCACTAAAAGTTTTGGTTTTTTTTTTCAGATTCAATATTTCTCCTCTAATTTTAGTTTAGAATGATATACAAATATTCTGGAAGTACTGTAACTTGTTACTGTTCATAAAACTCGAAATTGTGCCGTTAACTGGTTTCTATTCAGAAATTCCACACTCCCTCTCCCAAAACTGATCTCTATTTGTTGTGTTGAGTGCCATTGTTTCAGATGAAACAGAATATATTAGAATTTGTTATGACCAATATTTCCAAACAGACATCCCTCCTTTGAGAGATCACTGGAAGATATCGTTTTTATAAAATTTTTGTTGTTACTTCTTTATTGTTAGGATTGTTTTCATGTTTTTCAATTGTTATTAAAATTGGAGAAATTGTGAAGAACTAATCAATAGCTAATATATTGGTAATTATAACGACTGGTTAACTTCTATTCCTTATTTGTAAGTAATCTTCGTTTATTTCTTGATTATATCTCACCAACTTTATCATTTAAGGAAAAAAGTTGTTTTCATTTAGATCTACTATATATCTGGATACTTGTTTTGCTACCACACAAATATACAGGAAATCTCATCGCCAATGATTATGTGCACATTTCTTTTTTCTAGGCTTCACTATAGGAATCATTAAATGTTAGGTTGTTAAGGGTTTGTTTCATATTGTTTAGAACAAATTCTTTACTAACTTATTCACTTCTAAATTATTGTCACTTATTCACTTAGAGAACTTACCTTGTTCCTTATCTTGGTTTTGTTCTAACTCCCTACATGGTACTGTTGTTAGTGGGGCTTCAAATCCGGATTGTAATTTGTTAAGAATGTGAACTACTTAATAAAGACAACAATATTAGGCTTAAATCTTATTATTCTTTATTTATATTCATTTTAAGTTTCTCAGGACTTACAACATTTTGGAAAAAATAATTATGGTATAATTGTGAAACAATATTGTAGTTTATACAACTACCCTTTAACTGCATGATTCCCCTAATTAGGTATTTATATACATCGCAAATTTATTTTATAACATTACAAAGACTACTTATTATTGACGGTTTGTGTTATACCTACAATTGTTAAATGTTAGATACATATCGGATATTCCATTGGTTACCATTTAAAATCAATTTAAAGTGCATTGTTTCTTTTACAGGTTTTTAGCATTTGAGACTAGTTCTAAAGTCTTACGAGTAAGTCTAGAACAATTACCATCAAACGAAGAACAGACAAGAATATGTAGGCTACTTCATTTCAGACAGTATCAAGAGTTCTTCTTTACATATATAAAACGCACTTACTATTTCTCTGATTGTAAAGCTTATAACTCAAAAACCGCTTTTCCGATTTGTTCTTTCCTATGTATTTATGTTATCTGCTTATGTTTTGGCCTATGTTTTATTAAAATTGGTTTAGCATTTCCTAAATTATAACAATCGTTGTTCTCAAAAGTAGTATATATAAACCAAACTTTTAACATGTTTTACGATTTCTCTTAAAATTTTGAGTGTTAACATATATTTATGTATCATTTGCAAAACTATACATTATTTTATTGAACTGTATTTTTTGAAATATTTGCTTAAATATGAAAAAATTCGTGGATATATGTATTGTAAGTTAGATCTACATATTTTGTAATCGTTACAGTGTTTACATAATTATGTGTACACATTTATGGATATTCTTTATTATAATCTTTTGTTTTTCCATAAACTACTATCTTCAATGATGTAGACCGGATTGATAAAAATCAGATGCCTGTAAAAAAAGAAAAATTATACTATACGTATAAAAAAAGTTATGCAAGCATCAGTAATTATAAAAAGTGTACTTTGACCAGTAATATTTAAAACAAATTCCAAATATACCGAAGCGTAATATTTTCATGTGTCTTTCGCAGAGATCTGATATATTGAAATTAAAATTGATTTAGTATTACTTAAATATTTTTCTCTTGTCGCTACATCTCTTCAAAACCTCTGGGTTATCATCGTTTTATAAACAAAAAGAAGAAAAAGAAGATAAAAGAGAAAAAACACCTAGCCTTCGAATATTCTGATTTGATCTCGAAATGGTGTAGATTTAGAAAGATCTCTCTGGGGTTTTTATCCAATACTAACGAGCCCCTAAAGATAGCTTTAAACTTATTAATTTACAAGTATGAACAAATGTTGAATTTATAAATAAACTGTCTTTTCATCAAACTTTGATATAAAAATATGTCAGGTACATTTGTTAAAACTCCTGATATTTCAAGAATTAATTATTATTATTTAAAATTATTCAGAGAACATTTAATATTCTATTGTATTAACTGGAAGAAATAATCCTATGGTAGTAATATAATTTACAAAAACGTTATTAATTTGGCAAAGGATGTGATATTCGCATCTCGGCATCCGGGAAATGAACTAGGCAAGTGTCACTTATGTGAAGCTCACTGTATGAAACTTACTCGATGTTTAAAGGACAAGATCAGAGTCGCCGTTTCTGGAGCCAGGCAGTTTGCCGGTATCTCTTGGCTAGGGTGCAAGGCTTTGTGTAGTCTGGGGTTAATATGTTAATGTGTAAATATTATTTGACTGGCAATTTAATTGTAGAAATCAAATTTATTTTTATTTCTACACTTAATTTGCTAGTTAAATAATATTTACAAATTAATAAATTAATCCCGGACTGGCTAGCGTAAAACGCAATTTTTCAAGGCATAGATAAGTATCGACTGTCAGAGTCTGCCAATCCGATTCTAGTGATCTGGTTTATATTTCGTCGTTTGATTAGAATAAGTATCATTAAGGCTAGCTTATTATACGGACTTGCATATGTGTCGGAGTTTCTTGATTATTCTCTAATTTAGTTGGTTAATTATTGACCAAAACAAATTATATAGTTCGGGCACAAAATGGAGAATCGCTACGTTTTTTCTAATTATAAAAATAACCTAATTTTATCCTTATTTCACCTAATCCCCAGCGATTACAAGTGATACTTTGCAAGAAGAAAGAAGTAAAGTATCTGAAAGTTGATAAACGTATTCCCATCGATATAATGGATAAACTATACATAAAGTAACTGTAGGTGAAACATCTATGGACAGTATTATGTAACTAAAAACCGTAAAATTACAGTAAACAATTTTGTATAATTGGGACAGAATTTTTTCTATCAACAAAACCAAGCTATTGTTATAAGTATAATGAAGTCAGTTTTTCGGCGAAACAACCGTCAGATTGTTGGGCCAAAACCCAAAATTCCTACAACCACCCCTAGGATTTAGATGTTGTAACCAGGCAACTGAATTTTTACATTTATTCTGTTAGATCTTCTTCGGGTTACCTGTGACGATAGATCCTATCATAATAATTTTAAATGAAGTTTCTTAAGTAAAACAATATTCATACTGAGTAACTATGTACAGATCATTCATTGTTTTGAAAGAAATTAGGATTAGTTACATTAAATAAATTTAAGGAAATAATTCGCATCAAATACGAACTGTTAAATGAAGTAAGGAATTAAATAAGAATACAAATGACTACAGTATACCTGTAACAAAAATTTCGGTTTTAAATAACTCCTCTCTCAAACATACTATCTTATTCACTGCAGTTTATATATTCAATTGAATTGATATATTTATGTCATAAAACTGTACATCTTTTCAAATAATCCACTGCCAATTCCCCCCCCCCTGAAATATCGTAGTAAGGCATGAGTAAGCGACTAGTTTTTTAAAATAAAACTTCCTTATAAATAACTTATTTTGTTCCCCCTTTGTACTTCAGAGTTACCAGGCTGTTAGGAGAACTTATTCTTGAACAGGCGACATACAACTGGCTATGAGAGAAACAGCTATAGTCAAATTCCTTAAATCTACTTCGGCCATTTATTCCCATATATGTCCTTGAGCTTTGTTTAGTGTCATAGCGAAGCAAACCTTTACAGAAAACTGCAGCCGTTTAAAGTGAAAGTGAAAGTCGAAGTTAATCAATGGAATTATTGGTAGAAGAACTGTTTCTTCTGCACCACAGACTGTGAAGATGGTTGCTTCAATGGCATACCAGTGTAGGGCTTTCACCTGCAGCCGGGTGCCTTAGAAAGTTTAGGAGGTGTCAGATTGCGCAACACCATAATTGGAGTTTCAACTTTTAAGCAAAGATGGTGAGGTGAAATTCCTGTTGGGTTTAAAGTCTGAAGGAACTCTGCAGGGTAATGGACCAGGTCCTATAACTCAACCACTGAGTCAACTGACTGATATTTCACCATCTCAGTAACAAATTGTATCAATAATAAATTAATGGTTACTGCCTTGTCGTTCTTGGGTGTTAGAACAGTTCTTACCTTAAATCGTATTAAATCTTACATGTACAAACTTCGTAAGTCTGGGTATATCCTTTCATTTAAGGTTTTCAGATTTTAAACTTTATACGGAGTGAAAATATATATTTTATCATAGTCTTCCTGGATATTTCCATCTCCTATTTGTGGAAGTAAAATTTAAAATTCCTCTGTCCTAAGATAATCCTTGAGATGAACTCTCATATTAACTGGCAAGGATAGGACTTGGAACTTAGTCCACAGGTGGGATGACTTAAGGCAGGCTTTAACCTCATAGTTTAGTTGTCAGGGATTAACTCATATAAACATCTTATTACAAAATGTTTTTGGTTAATCCTATTTAAAATTGAGTTAACTATGCTTATAAATGTATAGATACCGTTCAAACTATCCTTTTACAGTGAAATAAATATGTAGTTTAATTCGATGAAATCTTTAACTACGACTATAAAACATAATAAAAACGTAGTCGATGTACTACATTATAAATAATGATGACTTTATATAGTATTTACCACAAGTCTTACATATTTAGGAGATGATCGACCTGACGGTGTACTACCTATTATTGATATAGTTTATTCGGACATTTATTAATTTACAAATAGAAACTAATACACCAAATTTCGTGGGTATGGATCACTTATAGTTGTCAGTTGAACTGAGAAGAAGACAAACATAAAAAGATATGCAATAGGTTATGTTCGGTGAGTTCGCTTGGTTTATTCTATTAATGTGGTGTTTTGTGGACTTATATATTCCTGAGTACGTTTTAATTTAACCTTAGTTATTTTATGTCTATTTTTTTATTAGATTTAACTTCAGTTTCGAACATAAGATACTAGGTTATGTTGGTCCATTTCAAGTCTGCCAATTAATATAATAATAAAATATGTTCTATTCATATTCTCTTCATAACGAGATTTAAACAATAATATCGAGACATCGTATATTAGTTTTATATACAGATATAATATAAAATGTCAGAATTAACTATATTAGTTATATGAACGACACCATAACCATAACTCCACTTTATAGTTTCATTATGGAGTTTTTAAAATTTTGTACGAAAAATGTATAGATAGACATTAGGAATCATAAAAGATATTCTTTGAGTGTGGATCCGAAATGTGGATCATGTTTTCGATAAAATTGTTTTATATTTGTCTTTTTGTAAATTCTATGTAGATTCCACCTTACGATTTTTGTATATAAAGAAATGTGTTTTATCCTTCAGTTTATTACAGATATTATAAACACATATGTGGGGAAGGACAAGGAAACTTCCGCTGTGTAAGAGAGTAAAATTGCCCGATGTAGTAGGGACTCGTAACTCATATACAAATTACTTGTACACAAAAGAGCAACTTTCAATTCTCTAGAGTACGACGGATTATGTCATTTCTCTCCCAGGAAAACTATTACGTGGATTTACAATACATCTTTGGGAAAGTAATCTGCAATATCTTATAGATTTATTAGTTGTGGCTGGGAATAAAGTCGTATTCAACAAGTCAATACATTAAATATAAGTGTGTGTGTGTGTGTGTGTGTGTGTGTGTGTGTGTGTGTGTGTGTGTGTGTGTGTGTTGCAACGGTTTAATTGAAAATTTTGGAAAATAACCAAAATTAAAAATTTCAATAAAATCCAACAAAAACTAAAGGAGTTAAGAAAATTATTCAAATTATACATTAAGAGTTATGCATAGCAAGGCTAAGCCGAGTCAAGGTCAACTTGTTGCGACAAGAAAAGGAAAGCTGTCCGGTTTTAACATGAATAAAGTCCATTTAAACACATGTTAAAATTTCAAAATTCAAAAATGAAAATAAAATTAATGTCATCGTGTAGAGATAGAAAAACCTAGTAATAAATAATAATAAAATAAACTTGTCAGATAAATAATGAAAAAGTTATAGCTAAAATAAAACGTAATAAAACGCAAAACTTTTCTAAAATAAAAGAAATCAAAAATCTAATATTAACAGTATATGATCCTAAGATAAACTAATAATAAATAAGACTCGAAACCAAAATTCAATTAAAAGCAATAAAGTAATAAAACTATTAATAATCAAACATGCAAATAGAATGGTTTTTACAGTTTTTTCATATAAGGTGGAATATCTTGATATAAATTGGTTTATAGGGAAGCCATATATACGTCAATCATTGTATCTATAGCTGGAGTCAGATAAAAAAAAATTCTGGAGTCACGGTGTTCAAAATAAAACTATTTCTATTTTTTAAACATCCGATATTTTATTAATTCTATGATATTTAAATAACAGATAATTATATACCAACTATGAAAATCATAAAATGTTTATTGATTGAACAAATGTTAATCAAACATAGACCAAAGCTTGACCCATATAGAGTACATACTTACGAAATAAAATTGCATTAAAATTGGATAAGCGGTTCTCTAGTTGTAACCTGGAAGACATAAGTTTTAAGTTTTATAAATGTAAAACGTGAGCTGAGTTTCGTGATAAAAGACGTTTGGTTCATGAGGGAGTTGTAGTACTGCAATTTCCCCCCCCCCAAGTTGTCTATGTTAAAAAAATACATCGAATAAGTAAAATAACAATAACTAAGCGTTATAATAAGCACCAACTTTCGTATTGAAAAGTATAAAATATACTGTAGAAAATGTGTTCATTCCTAATTATTAGCAAACAAATTTTCAAAACTTGAAACTACTTCACCGATTTTTAAAACGTTTTCAGTTCTAATTATAGTTTAAATGATAGAAACTTTATCACTGACAAATATTCGTTTTTGATAATTCAAAGAACATGCATAAAATATGTTAAACATTCTTGTTTTCGTATTGCCCATTCAGAAATATATTGATATAGCTTGGGAACTACTGATTCAATTTGAATCAAACGAAGATTAAAATCTGACAAGACACCTATACATATACAGGAAAATCTGATAACAAGCTTCCCAAACGACATACAGACAGGGAGACGCTTGAGGAATGGCTATATTTACATTAATGAAAATCGATTTATAAATGAAAATATTATAATAGGCCCTATACAAAATGCTAAAGTGATGTAACGTAGTATGGTGTTCATTTAATACATCAATAATTTTTTACGTTGTTCGCATGGTTAGATATGAAGTTATTGTTTGACCTGTTATTTTCAAAGTTGCAGCTTTGGTATTAGGTCACGCCCTCCCTTTGATGCTAAAAACACTGGAATTAGCACGTTCTACAGATTAGTTATAATTATTGACACATGTGGATGGTACTCGCATATCTCACTAACACTGTCGTTGACAACGCATATGAGTAATGAAACGTTTTTATGATAATATGTGTTGCAAGTTTAAAAAAAAAAAGTGTGGATAAATAAAGTTTATACTCATTTTTGCACGTATTAGATTTCTTTTAACTTAGGATAACTTTCTTTTTTTTAATTCCTATCGGTCCATTAACATAAAGGCCTCAATGAAATCACACCAGCTTTATCTATCCGGTGCCATGTTCTTTTTCTGTCCTCTAGTTCTATTTACAGGTGACATTTCCTTCTCGATACTCCGCCTCCAGGTAATTTTTGGCCTTCTCCTCTCACAACTTTCTTGGTGATACAAATTGAGAGCAATATCTTCTTGTGGTTTCCGCAGAATGTGTCCTATCCATCTCCATTTCTTTCACAGTATCTGCACCTTAAGTGAACATTGTTTAGTGACCTTCCAATATATTGTTTGGAAATAATTTTCGACCACCAAATTTTTAGGATGTAACTTGGACAACGATTAACGAATGTCAGTAGTCTGCGGTTGATTTTTTTTTGTTCACTTTCCACGTCTCACATCCATATAGTAAGACTCATCGCAAGTTAGAATTAAATATTCTAAGGTCGGTTTTTCTATAAATTTGGGTTAGATCTCCATATTGCTCTTAGCTATATGAAAAAACCTATCGCCTTATTTATTGGACTCTTTATATTGCTTTATTTAATAAAGTCGTTTCGGGTATACAAGCCCATAGCATTGTAGTCCAATAAAGGGGGCTGCCTTCTATCCCCTCTACACAGCGATATATTTTCTGTAGAGGTTAAACTCCCTTAGCTTTTGATAGATCCAAAACTAATAGTTTCCTAATTATAATACATTTACGCATATACTACTAGTAGAGGGAATATGGGTTCTGGGGCAACGTACTTCCATTTTTCTAGTCATCCATCTTCACATCGTCATATTTCTAGTCATTCCTTTTCTTGTTATTCTTTTTCTCGGTCTTGCTTTCTTTAGTAATTATTTTGCTCCTCATCGTTTTTCGCGTCCACGTTTATATCGTCCTCGGTTTTCTCGTTCGTTCTGTAGTCCGTTCGTTCGTTCGTTACTCTAACATAATATTTATTATAATCATTTATGAAATCAACATTTACATAATTATTAGAACAACTTTACATGTTTGTTATCTCGAATTACATTTGACAAACATTTTAATCCTCAGCCCAAATTTTTAAAAAAGATTTTTCATTTAGTTAATTTTAGAGATTTTATCTTCACTCATTCGTGTATAGCGCCCAGGAAAACATTGAAATTAGTTGTTCTCAAATACAATAATCTTTCTAAATTTATTTTTCATCCTTCTGAGTTTAATTACTCAATACCATTGATTTTCGTCGAGTTCTATTTTTCATTGTAGATAGAAAATCTTTTGATTTGACCGGCAGTGTTGATTGCGTTTACGAATTTATTTTACGTGGGTATATTTTGACATTATCACGGGATGTTTGTTTACATTTTTCTGATAACACTAAATTTCCTGGTTGCTGCTATAAGAAAACACACAAAATGACTATTTTCTTAAATCACCTCAAACGGTTTTCATAATAATGTAGCTTTTAAGGACCCAAACAAAACGTATTAGTCGCCACCTCTCTAAAAATGTCGGTTCTTGGGTTATCGATAAAAATAACAATAATCGACACTTATAAAGTACTTAATTTCTCAAAATCGGATTTATTGATTTTCATTAATATTTCTTCAAACGTAGTCTCTAAGGGCCTAAACAAAAAGTATTGTTCGCCATCTCTCATATAATGCCGGTTCTTGAGTATTCGGTAACAAAAAAAAGAAGAAAATCGACTACGGGGATGATATAAAATTATTAATTTCTCAAAATTCACTCTACTGATTTCGTTCATTTTTGTGTGAAATGTGAAGATTATTGGCCCAAATCCGTGTACAAAATTGCAAGTCATCAAAATATTACGGTTCATTAATAATTGACAAAAACAAAAATGAACCTTGACGCCGTCATTGAAGCCCGATTTTAATCAAATCTGGAAACATATTTATGGCCAAACGAAGCAAATCTATTTTATTTTATGATTTTTTTTTTCATAGACGGTATCCATGACCAAATGAATGAAAACACAGTTAAAAAATCACACTTTATTTGTGAAATACAAACACGAGACAACGTTTCAATAACTAAGTCATCATTCTCAGTAGGCCGTCAGTAGGGTTTGAGTACTGAGGATGATGACTTAGTCAAAGAAACGTCGCCTTTTATTTGTATAATACAAATAAAGTGTTGTGTGTGTGTGTGTGTGTGTGTGTGTGTGTGTGGGTGTGTGTGTGTGTGTGTGTGTGTGTGTGTGTGTGTGTGTGTGTGTGTGTGTGTGTGTGTGTGTGTGTGTGTGTGTGGATAATTTAGTTTTCATTCAATTAGATATTGAAGTTTCCACAAGTGTAGCTCATCACAGTTAACGGTGTCAATGATTCAATTGTATTTTTTTAATTGACAACTAGTGAACTGATATTTTTGCTACGAATAATTTGATTTGGTAAGTATTTCAATTATGAATTGGTGTGTTAAAATTTGTCTAGTATGTCGCTCCTTTTTCATTAAATCAATTGCCTTACTGTATAAAATCAGTCAATACAGTCCCTTTAGATCATTTTTGGGCTTTAATACCAAACGTTAGGTCCTGTTAGAGACATTTTAGATTTAAAATCAAAACTTAGCTCTTTTAAGTCGTTTGAAACTAAAATTTTGAGTGTTATAAACGTTAAAACCATAGTTTTCCCCATTGAGCCTCTTAACTTCAAAACTAAGTACTGTTCATGGTTTTCCCTAATTTTTGGATCTTTAAACCCCAAATGAGTTACATTTTATATAAACAAATTTCGGTTAAAAGGGCGTTAAATTGCCCCAAAAGATCGTGTAATTAGTTCGGAGTTTTAGGTTTATTAGTTGAACATACAACAAAGTAGAAGTAGTCCTACGTTTCTAAATAATTTGTACAAAGTTTAGTCCATTTAAAAACTTTTTCAGCTTTATATTGTCTAACTAAATATGTAAACAATTTCCAGTTTACAGTAGAAATATCCTCATATACACTTTTTAGGTTCCCAATGATACCTAACAGAGCTTTACATAAATAAAATATATTAAAATTTTCAGTTTACAGTAAATATATCATCTATATTTCTTAGGTTCACCAATGACGCCAAAAAGAGCTTTACATTGGACTTTAAATGGGCTTTACATTGTCAAAATATGTACAAGCTTACAGTAGCAATATGTTTCATATACACTTATCACCTAACAGAGCTTTACATTGTCAAACTATATTTTTAAAAAATTCCAGTTTATACTAAAATATCCTATTTATTTTTTAGGTTCACCAATGACGCCAAACAGAGTTAGACATTGTCAAAATATGTACAAGTTTACAGTACCAATATGGTTCATATACATGTTTCTCTATGACAGAGTTCTGCATAAATCGTTTCACGTTACCTTAGATATATTTTATGTTATCCGTTTCTTACACATACAAGTTAAAAACTTGATATTTTTCAATTCTCGAAGCTCTTTAAATCCAACATTTTGTGTATTTTTAGTTCTTATACAAGTAAATATATTGAAATAGGTTGTTTTGCTTTGGTTTCAACCTTCTAATTTAAATTTACGTGCTAATCTCCTATTGTGAGAGAGCCGTGTTCAAAGTAATACTAAAAGTACAAAGATTAATTTTAATGTCATCTATGTGTAGTCACATGACACAATCTGCATATTTTAGAAATATACTTACACAGTCTGTAACTTTGGAATAATTTATATCGGAAACGTATACTCTAAATTGTATACAATGCGAAATCTTGACTTTCAAATTGCACAAATAAACTTTATTAAAATATTCTAAATAATACACAGATTTCAGTAGGATACGCTAAAGTAGGTCTATCATAAGGTAAAGTATTTATAAAGTATTTTGAAACAAAACATTCTCGCAATCATATTTACCTACTTTTTTAATTACCCATTTGAAGATTAGTTCCTAAGAAATCCAATAGATAGTGCTAAAAACATCCGGATAACGTAACATATGTTTTAGAACCTGAATCAATTCCCAAAATTGAAACACCCTATATAGACTTTTCATTGTAAAAGTGAGGCTTGCACTAAACGATAAAAATATTCTTTAGGGAAATTACGTGAACAAAGCTTAGACTACAGTATAATCCGACATCCAAGGGTGTTATTTTGTTTATAGCACTATATTACAAGGTAAAAATAGTCACTTATTTAAGAAGCAAAATTAAAGATACGTTAAAACGTATCAACATTAAATCTACTGATCGTCATTGTAATAAGGTATCGATTTTTAAATATTTCTACAATTATAATAAGGGGTATTTATATTATTATATGTTTATTTTGTTATGAAATTCGTTTAACTTTAAACAATAATCAAATAACATAGACTTGGGTAGAACACGATTCTAAGTAATTACTAGGCACAGTAGTCAAAGTTAATTGAAATTTCCTATGTTGTGTACGAAATTAAATTTAAACAAACCACATGTACAATGATTTTACGTCTACGTTTTATGGCTACATTTCATTACGTTTAGTTAGTGTATTTAAAGGATTCTATTATTTAGAATTTTGAATTAGGTAACATTCAAAATGTGTGCTTTTTATGAGAGTGGTTGAGTTGTAATTATGTGTAACAAAACTGTTATGATCGGCCAAAGAGTTTTTGAAATATAATGTTCGATACATTTCTATTTCGAAGAGGTTCTCTTAAATAAAAGAAATAAAGAAATTAAAAACATTAATAAATAAATTCTAGAGTAAATTGTACTGGGTTATGTATTCAAAATAATACTAATGTTTATTCAAATATTACTATTATTTACTCTTAATTATATTATGTGTTTTTCAATTTATGTACGAGACACAAAGTCGTGTTTTGCTACGCAAACAATTAGTATTTTTATCAATTATAGCCTTCAAAATATAACACATACAATTGTTGAAACGTTTTGAACATGTAATATGTAAAATGTTCCTCACAATATAAAGCTCACTTGTAAAACAGCTGTTAAATGATGTACATGTTGATCTTATTATATAGTGTAGAACATACCATAAATTTAGGCCAAATATCAGGTATAAAATAAAATACAGAAATTACGTACGCCCCTATAAACTAATAATGTAGGATCCGAAGAAGTTCCTCTTCGTTAACGCTCTTCAAATCCTTGATGAAACTATGGGTGTATACTGTCTCCTTATCTCCTTTAATTAGCACCATAAGAAAACGTCACACACAGTTAAATCAGGAGACCGGAGTGGTCAATCTAAATACTGACTTCCACGACCAATCCAACGACCTTGAGGAATGTTATTTTAGTATTTGTTTAACTGAATTTGCTAGCGGGACGAAGCACCATCTTGTTGAAAAATAGTTTGGAACGTTTCCGGAACCGTAAAATGGGGAAGTACTTGTTGCTTTAATTTTTTCCACCTATTTCCAGTCATAGTGATGTCTGAAATTTAATAATACAGCACGCCATTAGTAGTCACAGCCTCCCAGACAGTAATTCCCTTTGATTTAAGAAGTTTCTGATCAACAGCGAGAGGGTTTTGTGTTTTGTAATAGAGTTACGTGTAATTTGCAATACCACTGCGGTAAAAAGTCGACTCGATTGAATAAACAATAGGAGTATGCCAATGAGAATCAGTTTCACAAAACTCAATGATGCGAAAGCTGAACTACACACTTCTATTCGGATAATCACCAAGTAGGTTATGGACTAGGTGGCTTTTTTTAAAAATTTAATTTTGTTTTTCTTTGTACAGATGATTTGAGCACTGACGATTTGAGTATCAGGCTCTACTTTTATAAGTGATTTTGGTTTACCTGGAGACCAGAGTGATGAAGAGCATACCAGTTCTTATCTTCTCTTATAAGGAGATCTAGTGTACTTTTTCACTTACGCTTCCCGTTTCCAACTACAAATCTTTGCACTTAATTATTGAGTGAGTGATTGGTAGATCAACACCTGGAAGACAACATGAAATTGTCTAATTGATTCTGCAACGTTATTAAAAACAGTAGTCCAAGCACAACACTTTAATTTTTGCTCAACTGTAAAAACCATTTTGCAACTACGAGGGGCGTTCAATAAGTAAAGAGACAAACCTTTACAGGTTCAAAAAAAATCACCTGGGAAATTTTATAAATATCAATATTGTGAGTTGGCAACACTGCCAACATTCTAATACATCTGTTTGTCATTGTTGTCACAAACTTGGGCGAACAAATGTGAGTGACGTGCAAATTTCAGGCCGACCGATTGAGGTTTCAAATGCTTTGATGGAAAACTGAATCGAAACTCTTATTTAGGAAGACCGAAGTATTAAAGTGGCTCAAATAGCTGAAACTTGTCATACAAGTGTAGGCACCATCCACTCAACTATTCATGACAAGTTGAAATACCGCAAAACTTGCGAATGTTGGGTTCCAAAATTGTTGATAGACAATCACAAAAATGTCAGGCTTCAAATCTGCCAGGAACTGAAAAGACGTTTTTAGGAAGAAGGAGTAGCTTTTTGGAAAGAATTGTCACTTGTGATAAAACTTGGATACATAACTGTGAGCCCGAGTCTAAACGCCAAAGCATGGAGTGGAAACATGGGTCTTCTCCTGTAAGGAAAAAAAAAATCAAAACCCGACCAAAAGCTGGAAAAGGCATGCTTACAATTTTTTGGGACTTTGAAGGTCCAATTTTCTGTGACTACCTGGAAGCTCAGCACACTGTTAATGTAGAGTACTACAGGGAAGAACTGGAAGCAAAAGTGAAGCCAGCAATTCTGAGTAAGAGACGGGGTTTGCAGGGAAAGGGAGTGCTTTTTCTCCAAGACAATGCTCACCCGCGCAAAGACTGGAAACTATTGAAAGGTTGAACTGTGTAGTCCTACCCCACCCTCCTTATAATCCTGATTTGGCTCCATCAGATGTTCACTTGTTTGGACCTATGAAAGAATTTTTACATTTAAGAGATTTGAAAACCATGAAGATGTGAAGACAGCGGTGCAAGTCTGGCTTCGACGCCAAAGTAAATTTTTTTTTCGCTGATGACATATAAAAGCTGGAACAACGATGGGAAAATTGTATAAATGTAAGGGAGGGGGGGTTATGTTGAAAAATAGAAAAAGTTTTACCTATATATAATAAAACACTTTAACACTACGCCTATTTGTCTGTTTACTTATTGAATGCCCCTCGTACTAATAACAATAAAATTGTACCTTAAAGAATTGGATTAAAAGTTTCTGATTTAATGTACTGAAATTTTGTTTAATTTTAATTGAACAGCTGTTTTTAATTTGAATCGAACAGCCATTCAACAATTAAACCTAGAAGAGTAAAAGGTATAGAAGTATAGACCCATTGAAGTTTTTTGTGTCATTTTGTTTCTATAAACACAAGTGTGTGAAAATTTTCACGAAACGTTTTTGGTAAACTTATTAAAAATTATGTAAAGTTTCAAAAAAAAATTGTTGAGGAACAAGCAATGAATAGAATATCAAATCTTTTACCACTTTACAGCTTGGGACAAACTGTATGGAATAAAAGGAATACATTTCATTTCATATATTTCAGCGACAAACTACAATTTATATAGCCATAGTCTTAATTAAACTTCGTGTTATAAATTAATTAAAGCTGTAATAATAAAATAGTGTGCAATAAATTAGTCAATAGCCAACAGAGATTAGGTAATACAGATATAAAAAAATAATACAATTATTTTATAAAGTATAAACACTTTTAAAATAGATTGTACAGAGTGAAACAAAATTCACGAGTTCCATAGATTACTACTTAACTCACCGACTTCGACAATAAAAGTTTTCTTAAACTGCTTTTAAATTTCTTTAAATTGTTAATAAATGCTTCACCAGACTGTAAACATTTTTGTAAATATTGGTTTTCCTACCGATTTTAAATTTTATATGGATCAGTGGTTTGTCCAGGAGATCTATTTAGTTTCAGCCAATTAGTACTACAATTAAATGAAATTACCAGTTAAATTGAAAACTAATACCGTTTTCCATTATGGATGTTGTAGAGTGAGGGATTTCAGCTACGATGTATTAAAATATAGAGTATTAAACAAAACACAAATAATAAGTACAGTAACAATCAATATTATGTCTACTTGGAACTTTCAGAATTTTATGGAAGTGTGTCCCATGGAGGTATTCCTATGATTGACTTATCAAACAGTTGTTTTTGGACAAATTTGGTTAAATGTATAATAGTATATTTTGTAAGAATGTCCAAGTAAATATCTTCACAGAAACAAAATGAGGTTTGTTTAAAATAAAACACTGATTTTTGGCTATTGAATTATTTTATATTACTAAACTACTTTGATTCGGAAAATAAATACATTCTTGAAAATCGTTATGTATACTCTAAACATACTAAATGAGTTTGTAGGTCGATATATTTATCTGGAAGAGAAGGGGATGGGTAAGGTGGATGAAAATGTTTTTTGTAAATATTTCAAATTGGTAATATATATATATATATATATATATATATATATATATATATATATATATATATAAATTGATTAAATAAAAGTTATAGCTTATACAATTCCAAATATTTTGTTTTTATTCGTCTTTCTAAAATGAAAATTAACGGAGTTATGACTTTCCAAAATTCCCTGTGTGAATTCAAGAGTTATAAAATAAAAACCGTGTACAGGTACCGCTTTTTATATATAAATACAAATAGATAATAAATATTATAAAAAAGTTGAAATAAAATTTGTAACTATTGAAATAACAATCGTTGTCGTACAAAAGGAAGAGTTTTTTTATAAATATAATTATCAAATAAAAAATGAATGTATTAATGAATTTTTGGACAATTTTTATTTATTTTCATAAATTCATTTTTGTAGGGAAAAAATCAGCAATATACTTTACAATATGTTATACTCAACTGCATTTTTATTTGATTGGTGAAATTGTAATGCAAAGAAATTATTTCATATGTTCCATATATACACTTATAAAATATTATATAAAACCTTATGTGAACTTATGTCCATAATCTCAACACTTGGGTCTGAACTGTCAGCGTAATTCTACCAATTAATTCAGTGACGAAATCATTTCCAAGTAATTTTAAAACCACAAGTGATGATATTATGGACGTAGGTTACATAACTTTAAACAATATTTTATATGTAGTTGTATGGTAACATATGACATAATTTTATTGTCTTGTAATTTTAGGAAGTATCATTAAACGAATAAAAATGTAACTGATTATAACATAATTTTGTAAAAGTGGAATTTGGAGATTCTTTTCTTTTTTATTATGTGAAAATGAATATATGAAAATAAATACAAATTTTGTTTATATGTTTATTTAATAATAATTTTTTTAAGATATTGATTAATTATTATGAAATATCCTATTTATTTTTCACAATAATGTTCGTTATCTCATAAGCTACAACTTTAAATTTCAACTGTTTTTTTAAAAATCGATTATGGATTTTAAATTATTTACACAAAAAATAAACAAACAAAACCGTAGCATGAGAATCTAATTTATAACTTATAAATGTAGAGAGAGAACTTTTAAAATGCAAATATGTTAGTGTTCATAGTAATCAGACGGATACAAAATTTAAAAATGTTTCAAATTTAATAAGCTCCGACTTTTATATATACTTTAGTATATATGCTAAATTGTTAAATATTTAGAAACAAACATATTCTCCCATCCCCCGTGATGGTCTGTACAACTTTAGCGGTCTTAACTCGTTTGTCTGATTTTTTGGTCGATCAAAGATTAAACTAAACTAATTACCAGAAGGTACGATGTGTTTTCCACTTTCATTCTTGTTTACCTGGGCTACCAATTATTACTACACTTAAATGAATTTAACGATTTAGTTCAAAGACAGTTCAACTATATAGATGATGTAGAGCGATCGGTTTCGGCAACGATGTATTAAACAAAAACACAAACTATATAATAAAAATTAGTATTATGTCTACTTGGAACTTCATCAATTTTAGTAGCCTATATTTTAATCGATGAGAATTTCATATCCGCCGAGAAGTTCAGTTTTATTTAAAAGACAGGGCGCCCACTCTAACCTATATTATTGATTTATAAAAGTTTGGGTATGAGGATCCCATATCCTTATACGTTATAAATCCTAATGAAAACTATGCATCCCATCTCTTAATCGATCCATAATGATTATTATTGCACTGCATAATTATGTAAAGATGAACAACAACAAAATACAAACATTAAATATTTCAAATATATCACAACATAGGACTTGACTAAAGTTAGGTTACAACATAATTATAAACTCTTACAAGTTAATGTCTTTTTTCCTTTTTTCCCCTTTTTTTCACTGATTCGGTTTATTGACTTAATGTTGTCGTCGTTTATACTATTAAAAAAAAACACTCATGTTGAAAAAGTTGAAAATCATGATCTTTCATAGTTTTTGCGTTGCTATAAAATCTGTATCCACCACTAAATGAGGATATAAAAATCCTATATGTGTGTAAATATAGCGTTTTGTTCTAAACAAGACCTTCAAATTACTATCTGTTAAATTTTGTCCACGTTGGTATTTTTATCGGCGCCTAATGTAGAGATAAATATAGAATTTTTGAGTTCATAAAAGTCGAAATTGTTCGAAATCACACAAAGTATCCCTTTTGAAAATATTGACATATAGTACATGTTTGATAGTGATCAGGGAAAAAGGTATTTTTCTTGAGCCATAATTTTTTGGGAGAAAAACTTTATAAATAGATTTGTTTTGTTTTACTAAATTGTGTCTATTCAGTTACAACTTATGACGGTTTAAGTGTAAAGTACACTCTCAAAATACTGATAACTTTGAGACAGTCAAAATTCATGATTTTTTTTAATGAAGCGTTTATATCATCTAGGTTGCATCTCAATATTCTGTTTAAATATTAAATGTGTATATTTATAAGGTTTTTAACATTAAAAGATAAGTGGATAAGAACTAAAAATTTATGTACGAGATGTCTATTCAGAGGGGAAGAGTTAGTTAAGTAAAATTAGAATACCTTGTTTAAAACAAATATATAATTTAAATGTTAAACTGATCTTTAGAAGATCCTCCAAACCACTTTGTCATTTTAATCGAACAGACTTCTTTGTCTGTTTCTCTTTGTTTTTAGATTAACATAGGCTTCGGGGAATTTTGGTCGCAGTGACACAAGGCTAAATAGCCTCGGACCCCCAAACACACAAACTAACTAGGTTTCGGGCGATAAATTATAAATCGCCCATGACTCTAAGTCCACACTCTTTGAAACAGAAAACGTTTTGCACACACCATTATTACAAGATACATCAGACTAAAGTTGGTTTTAGAAGCTCTAACTAATTGTAAGTTAAATAACAACTTGTTTTTTGATTAAAGAGTCTGAGGACCTTGTTTGTTCGCTTGATACAGAAAACGTTTTACACACACCATGTCTTACAAGATACTTCAGACTAAAGTTGGTTTCAGAAGCTCTAACTATTTATAAGTTGAATAACAACTTGTTTTGAATAAAGAGTCTGAGGAACTTGTTGGTATACAAACGTGAGATTGTTTTTAAAACTCACATTCTTCAAATACAAACTGGCTTAAGTAACGATATTTTGAAGGCTTGTTGATGAGAATTCTTGGCTCAAACTAAATTTTATTCCGTGCATTCGGTTGGTCTGAATTAAACTTACACACCTTAGATTGCCAAAGTCAAAATTGGAACTCAAATAGGAAACATTTTTACCTGTTTTAAAATTGAGTAATATTATTTGACTGACTAAGGTGGGTGTACCTTATGATGGGGGCCACATCAATGAAATAGACAATAGTTCATATTAAATTACTCCTAAGATTTGTAGGCTGGAAAGTGTAGATCTTGTTGTGTAGAATAAATGTGTTACAACCCTTCACGTGTTTATATTGGCAGTTTTTTATTGTTTAATATGGTCAAAGTTCAAAATCTGGCTACTTTAAAAATTACTTAAAAATATTGAAGATACAAGGACAAATAACTAAATGAAACACAATAGGTCTTATTGAATAAGCTTTGTAACTCTAATTGTTTTCAAGAAGAAACGCGAATGAAAATATCGGGCTCTTCTTGTTATAAGTTTATCACTCAACAATGATAGATTATGAATATTGGTAGGCGCACAAAAATAGGGATAACTCATATACAGAAAATTGGCAGAAATATGGTTTATTATAAAAATCTTATAGGTTACACCCACATTTTTGTAAAGTTAACAACAATGTCTTGTTCCTATTGAGTCCTTGATAGTCAACAACTTGACACACAACACTAAAAAATTATTGAAAACGGAAAAAAATAATAACCAGGACACACGAAAAAATCACGAATTTCACAACTGTCTTAAGTTTCGCAAAGACTAAAAACATTTCGCTTCTACAGAAACTTATTTTTTAAAGATTTATCTTCCGGTAGTCGGATGCTTTAAATTCTTTTGTACAATCTGAAACATTTTATTAGTTGATATTCAAAATCTTTTTGATTTAAGCAATTTTTTAAAATACTGTTCCAAGTAAGTGCACTCACAGTTATTTAATTTGTATTGACATCAAACAGAATCAGTTTTTGTATTCATTATATTTTTAACACGTACAGAGCGCCATGAATATTGCTGACACTATTCTGAAATATAGTTGCTCAATTTACACCTGTAGACCTATATATATATTCACTCACCTTAATCGATTGTATGTATTTAACTGCAATGTTCTATAGTTTTATTCGTTTAAAATTTTTGTATTATAAAGTCTCAGAAAATAACTTCTTTTTGCGCACTTATTTAGTTTATTGAATGTAAAATTAAAATAACACATTGAGTAACATAAACTAATATTACCACTATAAAGTATGCACTTTCAGCTACAAGAAGAATTTTTCATTGTGTTTTAATATTGAAACTTCAAATTGTGAATAAATATTGAATAATAAATCAAAATATTATACTCATTGATACCTCACAAGCTTAACCTATTTATTACCTGGTGCTGTACGTAAAGTTTGCGTAAGGAAGTTTCACTTCTTTAGTGCTTGTTGTAAAATGAACGGTGTTTTGTTTTTCAATAACATTGACAAAATATGTTAGAATTAAAAGAATACTAAATTTGGAAATTTAACCATAACGTAATCCAACATAAGAAATAATGACGTAATAGTTGAAATCAATAACGACCTACAAACAACCATAGAAATAACCTTAAAACATCACAATTATAGAACAGGGTTCAGGCAAACAACAGTCTAGCTAAAAATATCACATCAGTTAACAGACAACTCATAAGCAATAATAAAGTAGACTTATTCTACAAAACTGTTTATTCAAAGCTTAATTTTAGCATCTATATTGGTTAGACAGGTTTCTAAAGGGTAAAATGAAAGCCTAATACAAACAAATTCTGAACACTTATCAACGTTCGAGCAAAATTACAAACTTTTTAATCAATTATGATGTATCCTAGTCAGGGATATTAATATGTAAAAATTACAAAAGTATAACTGAGTAATAAAAAGAGTACCAAATTAAATATAATTAATAAAATAGAGATTCTGAACAGTAAAGAACGAACTACAAAAAATCTTAAACGAAATAAATTTTAAAGCCAACATCATTTACGACCATTTAGTTATACAGAGTGTTTCAAAAAGGACTTTACAACTTTGAAAATTAATATAAATTTAATGAAACACAGAGCTGTGAAGAAACACAGCTTCATTTAATGTGAAGGCACAGAGCTGGTTTTGGTGTTGTTTTAAAGGAAAACACTTCAAGTTTTGTTACCTTAAACTAAAGATGTCTATGTGGCTTCCGTTGGTTATCCTTCAGACATCCCATTGGTAGTCGATTTCTTCCCTGACTCGCACTAGCATATCAAGTGTAACTTGCTCAGCGGCAGCGTAAATTCTTACTCTAAGTTTAGGTAGAGTGGCCGGCAAAGGAGGTACGTACACCATATCTTTTATGAAACCCCAGAATAAAAAGTCTAGCGGTGTCAGGTCTGGGAAACGGGGGGCCATGCAATTGCCGCAGCACGGCCAATCCATTGACATGGAAAGCGGTCATTGAGAAAATCCCGGACGTCAGTCAGATAGTGTGGTGGTGCGCAATCTTGCATGAAGTAAACATTTCGTTCTCGGTCATCCTCATCGATCTGAGGTATCACTGCCCCAAATCCAAAAGTTATGTGTGTTAACCTTGCCACTTAAGTGAAAAGTTGACTCGTCTAAAACATTATGTTGTACAAGAAATGTTCATCATCCACTCGATTTAACATATCCACACAAAAGTTCTTACGGGCAATCTTATCAGTGTCTTTAATTGCTTGTAAAAGCTAATAACGGTAGGGTTTCAAATGCAAACGTTTTCTCAACACACGCCAAACCGCCTATATGCGACTTGCAACTCACGAGATGCACGCCGGGTTGATTTCGTAGGGCTGTTGACAAAACTTTGTCTCACTTGCTCAACGACTTCGTCAGATGTGCTTAGACGACATGAGGATTTCTTATGTTTCACTGAGCACCCGGTTTCTACAAAACATCTATGGCACTCATAAATTGTAGGCCTACTAGGAGGATCTTTAGCGTACTTGGTACGAAAATTACGCTGAACTGTTGTTGCCGACTTCGATTCTTTTAACCAAAACACACAGCTAGCACGCTCGGGCCCAGTGAAGGCAGCCATCTTTAACGTAACTGCCGCTATCGCCGCTAGCGCTTGTGCGGCGCGATTAAGCACTAGCGGACTACGCGGGTCAAAGCTTGATGTGTTTCCCTTTAAAACAACACTAAAACGAGCTCTGTACCTTTTTGGAATAATTTTATATAAATTTTCAAAGTTGTAAAATCCTTTTTTAGAAACACCCTGTATTAAACAATCAGAACCATAGAGCAACAACCAGTTAAGATAACCCAGAGAAAATATGTTTATCCTTTATCAGGTACAATCCGTCTACTACAATATCAATCAATGGTGATTGTATAGTAGCTCTAAAATAAGTCTTTCGATAGATAATTCTATTATTATGGTTTAATCTGTACTAAATTGGGCACTATAAGAAAACCTAAACGTTCGTGATAAATTATTTAGGAACCATTCAAATTCCCACCTGAAGAAAACTCATATCTTTTCTAACGGTGAGTTATTGGGGGCGGGAGCGGATATGGATATTTAACCAAATCGGTTTTTGTTTATATACCAAAATAATTCAACACTAGCTGAGTATCGTTCCTAAGAGTCTCAAGTCTAAATTTACAAACTGTATTTGATTGGAAATAAAGGCTCGTAACACATTGTGAGTGTGTGTGTGTGTGTGTGTGTGTGTGTCCTGAACCTCGAAGATTAGGAACACAACCCAACTCCAATCCTAAGTAATTGTTCCTTCAATATCCTCTGTCTATATGTGTGGTTCTGTTCCGAATGTTTACCTAAATACCCTCTGTTTTCATATGTGGTTCTGTACCTGATGTTTCCCTATCCCCTGATTCCAATCACGACTTCCTTTGCTCTTAGACGTGAACCCGATCGTGGCCACGGGAGTTGTATGACACTGAAGGAATTAATGCCGAATGAGGTAGTATAAACTAGCCGTAAACAAAGGGGGACAGACAGGTAAATCTATACTATATTAACACTAACTAAACGATCAAATTTACCAACTTATAACTAATGTTCTCAATCCTCGTGGAGTTTTGTCTAACTCCCCCAAATTATTTTGAATCCAGTCGACAGACGGACAGAAAGGGATAGTTGGAAGTTGGTGTAGGAAGTGCGAAATGATAATATGGTTAAGCGTTGCTAATTAAATAAACTGTCCCATATTTTATCGAGTTCCGTGACGGGCGGTTAAAAGTGGAAAATTGGTAGAAGGCAGTTATAACACCGCTAAGTTGGTGTATTCGCTGCAAAAAGTAGGAAATTTAAATAAAGGTTAAACATTGCTTAAATAAATCGAAATTGTCTCAAAATTTACCTAAGATAAAAACAGAAAACTGGGAGGAGGCAGTGGTAATAACATTTGGAATGTGGTCATATAAAGGGACTTTTTTTATTTTCCGATCAATCAAAACTTGGGCATATCCATAGGAAAAATACAAAATTGCAATTTTATCAAAATCTTCTATAGTGTTTTTATCAAATTTTACTCAAACTTTTAAAATTATGGCCTTTATAAAGAACCCAATGAAGATTCGGTTTGTGAGTTACCTATAAAAAACTAAAAATCGGCAACAAAAGAAGTAATTTCTGGTAATCGGCTCTACAGCTTCTGTTCAAATTATACTGTTAAAAAATAAACCAAAATTAACCTTGATCACTGTCATTAAAAACTAGAATTCAATAAAACACGATTTAGAAAACATTCACATTCAGCCTATAATCACAAACATTTCTTATTATTCGCAATGTTGTGTTATATTTAAATACAAAGCTGTTTAACCTAACGTAAGAGACTTAATTTATTCTTAGAAAAACATTCAGCCTGAGATAACAACCATTTCTTATAATTCGCGGTGTTTTATTACAGTTCATTACATAGTAGCTTATCCTAGAAAGATACTTACATTCTAATAAGAAAAAAGTCAACCTAAGTTCACTACCATTTCTTATTATTCGAAATGTTTTTGTTACAGTTATTTACAAAGTCTCTTAATCTAACAAAAGATTTCTATTTATAATTAGAATAATATTCAACCTAACCCAACAACTATTTCTCATTATTCCCAATGTTCTGTTACATTTAATTACAAAGTTTCTCATCCTAACCTAAAAGACTTAATTCTTCTTAGAAAAACACAGCCTAAGATCACAACTAGTTCTTGTTATTCGCGATGTTCTGTTACATTTAATTACAAAGTCAATTATTCAAACACAAAAGACTTCTATTTATAATTAGAATAATATTCAACCTAAGCTCACGACTATTTCTTATTATTCGCAATGTTCTGTTAAATTTAATTACAAAGTTGCTCATCCCAAACCAAAAGACTTAATTTTTCTAGGAATAACTATCAGCCTAAGCTCACAACTATTTCTTATTATTCGCAATGTTTAGTTACATTTAATTACAAAGTTCCTTATCCTAACTCAAAAGACTTAATTCTTCTTAGAAACACATTCAGCCTTAAAAAAAACTGTTTAAGACGAGGATTTAGATAAATAAACAACATCAGCTGTAAGTAATTCTGTTTTCATTTAAATCATGTTCTAAATCCCACCTTTCGTTTATGATAACCCTGTATTGCATTTAATCACAAAGACGTTTATCCAAGACAAGTCACTTACATTATCATAAGAATAACATTCAGCCTAAGATCACAACAATTTCTTATTATTCAAGATGTTCTGTTACAGTTAATTACAAAGTCGCTTATTTTTCCTAACACAAAAGACTTCTAATTCTATTTCCAACTCACGTTGCCATCTCATGACAAATAAAGTACTGTATTCTACTCAAACCAACTTATTCCTAACAACACATGTAATTCACCGGCTCGCTCCTCCGAGACACGATGTATTGATCCTAATGTTGACTCTGACAAATATTCACCAATTGTTCACACTGTTTGTATCGACAATTCAATCGACTTATATATTCTGGAAATTATAAATTATAATTTTAGTATAATTAATTATTACTATTTTGTTCAAATGTAAAAAATCAGTTGTTAAAGAAATGATTTATATTTATTTATTTTTATATTCGACTGATGGTATAATTCCACAAAGTAGTTGTGCGAGGGGGTGTTGAAGTAACTGAGTACTGTAGTTGCAGTAGAAAGTAAGAAGTAATGCATCTTATCAATAAAGTTAAAAGACACTAAATTTCAATGACAATTATTATTAGTTTTTAATTGTTTTATTTTTTTTTTTTTATTATTATTTTTTTTTTTGTAATGTCGAGTTTTAATTTTGAAATGTTCAATGTTCAAATAACTATTTTGTTTGTTAATTTACATATTTATAATTTAAATATATAACATTTTTAAAGTCATAAGTCCTGTACAAGGACAGTAATTCTAATGAGTGCACTTTGACCATTTTTTAAAATCCATCATCAACTTAGACAGTTAACAAATTAAACTACTTAAAATTAAATTTAAAAAACTGAATATAATTTCAGACATAGGAATCATTGTGTTATTGCAGCACTTCGCCAATTAAAAATATTTATTACTTACCAAATTATGATAAAAAATAAAAAATTTAAGCAATTTATTCAATTGTGTACGGTTTTTTGTTTGTTTGCTTTTAGTAAAAAAATTTACTTAATTAAATTTTTCCTTTCTAATTGGTGACATTTTTTTTTTCAATTAGGACTTATATATCTGAGGAACGGCAAGATCGATTTTGCAAAAATTATAATTAAATTTCTATTTTAATATGTCTTTTGAAATATCAACCGGTGCAACGTTGAATTATTCCTATCTTATCAAGCGGTCGTATAAACAAATTATGCAAACTTTGATCTTTAATACATACTAATAAAAAATGTAGTCCAACCAAGAAATTTAAAAAAAAATAATTCTCGCACTTACTCCATGCGACAAAACTTGCAAATTACCCAGTTTTCTGGGTAATTTAATTGAATAAATTATGATATTATTGGTTCGTAAAACACGGCATGAATATTTGAAAATCAATCAAAAGAATGGACAACTTTAGGAGATAAAATGTTTTTGCATGAGTGATTAAACAGGAGGAACGAAGTCATCAGGTTCTCAGCACGCCGGGAAGTGTGCAACAATTTTTTTTTTAAATACCCGTGTGCTCGCGCCCTCCTCCACCCATCGGTTTGCTTTTTGATCAGTGAGCAGCTACTTTAGTTAATTTGTGCAGAACCACATTAATAAATAGAATTGTAAGGTGTGATAATGTAGTATTGAGATAACAGAAATGAATATGTCATTTTTGTTTTTATCATTTTCTTATAGCTCAGTTACTACGAATCATTGAGAAGCATAGTTGTCTATTTAAATTTGCCTGAGCATGCTTCTTCTGAGATCAAATCATTGACTTGACAAGTGTGAAGCTTCGAATTGTTTGCTAAACGAATGAAAACGCATCTTGAAATCTTAGAATACCCAACAAATTAAAACTGAAGTGATACATTTCTTTAAATTCGTGATTGAGAATTTTAGAGAGTAATTCTATTAATCTAAATTTACAAAGTTTTTTTTTTTTTTACAGAAAAAATGATACAAATATTTTCAAAATTAAAGCAGAGATAGTAATCCAGGCGGCGTTTAAAGATTTAAATAGCCTAACACGCCCAATAATGTATTTTTGAAGTAGTAGGAAGTGTTGGGGATTTAAGATCCATACAGTGATTTTTATTTTTATGACATAAAAAGAAGGAAGGAAGAATATAAAGCCATCATAGATAGAATATCTTTAAAATGCTCCCTGGTCAGGCAAAATTGTTCAATTTAATAGACTTCCAAACCTTCTAAAACATCTAGTCTTAAACCAATTTTAAACTACATTGAAACATTTCTTGTTGGTGAAAAGTGTGTATTTGATGTGAGAGTTTTGTTCATGAACGCTGTAGGCACAGAGCAATGCCATCACTTTGTAGAATAAATATTTCTTAGTTATTATATTAGTATTTGTTATATTTTATACCTAATTGGTAATAGTTATTGTTATTTTGCTAGACTTTATTCTTGTTGTGTTTGTTAACTGAGTAGTTACATATTTATTTATTTAGTTTAATTATATTTCTAGTAAGCTACCTTAAGTATTTCATACGCTTTTCACATGAAATATGAGCAGTAAAAGATAATAAATTAAATGGAATAAAAATTCAAAATTATTTGCATTTTGCTCCCGGTGGAAACTGATGGATATTTGTCAGTTGTTCTAAATAAATGGAAGATTTTATTTATCGATATAGTTTATTGGAATATTTGTAATTATTTTTGTATATAGAAAACTAATAAAAACAATGTTAGGCAACATGTCGTCGAAACCAAACATAAAATGACACTCGGTACAGTAAGCACTGTAAATGTTAGTGTGATGTCTAGTATATTGTTGAGATAAAAAAATTAAAAAACCCCTTATATATATATATATATATATATATATATATAAGAGTTAAGAACACGAATAGAACACGCGATTTGGACTAGTAGATATATAAAAAATGACGGAACATAATTTGTCTGAAAATAATAAATTTAATTAGGAAGGCACAAAATTAATAAACTAGTAACTAAACTTGTATAAACTAAAAATAATTGAAGAGTAATAAAGCTAACGGACAATCCTAACATCTAAACCAGTATTTAAATATCCTTGTTATGCCTTTCCTTAGGAGAAATTGAATAAAAATTTTGATTAAATATTCCTCTTCTTTATGTGAGTCTGAAACTTCTCTTGTTAATTCACCGCAGTTGGTAACATCAAGGTCATACGATAAATTCTTGAGAGAGGAGATTAAAGGTTGTTCACCCCTATAAAAACGTTGTGACTGTACCGCTTTTTTATTTGACTAGTGATTTCGGTTCAACTTGGTGTTAGTTTTTAATTTCGGCAATTTCTTGTGTTAGAACAGTTCTGTTTTTTTGTGGTTAGTTCTTTCCATTTCGCGTTTACATTATACTCTTAAATATTTACATCTCTACTTTAGGTAAGGCTAAAATATATCTCGTTAATTCACCGCAAGTCTAACGACAAACTCATTAACTTCATACGACAAACTCTTAAGAGAAGAGACAAAAGGCTGTTCATCCCTATAAAATCGTTAGATAACTACCCCGTGGACACTTTTTTGGTAAATTGATCAGTATATGATCTCGGTTCAACTTATGATTGCCAATTCACGTATGTTATTGTGCTGTTCTGTTGATTAGTGATTTTTCCGTTTCACGCTTGTATATATTCTTAGTTATTTGGACAGCACAGAACTATTATTAGCTCTGTGTTCTTTATTGTTACTAATTAGCCCTGACTTTCTAATATTGCAAGAGAGTATCGGGACAAAAGAGTACGCTATAAAGTGAGAAATGTCGATGGATTGTTAGGTAAGAGTAATTACATTATTGTGTCTTGTCGGTCCTTTGCCCGTCACTTTATATAAAACGAAAAGGATGTGACGCATCGAAGTTCAAAGTATAATATCAGGAGTAAAACAATATATAAAATCTGTAAAACCTTCGACCTATACAATGGCATTCCACCAGCGATACAGGTTATTCCAAATAAACAAGAGTTAAGTAAATACGCAGATAAAGTGTTAATGAGTTTAGATAAATTATATAACAAAATGTGCTGTCAAATTATATTACTTTCACACACTAATTCATACAGTGATATATAATACATTAAAATGAATTACAATATATGTTTTTATTTTATAATCTTCCATTAAATAGAGTACTATCTAAAAAAAGAAGGTAATTCTTTAGAACATTACACACTCTTTAATGTGTTACCAGGCGACTGAAATTATGAATAGTGGAACCAACTGGTAACAATGTTTAAAAAAAAAGAAAGACGAATTTCATTAACAAAAACAAAATATATTTAAATTTAAATTTGAGTTTAAGGATCAGATTTGACCATTCACAATTAATTTGTTTTTAAAAGAAAATTACAGAGTTTTTTAAATTTTGTTGAAAAGAATTTATATATATATATATGCAAGTATTTAAAAAGGTGAAAATTGTATATTAATTAACAAGTTTTGTGTAATCCAATGCTAAGTCTAAACATACACACAAATATATACTTATACATATATAGAAGCACATTTTACAATACATGGATGTTATACTATTTTCCATTTTAAAAGGAACAAATTCATTATATATATATTATATATATATATATATATATATATAAATTAATTTTGCTTTGTAAAATATTGATATATAGAAAATTTAAATTAAAAGAAAATGAAACATTGGAATTTTGAAATATTAAAATTTTATAAATATTGACGTCAAAATGTTTTTTTTATTTTATTAATTTTGAAAAATAACCCCTTTGGGGTCGTGAAGGCCGAAATGTTTGCATGCATCACCACCCAAGTTTAATTATTTTATAAATTAGTACACATTATTATATATATAGTAAAAGACATATTATCGTACAGAGTTCAGTTCTAAATATTATTTTCTGAAGAATAAATTCACAATATAAGTTCGTTTTCCTTTTTAAACAACTGTTATTTTTGAGTGCACTTAGTGAAGATTGAAAATAGTTTTTTTTTAAACATGTCTGCAATTGCGGGGTAGAGCAGTCTCAAATAGATCTCCAGTTATTCCTGACAAACTCCGACCAACTTTTTTGCTAAGCAAAAAGACACGTCGAATAGAGATTTATACAAGCTTATACAGGTTATTGCACAAGTCTTTTTTCATTAAAATGTTTTGTTGTTTAATCAAAAATGAAAGGAAAATTATCAGAATTACAGAAGTCCAGAAAAGATTATAATTAAGTTTTTCTTTGATATTAATAAAGAATCATATATAAATATTTCGATCTTTGTTTGAGATAAAGAATTGTAACAACAGTTAGAAAAATTTTAAAAGCAAAGATTCTAGTTCAGAAAAACATTTGTCTACTTAATATTTTGATACTATTTAATACTTAATACTTTGACTATTTAATACTTAATACTTTGACTGTTTAATACTTAATACTTTGACTGTTTAAGTTTACAGTTAGATTTTGTAAATTGTCCTTTAAATGAAAGAAAGCTTTTTTTTTTACAAGTTATTAACTTTCAATAAAAATCATTGAATACTTAAAAGGAAAATACGAAACACATATATTAGTAATCAAAACTTAAAATATTAACAATCTTACTGTATGGTCAAATCTAAAGTAGACATACCTGGCAATTATTGAAAGAGTTGAAAAGAGCCATGTGCCGATGAAAAATTGCACTACGTTGAGTATGTTATAAAAGAAAACTCACTAGCACTTTATTGTAGATGGTGCATTTATAATTTAGAAGAGATTACATCTATACTTCAGAAACAAGATGACATGTATAATTCAGAACCAAGAAACACTGAAGAAATTGTCCAAAAGAAATTTAATTAAATTTTGAGTCTACATTTTTAAGAGGCTGAACTGTAACGAACAAATTAGCAAGAGACTTGATTATAGCGTGTGTAGGAGAGGGGGTGAAGAAGTATCGTATGATGTTGAATTATTATATCGCCACCAAGTTTCACCACACGATAGAGGCCGGGTCCGGACGAGAGATAAGAGAAAGGCAAGTCGAATTGTCGATAAACTAGTGCAGATTTATATTGAGTTCGGAATGACGCTACAAATGTTAACTTTCTTCGTATTAAAAGACTCTATCGGCAAACACCATAGTTTCTGTTAATTAAAAATAATCATATACGTTTGATTGGATGTCATGATTTAGAATTATTTGAAATTCGTTTCTTATTATTAATATATATAAAATGCAATAACCACATATTATATTGAACAAGTGTTTAATTCATCAAACCTGTTCAGATATTTCATTGCAATAGTAGCGCTATAACACACATTTTTCATATTTATTTATCTTATAGTAAAAAAACACAATAAATACAACATAGACAAATTTTACCGAACCATAAAAATGATATAGTTTTAAAGCTTCAGATTAATGTAAGTTTCAAAAGCACAACTTAATTTAATGAATTTTAACAATTCTGAATAAACATTTGAGAGTTTACAGTTTTTTACCCCTTTCCACCTAGAGTAAAACATGCGCAAAACCTAAAAAGCTAAATATTTCCTAATGTAGTGAATAAAAAGAATTTGAAAAGCTGAAAAGAGTGTTCTATTCCTTGTTTTGCTCAATATCAGCTTAACGATTCCTTTTTTAGTAGGGAACACCCTGTTTTATATAGGGAATATACAATTTAACTGTTGTAACGATATCAATCCAATCATTTACGATAATTATGATTAAATGATATCAGAAGATAAATAGTTAATTAATTCATGTAAAATAAAAAATAATAATAATAACAACAGTTAAAAAAAAGCAATTCATATTGGAGAAATTGTAGGATGCCAGGTGCAGCTTGGGAAGTTTGGAATTTAACGGTACCAAAGGGAAGTGTACAAGAAAAAACAAAAGAAAACGGGACTTTAGCCTTGAAGGAGCAAACGCGCCTATACACTAAAAAAACAAGTAACGGGATAATTGGCCAAGGACAGATGTGAATAAAATTTGTATAAAAAAAAAGAAATCAAGGGAAAAGTTAGCGTCCCTAACTATACACCAGAAAGGAAAGTTCCAGATGTCTTCGAAAGAACCGTTTTCTTACAACGGTTTGCAGGATGTAGGTCAACCAATAAGCTGAGGCGTCACTTTTAAAAATCAACTGGCAGATTTTGAAAACCGGCACTAAAAAGACAGAAACTATGTTTTAACGAATCAGCGAAGAGAAAGCCAGCTCAAGTTTCAAGAGAGGGGATGATATTCGGTACAAACCAAAATTGAAAAAGGGAGTTAGTCTAGGACTGGGAGCGAAGGACGGAGAGTCGTCTAAAATTGTTGACCCAAGAGACGAATTGTCTCTGCGTCATCTTGTTCAAGGAGTCTTTTAAAGTCTTAAAGTGTTGTTGCCCAGGAAAGTAAAGCGTCTCTGAGTTTGCAGCTGAATGTCAATCAGCACCAAGTAAATTAATATCAGCGAGGAATAGTATTTCGTCGGCAGGAAGGAAGGCTACTAAGTGCAGCTAGGACCATCCGTCACCTCCTAGGAGTTTGAACAAGAGATTTGTGAGTGCTTGGTTTATGGTTAAATGTAGAAAATCATGTGAAGTAATAAAACAGAGTCAGTGAAATCGTGAAATGTATCGTGAAAAGGTTATCAGTTGAAAAAAGGAGCGAAATTGATAAGTACAAATTTGTTAAATATTCTTTTATTAATATTCGTAAATTTCACTTCAATTGAGTCATCAAAGAATTCCCCCCGAGAAATTAGAGTTAGTGCTATTAAAAATTAAATTTGTTTTGTTGTAAAAGAGCAAGCCGTGGCAGTAAATTAAATATTTAATGTTTAAAGTTTTAAATTTGTTTTTTATGATATGTTCAATAATTCAAGTAATTAAATTGTTTGTAAATTAAAGAAAATCAAAGCCGAGTAAAAGAAAATTGTATGTTAAATGCTTAGAGTTTTAAATTATTTTTCTTTGTGAAGAAAATCAAGGTTTTATGAGCCAAAACCAAAAGAAAATAATCTGGGCAAAATAATTGTTGGTGTCATAAAAAGAATATTAGAGAAAGTTTTGGATTAATTGTATTAAATAATAATTGTAACCAAATTAAAATTAGGTTAAGGAATGAGTGCAGATTGAATGAAGTAGAGTTAATAAAATTAGGTTAGTAAATGTAATTGTTTTTCAAAAATCAAAATATTATATTAAAGAATTATTTGAAAGGTAAAGCGTTGTGTTTTGTGCTTTATTTAAATAGGAGCTGAGTAAAGTTAAGTTATATTTTGACGCCCAATCGGAGGGGCTAGTAAAAAGCTATTAGTAATAGTTAGATAATTGTAAGAGTTCACTTATGTTATACTGTAGTAGAACACACTCCACCTGAGAACTATAAAATATATTGCAATTTATTTTACCAGAGCAAAATATATCAATATTTCAAAGAAATAAAACTTACATAAATCGAAATACAAGCTATTAAAATTTCCAGCCACAGTATTCACGAGTTTAAGATCTGAATAGGGCAGATCATGTTCTCACTTCTTAGTTTATTATACAGCGTTGTTTCATTTATTCTTTGGTTGGATTCTCTCTCTCATCTTTCCTAACAGGTCTCTCTTGACTAACTTTTACTCTTTTGCTACTCTTACACTATTTGAGTATTTACGTGCTAGGGATCTCATTTTTATGCTCTTTTCTCCTTTTTCTTAAATTGATATTAACCTGGAGGTTTTTCGCCTTTAAACAACAAGTGAAAGAAATATAAGTTGCATTATATTTTGCAATATATCTATATATAAGCATGTTTAAACCTTTTTTTTTTTTTTTTTTTTTTTTTGAAATTCTGTGTAGCATATTAATTTATTGCTCTTAGTTATTACTTTGTCTAACTTTCGTTGACCGTTCAAGAAAGAGAGATTTGCAATCTTATCTCAGCAGTGTTTAATTCACCATGACTAATCTAGTAAAGCGGAGGCAACAATATAATGTTACTACTCCATCTAACAACAGAGTTAGTTCTGAAACTATTTATGGATTTACATTAGGTTTGCGCAACTGGATCAACACTTTACAATAGACTGTAAAGAAATTGATGTTTCAATTGGCTCTAAGTATGAAAACCATATCGCAGTCCTAGAAGCTCAATTTGAAAATTGAATTTGACGAATGTGATTCGTATAATCTTGAAAATTAATTATTTAAAAAGGAAATTTAGTATTTGTAGACTTATTACTTAATGTTCATGTACGAACTAGTTTATATTCACAACAAACGATCTAGAATAAATGGTGCAGAAATATTGGACAAACCCTCTTACTTACCTATTCCCAAAACCAAATAAAAACCAACTAAAAGTGTTCGTCAGAAAAACCTTTCAGTTATTTAACTGTGTTAACTTCAGTCAAATTTACTATGGTGACGGTCTTTGAGAAACTATTTATATATTCATATAGAACGTAAATTTTCTTCGCTTATGCCTTAAACGTTTCCTCAGTGTAAATTGTATTTGTTTAAAATGAAGCTTAAATAAGAGCAATCGAGGTTCGTTTTTGATTTTTTGAAAAAATATTACTGAAACGAAATATTTTGTATAGTTGCTATTTTGCACACGGGTTTGGATAAGTAATCTTCACATTTCACTTCCTTCAATGAAATCAGTTTATAAAACTGTTCTATAGACGATTTTTTCCTTACATATAACTGAGAAGCAACTTTTTTTTTACTATTTGAGAGATGGTGACCAATATATTTTTGGGGCCCTTAGAGGTTATAATTGAGTGAAATTTAATTAAATTCGTTATATCTTATTTTGAGAAAACACTAATGTTGTGAATTTTTCCTTCTGGCAGTAACGACCAAATTTTTAGTTATCTAAAGGGGAAAAAAGCTCCCAAGATATTCCCTAAATATGCCCACTTGAAATTTGATTAAAATCGGTTTACGCGTTTGGGTGGGTAGAGCACTTCACAAACAACAGACTATAAAAGTTGTAGAGCACTGCACAGACAACTGACAATTTGGGTTGTAAATGCCTCCTCAGACAACAGACGTTTGGGTTGTAGAGTACTCCACAGACAACAGATTATTTGGGTTGTAGAGCACTCCACAGACAACAGACTATTTGGGTTGTAGAGTACTCCACAGACAACAGACTATTTGGGTTGTAGAGTACTCTACAGAACAACAGACTATATGAGTTGTAGAGCACTGCACAGACAACTTAGGTTGTCCACAGACAACAGACGTTTGGGTTGTAGAGAACTTCACAGACAATAGACTATTTGGGTTGTAAATGCCTCCACAGACAACAGACTATTTGGGTTGTAGAGCACTCCACATACAACAGACTATTTGGGTTGTAGAGCACTCTACAGACAACAGACTATTTGGGTTGTAAATGCATCCACATACAACAGACTATTTGGGTTGTAGAGCACTCCACAGACAACAGACTATTTGGGTTGTAGAGCACTCTACAGATAACAGACTATTTGGGTTGTAAATGCCTCCACAAACAACAGACTATTTGGGTTGTAAATGACTTCACAGACAACATACTATTTGGGTTGTAGAGCACTCCACAGACAACAGACTATTTGGGTTGTAGAGCACTCTACAGACAACAGACTATTTGGGTTGTAGAGCACTCCACAGACAACAGACTATTTGGGTTGTAGAGCACTCTACAGACAACAGACTATTTGAGTTGTAAATGCCTCCACATACAACAGACTATTTGGGTTGTAGAGCATTCCACAGACAACAGACTATTTGGGTTGTAGAGCACTTCACAGACAATAGACTATTTGGGTTGTAAATGCCTCCACAGACAACAGACTATTTGGGTTGTAGAGCACTCCACAGACAACAGACTATTTGGGTTGTAGAGCACTCTACAGATAACAGACTATTTGGGTTGTAAATGCCTCCGCAGACAACAGACTATTTGGGTTGTAAATGACTTCACAGACAACAGACAACTTGGGTTGTCCACAGACAACACACGTTTGAGTTGTAGAGCACTTCACAGACAACAGACTATTTGAGTTGTAAATGCCTCCACAGACAACAGACTATTTGGGTTGTAGAGCACTCCACAGACAACAGACTATTTGGGTTGTAGAGCACTCTACAGACAACAGACTATTTGAGTTGTAAATGCCTCCACATACAACAGACTATTAGGGTTGTAGAGCACTCCACAGACAACAGACTATTTGGGTTGTAGAGTACTCTACAGAACAACAGACTATATGAGTTGTAGAGCACTGCACAGACAACAGACAACTTGGGTTGTCCACAGACAACAGACGTTTGGGTTGTAGAGAACTTCACAGACAATAGACTATTTGGGTTGTAAATGCCTCCACAGACAACAGACTATTTGGGTTGTAGAGCACTCCACATACAACAGACTATTTGGGTTGTAGAGCACTCTACAGACAACAGACTATTTGGGTTGTAAATGCATCCACATACAACAGACTATTTGGGTTGTAGAGCACTCCACAGACAACAGACAACTTGGGTTGTCCACAGACCACAGACGTTTGGATTGTAGAGCACTTCACAAACAACAGACTATTTGAGTTGTAAATGCCTCCACAGACAACAGACTATTTGGGTTGTAGAGCACTCCACATACAACAGACTATTTGGGTTGAAGAGCACTCTACAGACAACAGACTATTTGAGTTGTAAATGCCTCCACATACAACAGACTATTTGGGTTGTAGAGCACTCCACAGACAACAGACTATTTGGGTTGTAGAGCACTTCACAGACAATAGACTATTTGGGTTGTAAATGCCTCCACAGACAACAGACTATTTGGGTTGTAGAGCACTCCACAGACAACAGACTATTTGGGTTGTAGAGCACTCTACAGATAACAGACTATTTGGGTTGTAAATGCCTCCACAGAAAACAGACTATTTGGGTTGTAAATGACTTCACAGACAACATACTATTTGGGTTGTAGAGCACTCCACAGACAACAGACAACTTGGGTTGTCCACAGACAACAGACGTTTGAGTTGTAGAGCACTTCACAGACAACAGACTATTTGAGTTGTAAATGCCTCCACAGACAACAGACTATTTGGGTTGTAGAGCACTCCACAGACAACAGACTATTTGGGTTGTAGAGCACTCTACAGACAACAGACTATTTGAGTTGTAAATGCCTCCACATACAACAGACTATTAGGGTTCTAGAGCACTCCACAGACAACAGACTATTTGGGTTGTAGAGTACTCTACAGACAACAGACTATATAAGTTGTAGAGCACTGCACAGACAACGGACAACTTGGGTTGTCCACAGACAACAGACGTTTGGGTTGTAGAGCACTTCACAGACAATAGACTATTTGGGTTGTAAATGCCTCCACAGACAACAGACTATTTGTGTTGTAGAGCACTCCACATACAACAGACTATTTGGGTTGTAGAGCACTCTACAGACAACAGACTATTTGGGTTGTAAATGCCTCCACATACAACAGACTATTTGGGTTGTAGAGCACTCCACAGACAACAGACTATTTGGGTTGTAGAGCACTCTACAGATAACAGACTATTTGGGTTGTAAATGCCTCCACAGACAACAGACTATTTGGGTTGTAAATGACTTCGCAGACAACAGACTATTTGGGTTGTAGAGCACTCCACAGACAACAGACTATAGGATTTGTAGATCACTCCACAGACAACGGACAACTTGGGTTGTAAATGCCTCCACAGACAACAGACGTTTGGGTTGTAGAGCACTCCACAGACAACAGAAAACTTGGGTTGTAAATGACTTCACAGACAACAGACGTTTGGGTTGTAGAGTACTCAACAGACCAAAGACGTTTGAGTTGTAGAGCACTGCACAGACAACAGACCATATGAGTTGTAGACCACTGCACAGACAGCAGACGTTTGAGTAGTAGAGCACTGCACAGTCAACAGACGTTTCGGTTGTAGAGCACTCCACAGACTACAGACCAGTTACAGACATCAAAGGACTTCTAATCTGACATATCAGCAAAAACTCGATAATGGTCGGTTTAATAGTCATATAACTTTCTCTATCTACGTATATGTGAGAAAGTAAAAAATTAGAATTTTTGCATTTTGGATTTTGTTTTTCGAGCTTCATGTTTTGTATTAGAATTGACATGTAATGATGGATGTAGTTCATGCGGTGATTCACATTTATTGCCTTGGAGAATAATTTTAAAATATATTTGCCACTACTGTAAGAAAAATCTGTTTGAAATTTATAGAATTAACTTATGAATTAGGATTCGTTTCAGAAAATTACTGTGTCCATAAACCTTGTGTATTGAAGAAAGGCATTTTAAGGCTGCTTTCATATAGTGTAACGATATCATGTTATCATTTATAAATAATTGTGATTAATGATATCTAATGCTAAATATTTAAATAACTCATGTAAAAAAATAAAGGGGAAAAAAAATAAATTAAAATAAAATAATAATAAATATATAAATATGGAAACAAATATTATTTGATGAAGGGAATAAGCGACAGCTGTCAGTTGCAGTTTATGATTGGAAATGTAACGGTATTAAAAGAAATGTACGTGTCAAGAACAAAAAGAACAGGGGATTCTTTAACCTTGGAGGAGCAAACGCGCCTACAAAGAAAAACATTTGAGTAACGGGATCTTTAAGCAAGGGCAGATGTGTTTCAAAATTGTATAACAAAAAATGGGAGAAATCGAAGAGAAAGCTAACGTCTATAACAGTACTCCGAGTAGAAAGTTCTAACTATTTTTCGAAAAAAAATAACGAAAAGAAGAAAGTAGGTCAACCAATCAAATGCTATCCCACGTTAAAAAACCAACGGGCAAATTTGAAACCCACCACTAAGGAGAGAAAAAGGCATGAGTTGTGAAAGTTGAAGGGTTCTAAACGAATCAGCGAGGAGCACGCGAAACTCGTGTTTCACAGAAGGGAGGAAATTCGGTAGGAACCGATTTTGCGAAAGGAGGGAGTCTTAAAAGGGAAGCAGGAGAGTCAAGTACTGGGACCAGAGGAGTCTGACCTGTGGTCCGGGAATTCTTGAGAACCGTTGACAAAAGAGGCAAGACGTCTCTGAGTCAGCTTAGTAGAGTAGTTGTGTTTAAGAGTCAAGTAAAAGGATTAGTTAAATTGCATGTAAGAAGTTAGTGGAGAGTCAAGCTGAATTCTAAAGGGAGTTACGATCTACAAGAGCCAAGGAGTTAGCATTCGTCGCCGATAAGGAAGCTAGGATCAGAGTCACTCGAGAAAGTCAGAGAAGGAAGTTAAAAAGTGCATCGATCAGTGTGGTGAATTATTAGAGCAGAGTCTGTAATAGTGTTGTGTAGTGTACTGTGAAAATCGACCAATTGATGGGAGCGAGTTCTTGATAAGTACAAAGTTGTTATCTATTCTTTAATTAATCATAATTAAATTTCACTTTAATTGAGCCAGAAAAGACCCGAGTTAAGAATTAATGCTAAATAGAATGATCAAACTGAACAAACCATGGCAATTCAATAAATGTTAAAGTACAGTTAAATTGTAAGTAGTATAAACTTCAAAGGGAGTCATTATTAGCAAAAGAAATTCAATAGATGTTAAAGTAAAGTTCTCCACATTGTAATTTGTAGAAAGGTTATAGGAGTTTCATTAGACCAATAGATTTAAGATTGATATAAAATTATTGTGTGCAAATATTCAAGGAAAGGATATATACAAGGCCTTGAATATTGTCTAAAATATAAAAAAAAACCATTGTAAATGAATAAATTAAGTTAAGGAGTGATTGAAGAATGAATGGAATTAGTTAAGAACCAATGGAATAAAATTATGTAAATGTTTTTTTGATATAGATTTATTTTGCAATAAATTGGAATAATTCAAAAGGTAAAAGTTGTGTTTGCGTTATTAATTTAAAAAATCACAATTTTTGTGGCTAGTAAGTGTAACTGTCCAATTCGATTATGTTATATTTGACGCCCAACAGTTAAGGGCAAATAATAAGTACAAATAAAAGTAAAAAAGAGTATGTTATAATAGGGTACTTTGGTACTGTCATTTTCAACACAAAGTTGTGTAGTACAGAATCGCTGAATAGTACTTGTCATTTAAATAAGGCTACATATAAAATATATTTTCATTTTCACTTGACCTATCGTGTTTCTGTTGTGCCAACAGTGGTGTTAGCGATCCCCCATATTAAAAATTCATACAGTTAACCAATTCGCAGTTAGCAATATGCTGTTAAAATCAATGGCGATTCCTAAAAAAGTACAAAATGTGTGAATTAACTTACATTCTTATTTTTGATGTTGAATATTATAAAATTGTTTAGAAATTCGACTGTGATTGATGGTGGATTCTTACTGACTAATGGCATATTATTATTAACCTAAACTAATCTAACTGGTATCATGCTGACTGTCAGCTAACTGAGTAAAAATATGTGATAAAATCATAAATTTTTCAAATTAAAAATGTCTATGTTCTCATGAGTTATGATAATTTATTTTTAACCAATGTAAATAAGAACAATATACTTCCTACATTGTGTGTTAAAATCGAAAAAATTACATATCAATTATATGTTTGACATTTGTTTAAAGGATATCAGAGATTTAAGAGACCGATCCCTATGCTTACACCCAATAAAATAAAACAATAAAAGCAAGACCTTGACACAATGTAACTATACTTCAACTGGAAGGTACTAGAGTGGGATAAGTTCTAAGTTTAGGAAGGAGCGTTCTCAGGGACCGATGACATTACTTAAATGTTTAAACATTAAACATTTAAACAGATATAACTGAGATGTTAATGAGTCGGTCCTATATATTCGATATTTTCAATCATTTATAGTAAACTAAGTGAATCAAAGTATTCCAAGTAAAAAACTGAAATTTCACACCAATCGTACAATTTATTTTTTGAAGAAGTTTAAATAACTATAATGATGAGAGGGGTTTTCTTAAAAGAGAATGAAATCTGTGTCTAACGGATCTTTACTGAAGGCAACCAGTTCTACTAACTACTGAGCTCATGGAATTAATTTTTAAGTGCATTCGATAAAATTTAAGAAATAATAAATGTATGTATATGTATAGAAAGGAATTTGTTACTAAAGCCTTGTTTGTCTTTCAAATTTCATAAGCAAATATGAGTAGTATGAAGTGGAAAGGTATACCAAAACAGACTTACTTGGCTAAAGGATTATCAAATTTTTAACATAACATTCACATGGCAAAGCCAAAGACATACGTTCCTATATAAATTAAATTATACAATGATTTAACTTTAAACTTCAAAACAATTAATATTAGCTAAATATAAACTATAGAACATAACACCCATTTTCTCTCATATATAAATATATATATATAAGGTGTCCCAAACATGATGAACCGACTATTCATTTTAATATTATATAAAAAATTGAAACAAAGACTTCATCTTATAACGGTCAAAATGGAGACAGTTTAATATTTTTTAAGTTAATTGTTTTGGAGATATTCGAAGTTAAAAGTTTTACACGGCCGGCATTTTGAAAATTTGAAAAATAAAGTATTTGTATTTGATACACTTGTAAAACGTAGCATACAAAATCCTTGTACCAAATCTGAACTCAATATCTTATCTATTTCTGGAGTTAAGATTTATTTATTATTATTATTTTTTTAAAGAACAAAAAAGCGGAATTGAACTATATGTTATTGACATTTTTTGTTCGTTTTGATGTATCTAATCCGAAAATAATAGTTAGTTCACTCTTTACGGGACACTGTATACAGAATTGTTAAAACAGGTGTGATGCTGTTTTATTCATTAAATACAGAAGTTACAAAAAAACTTAAAAAGGTAACATGATATTTTGAGTTAAAACTAGTTTTATTACCAAATTGTTTATATTACCAGCCATGTTTTGTGACTATTGAAGAGCTCAGCAATTTAATGGTTTCTGGACTGTACGAAAGGATAACATTGTCCTGATTGTTATATATTATATCGAGGTTGAACTGTACACATCTCTCCATTCTGTGAATTTCCTTTTGAAAGACGCTTGAGTACTTGCCCATAGCTTTGGACGAATCTATTCTTGGCCCAAAGACTTCAAATCCGGTTACCTCTCTAGCTTTTACATCCATCTGTATACCTTTTAATGGTGCTCTATTTTGAAAGTACTTGGGTTTATCGCTCCATTTTTTTCTTACTATGTTCAGTACTGAATCTACATCCAAAGTAATTTTTTTTAATAACGGCTTCCCATGGAAGGTCAAGTAAAGTTTCCTACCGGTTGCAGGTCTTGGTCTATTTATCGTTCATTCTCCATTAACCCAATCTTTTGTTGTGAAAAGTGTTCCGTTAGCAGCATTGATAATTAGATCAAGTTTGGAATTTGCTTGAGTTGGTCTCTATCATACAAATTTTATCTTAATTTGATAGAAAAATATTCAAAAGCGATTCTTAAGTTTGTTGTATTATGAAAAATCTGTTTAAAATATTTTTACTAAATTCGTTTTGTGGTGATGTAAGTTGGTTTTATACTTTATTAAAAGAGATAATGATGATCTTGTGACGGCATGGTATAGGTCTGATCCGGTGGTATATTTCGGCTTATGATAGAAAAGTAAAATGATTTTCTTTCAATACTACATTATAACTTGTTCCTGTAGCTGACAAAATGGATGTTGCATATAGTGTACCTTAGTTCTGTAAAAACTCTGTAAATGCACTAAACAAACTTTTGTTCTATGATTTTCTCGTCGGTTGTACGTGAGTAACAAGTTTTAATTTGTTCTTCTACGAATTTTATTATATTATACGAAGTGAACACAAAGAGTCTGTAATATAACATATCTGAACATTAATTAAATTGCACAAACTAAAAAACTTTTATAGTTATTCAAATTATTATTATTGTTAGTTATGATAATATACCTAACTTTTAAATAATATACCATATAAACAGCAGTCGGATAACAATGTATACTACAGTCTATTAACGTACAGTTTTTGTTATCAGTTACATTGTTTTGTTATTTGTAGGCCTAGATTAGTGATGGCACGTTTTTAATTGGCCAAGAGACTTTGGTAATTGTAATTCGGTAATGCTGGTTTTCCAATTTCCATTATATTATGCCTTTTTAATGTAGTCGAATTTTTATTAACTTGTAAATGGTGTAAATACTACTATATTCTTAACAAATTTGTATAATATTTACACAGAATGTAGGGAAGTGAATACATATACTAGTTCAGGATGTGATAATAAACAAAAAGTTACAAATAATATAAACCCGAAAATGTTTTATTTTACCACTGTGTGTTTGTGTTATTTACTAAAATTTTAATATTTTAAAATAGATCGAGATGTCATGTACACATTTTTCGCATATATTTATGTAATTAGCTCATATTTTTAGTAAAGCTATGAAAATAGTCCCATTAAGATCAGTTGATTGCTACTCTACCCTCACCCTTCCCACCGTACAAGTTTGCCACATTGTTGCCGTTGGAGTAGAATGATATCTTCTTTATATTTACTATTTAATCAAAAACATCTGATTTTGTTTAATAACATTAAACATTTGAGAAAACTCTGGTTCCATTTATCTGGATTTTAAAGTAATTCCAGTAGAGAATCCTATATTTTATTTCCTGTATGACGAATACAACCTGATGTATTCATACATTGATAAATTGCATAGAATGCAGTCTTCAAAACAGAGACAAGACACGAATAATTCAATAGCTGAAGTTTCACTGATTTCACCTTACTTGAGTCATAATTCCGGGATATTAAAATCTAATAAACTCCAATGTAGTCTACATTGCAATTACAATTCATAACTACAAAGTGTAAAATATTTAATTTCCATGCAAACAAAATGTTTGTAGTTACAATACAATACAATAGTTTTTCAATATTTACAGAATGTGGTAAGCATTGGTTAAGCATTTTGTTAAAATTTACATTAATTACTTAAATAAATATTTGAAGTGAAAAATACACGACCTAGACTGGGCAACAAACCCAGGACCTAAGCCTTAACACAAAAAAAACTTAAAATTACAATTTAACAAATAGGTTTATGTTTATTTTCATTGGAATCTTTCCTCTAATCAGTAGAAAGTGCTTTGTTAAAATCATTTATATACACATAATCTAAATTTATTTTTTGTCAAAGATTGTGCAAAACCTGGCAGGTTAATAAATAATGTAAGTTATTGACAAATGTGAATTTGATGTGATTTTATAAGTCTGACAAGAGGGCTGACCAAATCCTGTCTATTTCTAGTTTTATAATTAATTATGATATGAGCTGTGATTAACGAATCGTGAAACATTCTTCGTAACATAAATTAAATTTTAGTAGACATATAAAGAGGGAAGTGTCATAATCCACAATTTGGAGAAACTGAGCCTACACAATTTCATGTGAAATAGCTTTGTTGTAGTAAAAATATTTTGATAGTGAAAGTGGAATTATCCCATGATCTGATACCATACAACAACAGTTAATGAAATAAACCAAAAAAGTCATTAAAATAACATAACATTAAGCATGACAATTCGTTTAAGGTTCTTCATTAAAATATTACCCGGGAAAGTTTCTTACATAAACCATTTAAATGTGGGTGCCAGGTGAGATTATCTAAATACAACCCCAGTGGTTTTATTTGTTTAATTTCGCTATCACACACAATTTAGTTACGACAACATAAATCACTCTTAGTTAGGAATCAATTAATACATAGCTGCTAAGTAGTCAATGCTTAATGAATCAATGTGGGGCAATTTTATAATTTTAGTTTTATTAATGTATCTACTAAACATTATAATTTCCCAAATAATATTTTTAAATTAATGTCATTTAAAAGTTTGTATATCAAATTTAACAACCATGTTACAAGATGCTAATGTTTGGTTTTTTATTCTAGGCTGTAATTATTAATTCGCTATAAAGGTGTACCAGGAGTTACCAGTTCAACTTGGAATATACGTAGAAGGTCAAAAAGAAAAGTTGATAGATTTTATTTTACATAAATGTGTAAAAAAAAACCGAGAAAAGGTTCTTTTATTGGTATTTTTTTAAGATGTACAGTACATATTTGAGATGTCTCGTACATTTGTATAGGTTATAGTATACGTACATATAAATTTTACATAAAATTTAATATCGAGTATATGTAGCCTATATTTAAAATGCACTTCACATTACTTGACATCAGGGCGTTATAAACAAAAGTACTCTTCTATTGAATGGAACGCATGTTCTATGTGGTGATATTTAAGAGAACCCCTGAAATTTTCTAAAGAACATCTGTCTTTAAATTTTACTCAAGATTATTAAATAGTTTCAAACCAAAGTAGTATATACCAAGTTCTAAACCTTTTAGTCTCTTTACAGGATAGTGTAGTTTTTTTCACATGATATATTCATAGTGGTGTTGTTTTATTTTGAACATTGTCTAGTTCAATTAATATAAATATATTTAATATATCCCTGAATGGCAGTTATAATAGTTTATATTTCGTATGAAAAAAGGTTTAACTGATTTATTGAAAAAAAAGGTTTAAATTAAACATTATTTTTATTATAGTATATGAAATTTGTTTTTTTAAAGATTCGAAAGATTTAGGTTACGTTAGGTTAAGATCGACACAGGGAGAGTAAATATATTGGATGGTCTCTAAATATATAACCCTTAAAACCATTCAGAGAGCAATGCAAGTTGATGCCAAATAATCCGCAAGATTTTAATTGTGACGTTTGTAATATAAATTGTTATCCAAAATTACTCCCGGAAATATAACATGACTTCTGTTTTAGATTTCTTCTTCTCATTTAATACTAATCAGGTTTGAATAAGATTTTACTTGAAAATGTATTAATTTATTTTTAACCACGTTCAACTTAGAGTTATTTGCCATAAACCGATCATAAGCCACAGACATTTCCAAAGTTGCAGAAATGTTTCAGTATGTATAGTACTGATTTTGTAGGACAATAGCTTTTTACATACATTTTAAAAATTAATTTCCCCAAGGGTAAACTTGAGGCACACTAATAATTACTAGCTAGCATTTAGCTAATATGAGTCCACAGAGCTGTCAATATAAATTATGTACTTTCTGCTTTCTATTAAATAAATATGCTTTTATCAAATTACGTCTATGTGATATCCCTATATCCATAATCGTTTAATTCCATCAACAAAATTTTATAGTCAACGCAATCAAAAGCTTTTGATAGGCGACAAAAGACAGATATAACGTAACTTTTCTCATCACTAGAGTTTATGATGGTATTTAAAACATAATAAATAGTAGAAGAGGAAGAAAACTCCCTACGGAATTCAAACTGGGTTTTGTTTAAAATCTTACATTTTTTCAAGAAAAGACATAATTCAAATAACAATTGATTTTTCTGGGATTTTAGGAAATGCTGAAAAGAGTGATATAGGTTTATTTTTACAGTAACATTTCATTGTTGACTTTTTTGTATCATTATTTATTATATTTTTTTGAAATACAAACTTTTTACACTAAAACAAATGGATACTTTATGTTTCAATAAAAATAATAAATGTTTAATAAAAAATTGGACTCTAACTATGTAATTAGTAACATAAATGTCTCTATTTAGAAGATCTAGTAAATGGCGGCCATTTTCAAGTTTGTGATGTTCTAGGTTTTCACTTGATAACGAGAGTTGATTCATATTCTAGAAAGATCGGGTATTAATTTTTACATACACAAATTTCCAAACAAACTATAGAAATAAGAGTGGACATTCCTAGTCTTTTAATGGTATTATAAAATTTAAATGATGGAAAGAAGTGTAGAGTGTTGTTGAACATCTCATTTTAAATTGATCGTTATAACAAAACTACAGCTCAAATTGTTTTAAATTCAAGATAGTTTTCAACCAGTGATGCCCGCTATCCTAAAATATTAGAAACAATTTATAAAATATTGTATTGGTACCTTTTTCCGATTTAGAAATATTATCCCTTTTATAGATAATTATTATTACCTATCTGCAATTGAATTCCTACCAATTTAGTCAACTCCCACTCATATCATAACCGTTTGTTTAAGGTGGGCAATCCCTCAACTTGCTTAGAAAAAATAAACTACTCAGAAAAAACCCATTGTTACTAGTGGGATTAAAATTAATAGCTTTTGTGTAGCTCCTGTTCAGAAAGTGACAACCTAAACCGCTGGTCTACCAGAATACAATGCAATAGTGACTATTTTAACATCAATTGAGTACAGTAGTCAGATTGTTTATTCCACTTCCTAATTATATGTATCGACTAAGAACACATTTATTAACTATCTGAGTACAGAGACTGATTTTTAAAATTTATTAAAATTATTAATTAGTTTGATTTTTATTGAAACTCTGTATTTTATTGCTCTGATTTCGAATTTTACATTATATTTGTACGTACCTTTATATGCTGAAGAAAATTCAAACTGTTAAGTGTAATCTAAGTCCTATCAAGTCAGAAAGATGCAAAATTTGTATCTTCCACCTCCCCGTCGTGAGGGTCCGTAGTGGATTCACTTTGTTATAAATGTTAAAAGAATACACATTTTTATCCTTATTTAAGTTATTAAAACCTTCATTCTGTAGCCAGCTATTTGTTTTAACGGAGAGCAACGTTTACCAGGCTTTGAGTTAATTAACACCCATCTACTAAATTAATTAGTGTCATTAAACCTACTTCCAAGGTAAACAACCGGAATTTATTAGTTAAATTAAGGTTGTGATTGCAATTCAGTTGGATTTTGCTACCACTCCAAATAAACCTATCAAACAATGTATTTTAAAAACTGTATAACTATTAGAAATGTACAAGCTGAATATAAACTAAACCAATCAGTTCTACTATTTCTTTAACTATTAAAGCTTTGAATAATTTTAATAATATAATTTCGATAAAGGACATCCCATTAAGAAAAATTAAAATAATGAATTGTTTAAGTACATTTCTAGGTCGATTATTTGTTATGCCACAAAAGTTCGAGGTTTTTACGGTAAATTATAAATGGCACAACTTTTTTTATGAAGAGAATATTTTTTAATATACCAAAATAATGCTCCAGAATATATATATATATATATATATATATATATATATATATATATATATATATATATATATTGAAACTAAATGACTACTTCTCCTATTGTGTAAAAAAAAAAAAAAAAAAAAAATGTATTTAAAATGTATTACATGGTGTGTGTGCGTTTACATGAGAGAGATATCCTAAACATGTACTATAATTGAAAGAATAATAATAGGAAGTTTTACTTGCTTAATGAGGGGAAAGATTTGTGTATATTTTATGATACTCTTGATACTTAAAAAATTATTGAATTGGAGGAGATTTTAAATGTAATTAAGCGAAAGAATATATCTAAGTATAAGAGAATGTTAAATAATAGTAGGAGATTTGAGGCTTATGAGGTACTGTGCTTTAATAATGATTATATAATATGTAGTGGACAAAAGTTTACATTGATAAAATGCTTTTATAAATCAATGTCGGAATTATTCTATCTGAAAACCCTTTAATCATTTTTGGAATGTATCCTGTGTTAAGGTAAATTAGCTTAACGTATTTTCAAAAAGTGTATATTATGTATTAATAATTTTAAGGACTATTTAAATGGTAACAACTGGACGTCTGTTAGTAAATTCTGCAGATTCGTACATTTTTGTTTAAATTTAATAAAATAATATAATTACTAATCAGTTTTTTTGTTTGTTGTTTCTTATGATATTGTATTAAATAATAAATATAAGACTTACCGTCTGCGATATTCTGTATTATTCTCGTCGTAAACGACGGCCGTTTCGGCTATTCAGCCATTTTCAGGTTTATATCAGGTTTCCCTTCGTAATGTAACACAAACACTTGTACATAATTACACGTAAACAATACAAAAACATGTATACACTACGTATTAGTTAAAAGTCACTAGACTCAAGAGTTGATTACATTGTATGGTGTCCCGGTACGTACTGTATGCGTGAGTTAATCGTCGGCATGGGTTGATTTATTTATCTACTTGTGTAAACACAGTATCATACAAAGCCTTGGAATCGAAGCTAAGCTTGTTGATTGATCATTTGCAGCTATCTATTTTTTAGTTCTTGTATATTTCGACCTGTTCCAATGCGTTCATAAAATTTCCTTTTTCTTTCATCGATGTAGTATTTTGAGGGTATTCTCTATTTTGGAGTAACTATGGTCATTTTGGATTAAATATTCGGCAAATTTTGACAAAGTTGTTTTCATCAATCTTTTTCAACATTTCAACACCGAAATTAAAACGTTTCGCACCATCATCAGGTTTCAATTCCTGCAGTAACTGGTTTTTATATGGTTGTAATTTCAATCTTTTGTGTAAAACTTTGTGGATTGTTGTTTTTGGAATACCTTACTCTAGGTTTCGTCGAGGTATTGACTTCTAAGGACTTCTGATTGTAGATTGTCTAATAAGTTCCACTTTTTCGTCTCATACACGTATCCTACCAAATGATTTCTGCGTTTTAACTGATCCAGTTTCTTTGGATTGTTTGAACCAACGTCGTAGTATGTTATTTTCATGTGGTGGATCTTTTCTGTATTCGCGTCGAAATGCACGTTTCACTGAAATTATAGACTTGAATTCAGGAAGAAAAAAAAGACACTTTGATTTTTCTTTAATAAAGAACATAATAACACACCCCCACACTGAACACTCCAGAAAACACAAAACACCCTACCACAACAATGCAAAAATTAATTTTGAGATTACAACAGCTGTTAAACAAACTTTTGGGTTATAGGCTATCAGTGATACCAATACAATACCACAAAATTTCTCTACTGTCTTCGTATAAATTAATGAAACCCCACCATTATTTTATGATAAACCTGTATTTTCTTAATCTAATCACGTAAAACCAAACCAATCAAAATAAGTATTTTATGTAAAGTATAAATCAAGCAATTGGCGGTGATAGTGTGTCCTTTGAGGACAGTTTAGAAAAGAGATGGTTCGATTAGTCTGCAGTAATTTGTTTAGTAAATTAATATTTTCGCTACATATGTTTTTTTAAACATGTAAAATGTTATCTGTAAATTCTAGTTTTGTCTAAGTAATTACTTCTTTGTAGGCATTTATAAATCGGATAGCTAAGAAGTGTGTCCCATCCATTATGGTTTACCATAATAATTTCTTTAATGGTAACATGGTCGTGTTACATATGAAGAATAGTAGTTTATCAAGTGTGAGTTAATGGCAGCACAGGTTTTTATAGTATCTTCCTCTTGTCTTTATTTATACGAAAAACAATCTGAAATTAGTTTTTATAAGAATTACAAAAAGCATATTTATTATTTTATACACTTTTACAATATTTCCAAGAAACGATTTTGTATAAACACATCGGTGTTAATCTCAGTGGTGGATTCTACTTCTGTTTATTTACACAATTCAAGTTGATAAGATAGAGAATTTGTTTTAACTAATTTCAAAAAGCTTTAAAAATTTTACATTGAAAAACAGGATTCACTATTGAGATAAACATCGAAATTTTAAGCAGAGTAATGCGTCTAAAATATTAAACGTACCTTTACCAGTGTGTTTAGAAAAAGCCTTGAAAAACAACGTTTAATCATGTGTCATGCATATTAGAATTTAAAATAATTTACTAGAATATAAAATTCCAGATCTAATATGGTGACCAAAAATTATAAGCTTAAAAGTTAGTATGAAGGGTTACGTGTAAACTTCACTTTGTCCCAAATCGATGAGACGAAAATTGTGGACAAAGGTAATGGGAATTTTATAACCACCCAGTATATAATTATGTGTAACAAACTAATCTTGTACGTTGCCTGTTTATTCAAATATTACTCTTTTGATTAAATTTGTTTTATAGCTGTATGATTAAGTAATGTTTAAGATATAATGTCTTAGTTCTGTCACAGAACTAGTACTGCAATAAAACTACTTTATATGTAAACGGAGTTTCTCTACGAGTAATAATATATCATTCTATCAATAACAAAAGTAACTGTACATAACATGGCATTTCATACTCTGAATTATTCAAGGCTATATAAGGATCAAGATGGCTGTGAATCTAGTTTTAAAGTTATAGGGTAATGATGGATTGTTCATACTATTTATATAGTTTGTTTAGAGATTTGTTATCATTTGTGTATATAATAACTAGCTCACAATGTTTCGAGAATTTGAATCAACTCTTGTTAACAGGTGAATAAACATAATGGAAAAGCAATGAAATGTTCAACATATCCTTAGGACTATGTTCAAAAGTAAAACTAGAAGTATTAAAATAAGCAAGGAACCCAGTGATAACACTTGGATTAGAATTACTAAGACCAAATAGAAACATGATCTGAAAAAAATCCAAAAGTAAACAAAAATGCGTACAACACAAATTGAACCGTACAACACACTTGTCAGCTAAAAAAAAAAATAGTTTCATGCCAATGTGGTAGATACATAGCCGTTTTATCAGGGTAAACAACTATTTATCCCTTCTATCTAGAATTTAGCGCGTGACCTTGTATTCATGCCTTGAGGCGAATTCATCGGAAAAATATATCAGGCTTACTTATAGTAGAGGAATTTTTATTAGAAAATAAATAAGACTATATGTTTTTGTTAACGTGTTCAGAAAGATAGTTCGTGGTTCCTTTCAAAAACACAACACAACATACTTAGTACACACACACACACACCCACCCACCCACACACACAACACGCACACACACACGTGTCGTCTATTGTGTCGTTTCACGATCTCGTCTATTGACATTCTGGCGAATCATCGGCAGAGGATTATTCGACACGGCAGCCAAAATATACGCTCTCCTAACGTAGAGGTCTGTAAAGGTGAGTAATCTGAGACATTAGCACAGTGGTAGGACTGACGAAATACGACTAATAATGGAAGATGGACTCATCGTTGTATACTATCTATTGAGACGAGGGTGGAAAGGCGACTTACCCATAATTTCTACTCGAATCAGTTTCTCATAGGGTGTGGATGCTTTAGACAGTCCTTCATTTTATACGGGGCTATGAGAAATTAGCTAAAGGCTGATGTCTCTTCCTTCGAGTAATTACTAGCGACGGTTCCGACGGAAGATAGAATGACCGATGAAGAAAGGAGTGTAAGTTAGTGGGTACAACTTCAAATGCTGTGAATCATCTGCTTTTCATTGAATTAATAAAATGTCCAACTAGTTTCACAAATAAACACACACACCATAACTTCGACAATATATAACAGAACAATTAATCAGAAACAAAATACAATAATATTTTCATAACATTAACGTCTACCCAGAAATAGAATTAAACAAATTACCCTGTAAAAGGAGTTGATTTATGACGCTTAAATACGTAATTACTTTAAAATTCACAAATATTATGATGCTATGTATAATTAGGTTACGGTAAACACGCACATACAACAACTTCCCTTTGAAGGGCAAACGTACTACAATAAAAAAGAAATAATATACAATTAGAATATTGATAACCCTAATCCAAAAATAGTGCTAGACATTTTACATAGGAAACAGGAGTTTAATTAGGACATCCATTGTGTAATAACAATAACCTCACAATTATTATCAATCTGTCTAGAACTGGGTTACAATAAATGCATATCCACACGCACGCGCGAGTACACGCTATATTATTTATTATCTATTTTAAGATAATCATTTACATTAATCTTAATTCAGGAAGAGTATTAGTATTTGATTCAATAATCAGGAAAACGAGCTGATTTATGTCGGTTACTTGAGTAATTACACCAAATCTCCCAATAATATTCTATCTGCCTTGTGACAAACACAAACACACACACACACACACACACACACACACACACACACACACACACACACACACACACACACACTCACACACACACACACACACACACACACTGAGACGGCTTGGGAAAAGCCAAAAGTCTCAAGCCAATTTAAAACAGGTTAAATTCCCGCGATAAAGCCATGTAGATGGGAGACGAGGAGGGACGATGACGTCACGGCAACAGGTGTTGAACACTGCATGTTGATTCGTGAACAGTCGCTCTGCCTTGTTTCTTATTTTATTAAAATACTAAATTATTAAAATAAATTAATGTTCAGTAGAATCAACCGATTAATAATATCGAAAAATAAATTTAAAAGCAATTAAAACAAAAAAGTTATTCAAGTTTTTATAGGGGCTCAAAAACCTAAAATTTGGAAAAAACTTAAATTCAAAATTCAAAAAACGTAGAGTCATAACTCAAAGGGGAACTAATAATAATAATAAATAAGAAATATGAATTAATAATAATTAACAGGTGAAAATGGACATAGAAAGTCATTCTTGGGGAGTTTTTTGGAATTTTGGAGTTGAAGGGGGGATTATTTAAAAAATAATAATAAGTACTATTGAAGAGACCACAATAGGGCACAATAATATGTACTTAGAATCAAATTTGAGAATAAAATAAGGGAGATATAATAATTACAAAACGTAAAACTTTAAAGCCCAAAAGCGGTTAAATTAAAAGTTAAAGGGGTAAAATAACATTGTAATTATAGATATCTAGTATGTAAAATTGTAAAACATCAAAGCAGAAGTGATAATATATAATGGGGGGGTTTTTATGAACAGAAACTAATACGATAAAAACTTTAGGACTTCAAGGACGTATAACTCGAGAACCAAACGAGTTATGTGAAAAGTACAAACAGAGTTTTTCGTCGTAGTAGAAGAGGAACCAGATTTCGTCAAAAGAATTTTGAGAAAGGACTTATCTCAAAATTTGGAAAGAAGAAAAATCGAATTTCGGGAAAAGGGCGATAACTCGCGAACGAAGCGTAGTAGAGCGATGAATCAAGTTCCACAAGACCCACAAGATGGAGAGGAAGAAGAATCCGAAAGGAACTTTAAAATCGGTTCGAGCGTTCGAAAGTTATAGCGAGTTGAACGAAAAAACGACCAAAGTAGAAATTTTCATGCAAAAACATGAAAAGTGGCGCGCGCATCCTCAGCCGGAATCTAAAGTCTGGAACATCATATTGCCAACTTGGATCACAGATAACGTTGAAGAATAATTACAATAAATTATTAATTAAAAGGTGTTTTAATTAATAATAAAGGAAGAAAACTGTTCATTAGTAAAAAAATATGACTAATAAAATATATAGTGTAAATATTTCAGACCAAAAGGGCCTGAAAACACATAATATGAAGAAAATACCTTTTTCCCTAAAAGGGAGGAAAATTGGCTCTAAGAAGTGGATTAATTCCCACGGAAAGGGAGACCGTAATTTATCTTTCGAAAGAAGGATACTTTTGATATGGAATAGACGCGAAGTGGACGTTTCTTCTGCAACCGACTCTGAGCTGAGAGGAAAAGTCAACTGTCACTCTACTTAACTGGACTTAGAATAATTTCTACTCCAATCGAACTTCAAGGCAACTTAGAAGAATTCGAGACCAGCATTCAACTACATAGCAGCTTACAGACTCTGGATCGAAAACATCATATCAACATCAGCCTAATTATACAACAAATTCCAAATCCAACTAGAACTTCTAATAAAGTGTGAAGGTATCTTATACTTAAGGAATAATTCGCAAATATTAACTTCATTTCAAATATAACGTCATTAGGGGAATTATTAAAAATTAAATTCATTTTTAAACCTCTGCTTTGGTGTTGAAAATAATTAACATTTAAATACGACTTTTTCAGTACAGGAAAAACTGTTTGTGGTTCTGTCTGAAAAGTCAAGCGTTTTTATTTTGTTTAGAATATAGAAAATATTACATTGATAAATTTTGTCAAATAAATAAATAGTTGTGTTGTTGTTTAATCAAATTGTTTGGTGTTATTAAAAAAGTTTATGAATTTAACATTTTTTCTGTGCAAAAGAGAAAAGAATATATAAATAATTCATTTCTAAATTTGGTTGTGTTTTCAATATATATCCATTCTGTATATGCTATTAACCTTGTTTAAATATAAATCTTATGTGTGTGCTCTGGTAATATAATTTGAAAATTTTAAAAGTTATCATCAGAACTTAAGAGCCGATTTCTCCCAAAAGGCACGACCTTGGAGAGAGAGAGTGTTAATCTTAAGAAAGAGTCAAATAATCGAGCATTGAGATAAAATTCAGGGAATTTTGCGTAAATTAAAAGTTAGTAAGTTTATGAGGACAAGCTCATACTTACTAGAGCCAAGAGTTGCAAAATCTTTGATTGAAAAAGGTAAAAGTGAGCATCTTGGCCTTGCCCGCGCTTGCTCTGAGAAGAAAGGTGGTTCGCCCAGTCGGTGGTGATCGTACAGCGAGTTTAAGAGTTCGTGATAAATAGTGTTCCAAAAAGGGAACAAAGAATCTTAAATTCGTGAAGAGAGAGAGTAGTGTGGTAAGTGACGCTGCAAAGTTGGGGCACGAACCTACGACCCCGAGAGTAGCGCGGCAAGTGGCGCCCAATAGCGTGGAGCACGAAAAAGCAAAGTTTTGGAACAAATTTTCAAAATTTTGAATTTTTCAGTGTTTCATACGAACGAGAATATCTTAAGTTCTTATATTATTTATATGTACATGTGTGTTAGTAATAAGTTGTGCTGGTAATTACAACGACAAATATACTAAATTGCAAAAATAATAATAATTTAAAGTAGAGTCCAAATTAAACTGAAATTTAAATTTTTTAATTAATTAAATCAAGTGAATAAGTGAAGTGAAAATGGGACCAGCGAAAGATCCAGCAAAACAGGAAGGCTCAAAGGAACAGGAGACGGAAATGCAGAAAATGGTGAGGTACCTGAACCAAATGGAGGATAGAAGAAATCAAGAGAGGGAACAGGACAAAGCGGAACAACTGAAAAAAGAAAAGGAGAAGGAAGAAAACGAACAAATAAGAAGAATAGAAGAAAGAATCGAGAGAAACCAGGAGAAGGAAGAAATGGAATCATTGCGAAAGAAGGAGAAAGAAGAGATGGAAGCCAAATGGATCCAGATGGAGGAATTACGGAAGAAGGAAAAAGAAGAATTGGATGCCAAATGGAGCAAAATAGATGAGGAATCAGAAAACAAGCGGAAGCAGGAGAGAGAAGAAATGGAAGCCAAATGGAAGCAAGAAAGAGAAGAAGCAGAAGCCAAGAGAATAAAGAGAGAGGAAGAAATGGAGACAAAACGGATCCAAAGGGAAGAAGCTAGAAAACAGGAAATAGGGAAATATATGGAGGAAATAAAGGAATCTATAGACAGTAATATGGCCGAAAATACGAGACGAATAGAAAATTGTGAAGAAAAAGTGGAAGAGTGCGTAGGGGAAATTAAAAAAATGACGGACAGTTTAAAGGAACAGGGAAAGTCGACTAAAGAAATTGGGGAGAAAGTTAAAAAGTTAGAAGTTAAAATTAGGGAAGTCGCCAAAATTAAAGAAACCGGGGGAAGTGCGAAAAATATAATTTATTTAGATAGGGCAAATTTAGAATCAAAAACTATAGAATTTTGGGGAAATTCAAGAGATAATCCTGTTCAATTTTTAAAACAAATTGAGGAAGTATTTCAAGAAATAAATCCGGTTATGGAAGAAAGTGATAAATTAAAAGTTGTGGAGAAAAAATTGAAAGGAGCTGCCATGGAGTGGTGGGAAATAATCAAGCGAGATACAGAAGAATATAGCCAGTTTAAATTGCTATTTTTAGAACATTATTGGGGTTATCAAACTCAACAAGTAGTTAGGAATCAGATCGAAAACCATAGGTATAATCCAAATGGAAATATAAGTAGGGTAGATTATTTTTGTAAAATGGTGGGAAAGGCCGAGTATTTGGAACCCAAAATTCCGGAAGAATTCCTTATATACCAACTAATGAGGCATTTTGACCAAAAAGTTCAATTAGCGTGTATTGGTAGGGCTAGTGAGCATTTGGAGGACGCCATTAAGTTTTTGAGGACAATTGAAAACGTAGACGGGATGTCAAGAGAAGTTCGAAGACCCGATAGTTTCGAAAGGAGGGACGGACAACAAAGAGATCAAAATTTCAGGCAAAGGAATCAAGACTACTCAAAACCATCCCAAAACCCTAACCTTCGATCCTATGGTCAAACCCAAAACAAACCTCAACCACAGATACCTCAAAACCCTGGTCCTTCAAACCAAAAATTCCCACCCAAGGTCACAAAAAACTAAAATACGAGATCTCAAGGCAAAATTTTTGGCAGAAATTGGATAATACAAACGGAATTGAGATCGAGGATAAAACCAAATTTAGCAAACATAAAAGGGGGGGATCTGAAAATAAATAAAATTAAATTGGGGATTTTAAACACCGAAATTAAAAAAGATTTAATGGAAGAAAGATAATAAAATTTTAAATATTGAAGTTTACGAAAAATGTCCGGAAATTGGGATAGAAATTGAAAATATAAAAGTAAATATGTCCATTGACACAGGAGCCCAGATGTCCTGTGTTCAAGAGGATTTTTATAAAAATGTGCTAAAAAATAGGAACGATAAAATCTTGGAATTACCAGTTGTAAATACGGAAATGGTGACGGCGATAAAAAGCCAGCGACAGAAGATTAAATTACAAGCATTATTGGAGATTAGAATAAATAACCAATCAATAAGAGGGGTATTTATGGTGGTACCAAAGCTGGAGAGCAAAATGATAATGGGTTGTGATTTAATGTGCAAATATCGAAGTCGAATTAATATGGAAAAGGGTTTCCTACAACTGGTAAAAGAAAACGAATTTATTGTAGTAGATTTTCTTAAAGAAAATAAATTAAGATTGAGCAAAAACAAAGTGCAGAAAGAACATCAAGATGGCGGCGAGACAAACAAAATGGTGGCGTCGTCAGCTGCAAATAGAGGAGGCTCAAATTCGTATAAGCGAGTAACCGGGGCTTATACGTTGTCTACCAAAATGCCGGTAGACATAAAAACAAAAGCCAAGGACGTGTCTAGACTGAAGTGTGACTATAACGGAAGTAAAAACAAATGTGCGAATAGGGTTAGCCAGTTTTTTACGAAAGTTAAAAATGAAGCAGTGCTTAGAAAAGCGGAGACTAGGAATTTAAGATTGGGCAATACAACGCAAAATTTCCATCAAGATGGCGGCAAGACAAACAAAATGGTGGCGTCGTCAGCTGCAAATAGAGGAAGCCCAAATTCGTATAAGCGAGTATCAGGGGCTTATACGTTGTCTACCAAAATGCCGGTAGACATAAAAACAAAAGCAATGGACGTGTCTAGACCGAGTAGTGACGAAACCGATGGTGGTCAAAAGCGAAGAAAGAAGTTAAGTGTAAGCAATGAGTCGATAAGGAGGAAAAAGGCAAATTTTAATAAAGATGAAGGGCTATTTAAAGCGTGGGATAAAGGTAACCAATTAATTAATAAAGAAGAAGGGCTGAAAGAAGCGGAGAATAAAGGAAATAAAGTTGGAGAAACAAATAATAATGGGCCAGAGGCCATGATCTACGAAAACAATAAAATAATAAATTACGACGAAAATTTGCATAATAACTCCGAAAACGATTCAGAACTTGCACAAGACAAATTCGACGCAAGAGACGGGAGAGAATGGAGAGCTATAATCAAAATGGCGGATCCTGAAAGACAAAATGGACGAAATTTTCTAAAGGAAAAACAAGGAGAAATAAGATATCGAAAGAAGAAAGTTAAGTTTAAAAATTCTACTAAATGTAAAATGAAAGAAAGGAGGCCCGAAGGGAAAGTAAAATTTAAATGTGAAGGACTTAGGAGATAATAATAGAAAGTAATAAAGTTCAATAAATAAAATGTATCAATTGTAATGCTAAATAGTTGTAAAATGAAAAAGCGATTAAGATAAAAGGAAATAACGGAAAGTCAGCTGATTACGAGAAAGTAGCATAGGTCAGTAATTAAAAGGATAAGTCCCGAACAAATTCCTAAGTGTGCAAGGCCAAGAGCATAGCGGTAACACGCATCCGCTATCGCCACCTGCACAAACAAAGTGTAGACGAGGAGGGGAAGTGGTGAACCGGACGTCAATTAACAAATATTGACAGACAGCTTGTTCAACAAATTAGCCAAGGGTGATAGGAATGAATGAATGTATAAATGTGTACTGTTTTGTTTTTATTAAAGAGAGATTTCCGATAAAATAAATAGGTTTTTCTTTTAACTGCAATTAGGATAGTAACCGTTGTAGTTACCAAGTATTTTATATATGTGTAAGGCATAGTTTTAGTTCAACCAAAGCAGAAAATTGTAATCATATAAGACGAATTATTCCTTATATAAATATAATATGTTTTGTGTGTGATAATGTGTTTGTTTACAGCAAGGACGTTTAGAAGAAACGGCTGTAATGGACGAAAGTGAACTATTAAGCAAATTTGTATGTATACAGTAATAAATAAAATGTGTTTTGAATATATAAATATATGGAATGATGGAGGAGATGTTTTTTAAATTTAAATATATGTGTTTATGTATATTGTTAGGTTATTATGTCAAATTTAATGATGATGATTAATGGAGATGATAAATAAATATGAATAATAGAGATGAATTTGAATAAAATGTTGTAAAATATATATGAATATCAATGCAAAAAAATACATTTTGATATATACGTTAAAAATGTAAAATGATAAAAGATTTAATGAAGATAACCATTAATAAATAGTTAATATGAAATGTGATATGTCGAAAAAGGGGTTTAATAAGAAAATTTTAGTTTTTTAAAAAATGAAAAATAGGAATTTTTCATTTTAACCGAAAATTTTAGTTCAAAGGGGGGATTTTGAGACGGCTTGGGAAAAGCCAAAAGTCTCAAGCCAATTTAAAACAGGTTAAATTCCCGCGATAAAGCCATGTAGATGGGAGACGAGGAGGGACGATGACGTCACGGCAACAGGTGTTGAACACTGCATGTTGATTCGTGAACAGTCGCTCTGCCTTGTTTCTTATTTTATTAAAATACTAAATTATTAAAATAAATTAATGTTCAGTAGAATCAACCGATTAATAATATCGAAAAATAAATTTAAAAGCAATTAAAACAAAAAAGTTATTCAAGTTATTATAGGGGCTCAAAAACCTAAAATTTGGAAAAAACTTAAATTCAAAATTCAAAAAACGTAGAGTCATAACTCAAAGGGGAACTAATAATAATAATAAATAAGAAATATAAATTAATAATAATTAACAGGTGAAAATGGACATAGAAAGTCATTCTTGGGGAGTTTTTTGGAATTTTGGAGTTGAAGGGGGGATTATTTAAAAAATAATAATAAGTACTATTGAAGAGACCACAATAGGGCACAATAATATGTACTTAGAATCAAATTTGAGAATAAAATAAGGGAGATATAATAATTACAAAACGTAAAACTTTAAAGCCCAAAAGCGGTTAAATTAAAAGTTAAAGGGGTAAAATAACATTGTAATTATAGATATCTAGTATGTAAAATTGTAAAACATCAAAGCAGAAGTGATAATATATAATGGGGGGTTTTTATGAACAAAAACTCATACGATAAAAACTTTAGGACTTCAAGGACGTATAACTCGAGAACCAAACGAGTTATGTTAAAAGTACAAACAGAGTTTTTCGTCGTAGTAGAAGAGGAACAAGATTTCGTCAAAAGAATTTTGAGAAAGGACTTATCTCAAAATTTGGAAAGAAGAAAAATCGAATTTCGGGAAAAGGGCGATAACTCGCGAACGAAGCGTAGTAGAGCGATGAATCAAGTTCCACAAGACCCACAAGATGGAGAGGAAGAAGAATCCGAAAGGAACTTTAAAATCGGTTCGAGCGTTCGAAAGTTATAGCGAGTTGAACGAAAAAACGACCAAAGTAGAAATTTTCATGCAAAAACATGAAAAGTGGCGCGCGCATCCTCAGCCGGAATCTAAAGTCTGGAACATCATATTGCCAACTTGGATCACAGATAACGTTGAAGAATAATTACAATAAATTATTAATTAAAAGGTGTTTTAATTAATAATAAAGGAAGAAAACTGTTCATTAGTCAAAAAATATGACTAATAAAATATATAGTGTAAATATTTCAGACCAAAAGGGCCTGAAAACACATAATATGAAGAAAATACCTTTTTCCCTAAAAGGGAGGAAAATTGGCTCCAAGAAGTGGATTAATTCCCACGGAAAGGGAGACCGTAATTTATCTTTCGAAAGAAGGATACTTTTGATATGGAATAGACGCGAAGTGGACGTTTCTTCTGCAACCGACTCTGAGCTGAGAGGAAAAGTCAACTGTCACTCTACTTAACTGGACTTAGAATAATTTCTACTCCAATCGAACTTCAAGGCAACTTAGAAGAATTCGAGACCAGCATTCAACTACATAGCAGCTTACAGACTCTGGATCGAAAACATCATATCAACATCAGCCTAATTATACAACAAATTCCAAATCCAACTAGAACTTCTAATAAAGTGTGAAGGTATCTTATACTTAAGGAATAATTCGAAAATATTAACTTCATTTCAAATATAACGTCATTAGGGGAATTATTAAAAATTAAATTCATTTTTAAACCTCTGCTTTGGTGTTGAAAATAATTAACATTTAAATACGACTTTTTCAGTACAGGAAAAACTGTTTGTGGTTCTGTCTGAAAAGTCAAGCGTTTTTATTTTGTTTAGAATATAGAAAATATTACATTGATAAATTTTGTCAAATAAATAAATAGTTGTGTTTTTGTTTAATCAAATTGTTTGGTGTTATTAAAAAAGTTTATGAATTTAACATTTTTTCTGTGCAAAAGAGAAAAGAATATATAAATAATTCATTTCTAAATTTTGTTGTGTTTTCAATATATATCCATTCTGTATATGCTATTAACCTTGTTTAAATATAAATCTTATGTGTGTGCTCTGGTAATATAATTTGAAAATTTTAAAAGTTATCATCAGAACTTAAGAGCCGATTTCTCCCAAAAGGCACGACCTTGGAGAGAGAGAGTGTTAATCTTAAGAAAGAGTCAAATAATCGAGCATTGAGATAAAATTCAGGGAATTTTGCGTAAATTAAAAGTTAGTAAGTTTATGAGGACAAGCTCATACTTACTAGAGCCAAGAGTTGCAAAATCTTTGATTGAAAAAGGTAAAAGTGAGCATCTTGGCCTTGCCCGCGCTTGCTCTGAGAAGAAAGGTGGTTCGCCCAGTCGGTGGTGATCGTACAGCGAGTTTAAGAGTTCGTGATAAATAGTGTTCCAAAAAGGGAACAAAGAATCTTAAATTCGTGAAGAGAGAGAGTAGTGTGGTAAGTGACGCTGCAAAGTTGGGGCACGAACCTACGACCCCGAGAGTAGCGCGGCAACACACACACACACACACACACACACACACACACACACACACACACACACACACACATACACACATGGTTGCCGAAACCGAGGGTCAACTGAACCCTGTGAAATTCTATCAATGAAATCAGAGAGTCGGAAAATAAATGGGTGTTGTCTGCTAGGCTTATGTTTAAAATGATTTCCCCTTCCCCCTTCAGTGCCACACTTATATCGAGTACTGAGAGTGGCAACCTCAGTCTTCATTTAGTCTTGGGTTGGATCCCTGTTATTAACTTCTCCAATGAGGTCTTTCTTCACCTTATCTTATTTTCCTCCTACTCTGAAGCTATTAGAGTATTATAGGGCCAAGAGTCACTATTTTAAGCTCAATTCTTATTATCTTTAAAGTAATAATTATTACCCAATAATTTTTCACTTTAAAACAATATGAGGGTTTTGCGCTCACCAAATATTAGCAAAGACAACTTCATTACCAATCACATATAAAAAGCGATTATAATGGAAGGTAAATTACTAGTTTAGTTTTCAAACAAAACGAAACAAATTCTTATAAAATAGCCAAAAAACACTTTCTACTTTTAGAAAAAATGAAACCCAAAAGCACATATTAAAGATTCTTACAAAGTATTAATATAGAATATAGTTTATATATTCAAATTATAACAGATAAACTCGCACTATTTTCTTTTACATTACACTGCTTTTAAAGAAACTAGTTCCACTACAAAATTCAGAGTGTTTATAGATGGAAGTGCTAAAGCTTCTAATAAGCTTTTACTAAATGACGTGTTACATACTGGAATAAACCTTTTAAACTATATTTACCATTTTCGTTAAATAATATAGTCTTTGTTATATGTTATATGAGACATTCGGCAAATGTAGCGATAAATAAGAATGGCAGATGTTAATCAACATTATTAACTTATAATCTGAGGCTCAGATAAATTGCAATCTTTCATTATTTACAACATAACAACAATTACATTTGGATTAACGTCTTCACTTTATTTAGATATTCGTACATTGAAACAATTAGCTGTTAAAGAAGGAACTTCGCATCCTGAAACCACCAATGTCATTATAAAAATTATTTATGTTAATGGCATTGTCACTGGAGCCAATTACTGTATGTCACTTCCGCTAAAGATCTTCAACAACAATTATTCTCGCTCCTAAACTAAGGTCAATTTCAGCTAAGTAAATGGTCTATAAATGAAATTTAATTTTTAAAAAGCAATTTCCAAAAATGATAGGGAAATCCATTGTACTTTCAATCACTTGATCAACAGCCTTTTCTTAATTTTGTTTAAACGGTTACCAACCACTAATAAATTTTCTTATACAATAGAAATTTCAAATCCCGCTAACACAAAACGTGATCGATGAGGATGTTGATCGTATCTATGATCCAAGTGACTGGCTTACACCAGTCATATTCTACTCTAAATGTCTCATTAGGATTTTATGGACCTTGGGTTTTTTTGGAATGATCAGCTCCCAAATAACATTATGAAATATTGGCAAACTTTCATAAATGACTTAACATCCCCACAAAATTTAATTTACGGCTCTGTCTTGAGTTATGTGACGCTATCAATCTACACCTATATGGTTAATGTACTGCATCCCAACAAAACATCCGCTGTAGTCTATTTGCGTATTGTTTAACAACAAATCTAACGAAATCTCATATACTAATAGCTCAATCAAAGGTAGAGCATTTTTAAAAAAAGAATCTCTCTCCCATGCTTAGAATTATGTGTTGCAGAATTAATTTCAAAATTAATGCATTATTGTACTGAGCTCATCAAAACTCATCACAAAATTAATCTCATAAGATGTTGACCTGATTCAACCATCGCCTTAACTTGGATAAGGATATCTCCATTCAGATTCAAGGTATACTTGGGCAAGAGAGTGACTCAATTTTAGGAATGGGTCAATCCTGAAAATTGGTTCCACGTACTCATTAGCCACAATCCTGGTAATTGTAGCTCACGAAACAAATTTCCACTTCTAATATACCCATTGTGGTGGTTGGGACCAAATTGGCTTAAACTTTCTATACCAAAATGGATACATACACATTTGTAGGTGGAGAATATTTCAGAAATTCTCAACAAACCCTCCCTAATTGGTATTCCTAAATCAAAAGAGTGGAATATTTTCAATATATTTTTAAATTGAACCATGCTCAAAAAAAAACATTCGCTTACGTTTTCGTTGAAGGTTCTTTCAAAATGGTAAAACCGCTACAAAACAGCTTGGATCACTTTTTCACAAGAATTAAAATTAGCTTAATTCAAAATAATTCTATCAGTACAAAACACTCATTTTACAGAAAATACTTCCCTCTTACCTGCAAAAAAAACCTACATCTTAAAGTTGTGCATTTTGAATCTTATAAAGAGGCATTGAAGGCGATCACAAAATAACATTCTGATTGTATGTAACTCAACTTGTAGCTTGAAACTCACCCTACAGATTCACCAATTAAGAGATTAATTGGGGGGCGGAAATGGGAGTAAATGTAAATCTGAGTTAGGGGAAATGGAGTAACGTATGATGACAACACGAATTCACTAAACGTTATTACAATGTCCTTGCCTTTAAATAAAATTAAATATTTTCGGTCATTTAAAAACAAATGTTTTTTAATTTGAATGAAGTTCAGAGCAAACAGTTTATTTTTCAGTTAAAAATACTGAAAAATACTATTGGAAAAATACTGAAACCTCGGTGAAAAATAATGTTTTTTTAAGCCCAAAATTAGTATGCACATTCATTATATATCCTTGTTGGACTGCAGAGATAACTAAGAAAGTATAATGTTGTTTATTCATCCCACGAGTATATATACAAAGTCTTACATGATCAGTCTGACAATCCTTGAGAGGTTTGGCATCAAAATAAAGAACGAGTTCCGATAAACTCGTCTCGACAAATATATTCTATTTTCCCGTCTATCTGCCCTTGGAATTTGCTCCAGAAAGGATTGAGATACCGATACCAAATTTTACAGAAACTTTAATATTTAATATTTGTTTTCAGTGTACCAAAAAATCCTGTAATAATTGTTCATATAAGTGTTTAAAAAAGACATTCATCCATTTTTTAATTCCATTAAAAGTTTTCTCGTATATCTCAGCTAGCCTTCAAAAGACACAACCAAAATACACATTGCATCTTGTTTAGCATTAAAGTGATAAGTATTGTAAATACTTTGTAAAATTAACATTTTCAAAATATTTAGCATCAAAAATATTTAATGTAGGACTACGCCACATTAAAACAGTTACGTGAAAGAAAAAAAAATTCAGATTTTGTTGTACACTGCAAACATAGTTAAAACATTCGGCACAATTTTGTGTCGATATCTTAATTCGTTATAGAGTTAATTCTTTTTTTTTTTTTTTTTGGTAAAGACCGACAAATAGATGGAAAACGAAATAATTTTGGATATATAATTATAGGAACATTTGATCGTAGAAGAATGATCGTAAGACTTAACCAATAATTAAATGCGTCCACAAATTATTCATATCTACTGTCCGTATGAACTAACAGTTGTAGTGATCTGTAAGAAGATTTCATAACATATAGCTTAATAACATCACACAAAGCAAATCTAGTAAATGTTGTTGCAACAATTGTTTTCAGTGTACGAAGACTTATACCAATTATTGTAGAGTCAACTGATGAAATCATTATGCTGACAATTATTTGCAGAAATAGTTAATAATAGTATCTTCATGAAATAACATCTTAATTATGTGCCATGAAACAAACTATAGTTTCGTATATCTTTGCATTTATCTAATGATTATTACCCCTTCATGTTCCAACATTATTTCGGATATTAATTACTGTCACAGCTAAGATAGTTTATTATCCTGCAATAACTCCGTAGACATACCACACGACAAAACATTGTTCTTGCAACAGCTATGATTGTATTTATCCAAAGATATTACGACCCATGTTGTAGGTCGCCTACGATTTGTTTAGACTGTAAATTAATTTATATCGCAGCTAAAATGGTTTATTTTCCTGTATTCACCCCGCAGACACGACAAAACATTGTTCTATCAACGACAATGACTATATTTAAACAACAATCGGTTGTACGTTAACTACAATTTCATTAGATCATAATTGAATTGTTATCACAGCTAAGATGATTTTTTATTCTGTAATATATCTGCAGATATTACACACGACAAAACATTGTTCTTGCAACAACTATGATTGTATTTATCCATCAACTATAATGACTTCTTGTTGTACGTCACATAGGATTTCATTACTCTGGGCATTAATTGCTGTCACAGATAAGATCCTTTATTACACTATAATAACTACGTGTCACAGACTACACGAGACAACATTGTTCTTGTAACAACTAAGATTGTTTTTATCAAAAGACATATAGCATTGGTGGTGTACGTTACTTATGATTTCACTAGTCTGTCAATAAATAGGAGTCACAGATAACAGAGTCACAGACTGAAACACCTGAAATAAAGCCATAATTAGGCTTTTAATAAAGTGAAACCATGCTTTTTACAACAAATTCAATTATATTAATCCAATTAGTATTATCCCCTCGTGTTATACACCCCCTACGATTTCAAGAGACTGCAATAAATTGCCCACAATTTTGGTGTAACATATTCAGACATTTTTCATATTTAATGTATAATAATAAATACAGTATGTTTCAAGAGAATTGGTCAATTCTTATTATTCAGTGAACCTTGAACTTGTCAAATATGAAAAGTATCTGAATAGCCTAGAATTCTAGGACTATGTTGGAAACTAAAGAAAACACTAGTAGCATAAGATAGAAATCCAGGGGTAAAACTGGAGCTGAGCGATCAAAATAACCAAGACTATGTGCAAACAAGATTGGGAACAACTGCCAGTCTATATAATATCTCACTAACACAAGAAATTCCTCACACCAAGTGCATTAATTAAATGGGTTCCTGCTGACCTAAAAGTAAAGTGTAAAAAGTAATTATTTTAAGTGAAAAATATACGACACAGACGGCTATGCTGACTCTTTTCATGTTCTAGGTTCACTTGATATCGAGAGTTAACCCATCTCTTGAAACGAGTATGTTAGTTTTTATATACTTCAATGAAAGCAAATTTCCAAAATAAACTATATCAATTATATGAACAAGCCAATTTTTATCGCTCCTTAGACATTCAAAAAACAAGAAAACATTGTTCTTACAATAACTATAACTGCACTGCAACAACTATGTCAATGCATTTGTAACAACTTTGCATCTTTTAAAACAACAATTAATACGTCTAAATATCGTATGTGACCTACACTTTTATTAGACAGACAATTAATAGCCGTCACAGCTGAGATGGTTTAGTACCCTGTAAAAACACCGTAAACATGTCACACAAGACAAACCATGTGAATGAACTTTCAACAACTTTATTTCCATTTAGCAGACGTTACACGCCCACACAGTGTACATCATCTAGTACTTTATTAGACTCAAAATTGTGAATGCGAGATGGTTTATTGCCTATAATGACATCACAAACATTTCACACAACACACACTACAAGAATGAACTTGCAATAAGTATTTTTATTTTAAACCAAGTTTTTATTGATTTTTTTTCGCACGTATTATTGTTAACTAAGGAACCATTCTACTGAAAAGTAGAAAATTGATGTCAGATGATAATTAGATTTACGAAATGTTACACAATACAAAGTATGTGAATGAACAAGCAACATCTTCCTTTCCGTCTCATCAATGAATACTACGACCAAATGTTTTTTCTACACTTTGTTTCTCACGGTAAGGGGATTAAGTACTTAAAGGATCAATGAAAATCCAGGAGCAATTATTTCCATTGAACTACTATTACATAGGGGCCTAATACATTCAGAGTGTACGTCAACTAAGAAATAATTGGACGTAGAAGTGTGACTGCTTTCTCAAAAAAAGGTTTACTACATGCCATATGAGACAATGAATAAAATGAGCATGATAACGTCAAACACGTAAACAAAATTAATCAGAGTTCTTCACGTTGAACTTTGCAGGAAACCAAGAATCTAAACCCGAAGAGCAGCTAACACTGCCCGGGCACAACCAACGAACATCTACCTTAACGCATCACAACAAAAACATATGAAAAACTCCGTTAGGACAGAGCTCCCAGCTGAGCTTACAAACATTAAGCTCACCTGCAGACACCTACTCAGCTCTCCTCAACAGTATTTGCTGCGGGCCAAGAGGCTAATCTCCCCTGGATGCTGATTGTCTTGTAGTTTCGCCACCTCATTTGAGCAAATATTTCCCCATTAAATCTTACTGCGTGCTAGATCTTCATACTCAGGCAAAAACTAATAAATTCCCTCGAAAATTCAACACATTTTAAGACTTTTAACTCTCAGTTCAGTTCATAACACCACACTCTGACTCCGAATTTAGTCCAAACTACTTGCACAACATCTTAACTCCCTTCAGGGACCTCAGCTACCTATAACGGCTCGAATCTGTTTCATTGTGGGCAATTACACAACTACATCTCTGGCTGATATTGAGGAAAGATGGAGACTCTTTAGCTTAGATATCGCCTTCCACACTCTACCCTGCAACATCACATCAAGTCACTTCCCGTCACATATTTTAAATCGAGGTAACACCCGACGACTAGCTTTCAAGCCGCCTCCGGGCTGGAAATATGAAATAGGTTGACATTCTCCGGCCTATTATAGTTATATAATGTATAACCATAACCATCCCTTACCTAGCCATCCGATTGCCAAAGTCAGTGACAGCACTGAACACAAACAGTTCTTTCAAGAAACCCGTGTACAGAGTCGCCTTTTTGGAACCTGGGGACTCCTACCAGCACTGGGACCAATTCGCAACCAGCCAAACAATGACATCGCAGACTTCATTAGTGCCGTGGACCTGTCTTTGGCCTTTAGACATGCTTGTCCAACCCTATACACATACTCAACCTACAAACTGCCTTGTACTGATCCTAGGTCTCCTATTACCTATTATTTTAAAGACGTCTTCTACTATTCCCCTCAAGGCAACTCCTCCTCACTGGACCCAGTCGGGGTTCATCTACATTTCGTCTCTCCGACTATGCTTACCCTAACTTAACAATTCCGCCAGAACATCCAGAAACAAGTCCAACGACAAAATACCCAATGAGGTAATAATCAATACACACATTTGTACGTTTACTAAGTAATCAAAGAACTGATAAATAATTACTTTCACAGTTAAGAGAGATTAGTACAAACTATACGAAGTAAAATATGTGAATGTGAATTCAACAAAAATGTATTAATTTAAATAATTAAAAATACAAACATATTGTACATCTACTAAGCAATCATTGAACTAATAAGCAACTGTGAAAGATAAGCCGATTTATTACATTTTACATTAGATAATTAATGTAAATATTCATCCAACATTAAATAAATGGAAATATGTATTAATTCACATATTATATTTTACGTCAACTAAGAACTCATTCTACTGATAAGTAATTGAATTCACAGAATTAGTCAATTCTACACTAAACAATAGTTTATATACGTTCAAAATATTAAATCCATTTAGTAGGAAATAATAAACGTACATTTTCCGCAACTAAAGATTCTTTCCACTAATTACTGTCACAATTAAGAAGATATAGTACAGTCTACATTAGATAATCATTGTAAATACACATCTTTTAACATTGAATAGATTGAAGTATGTAATTCAAATATATTGTACGACAACTAAAAACATTCTATTCATAAGTTATTGAATTTACAGTTAATATGGTTTACTACATTGTACACTACACAAACAATGTAAATATAGATCCATAAATATTCTACCCATTGAAGTAATAATTATTACACAAATATTGCACGTCTACTAAGAACTCATTCTGCAAATAAGTAATAGCTGTCACTGTTAAGAATATTTAGTACATTTTACACTTGATAATCAATTTAAATATAGATCCAACAATAATAGTCTATCCATTGATGTGAAAATTATTACACAAATATTGTACGTCAACCAACTAAGAACTCATTTCACTAATAAGTAATTGTTGTCAAAGTTGATAAGATTTAGTACATTCTACACTAGACAATGAATGTAAATACACATCCAACAACATCATGTAAATTGAACTATGCATTAATTGACATATATAGTTGTCAACTAAGAACTCATTCTACTGATAAGTAATGCATTCACATTTAAAAATGTTTAGTACACAGACAATCAATGTAAACATGTGTCCAACATTATTGTGCCCTATATTTGTATCCATTCAATTATTAACGTATACATTGTATCCATTGTAGTAATAATTAATACACACATTAATACACACATATTTTACGTCAACGGGGAAATCATTCTACTAATAAGTAACTGCTTCCACGGTTAAGATATTTAGTACATTTTACGTTATAAAATCAATGTAAATACATATCCATAAACATTGGATTGATTGAAATATGTGTTAATTCTTATATATTGTACGTGTCAACTAAGTAACATCATTTCAGTTTTATGTAATTTCATTCACAGTTATGAAAGATTAGTATATTATACAGGATACAATCAATGTAAATACACATCGAACAACATTGTATGTTTTGAACTATGAATTATTAAACACACGTTGTACTTTACGATTTTACATATATCATCGGTCTGTTGTTAAATGATTGTTATCACTGCTAAGTAAGTTTAGTACATGACAAACAAGACAATCTGTTTGAATTCATTTGCAACGGCTTTGTTAGTGTTAAACCATTGATTAATACAAAAATAGATGGTACGTTAACTACGATTTTAATTGACTGGCAATTAATTGCCGTCTGGGCTACGATGGTTTAATGCCTTGTAATTTCACCGTATACATGTCACAAGAGACAAACTTGTGTATGAACCTGCAACAACATACCCACTCAGAAACATGTCCACACAACGTTAAATGTCGCGTACAAGCTAGTTTTATTTCGTAAATAATTTGAACCCATAAACAAACCAGAGAGCTTCAACATTTATTTTTCTACTCTTTGATTCAAAACGCTCGATCATTTTTAGGGAATTGGAGGAAAATAGTTTTCTATTTCTTTGTTTGTTTGGTTTTTACCAGCATTTTATTAGAATTGTGTTAGCCGATATTGATCATTTGTATTTTGACTTATGGCAAATACAGGTCAGTTTTGAGTTACATGTAAGAAGTTATGTAACAGCCCAGAAGTTATGATGTCTTGTGGTTAACGCTATAACTTCACGAGTTAGAAATACAGGATTCAATCCCCGTGGCGGCTCGAACATTTTAGATGTTGACCCAACATAGTGATGCTCCTTTTTAAGCTACAAGTGGTAGCGCATTCTAGTTCAGAATGCTATAATAACGGTGACAGGATTTCAGATGTGATAACCTCAAATTACCCGACTTAAAATTCATCTTCTCGGGCTATTGAGCCACGGAATTCAGTTATTAGACTAAAAATAATATACGTAAAATATTATATACGTAAAATATAATATACGTAATAACATCATAAAAATATGCCCCTATACGTTGGATTAAAATTGGTCAGTTTTATTTAACTAGACAAAAACAGTAGAAATTGGTTTAGTCTGATTTCAATTAAATTAGGCACATTAACAGCTTTTTTTCCAGGTTCATCTTTTAGTAATAAACTATAATAATCAATATACTATTATTCGTCATAGATAATTTTTTTCGTGGCTGCGTATTTTTCAAAGATTAATAAATATTAAGTGACACACACATAATTTTTGTTACTTATATTGTTTTATTTGAAACCTTTAGATTGTTTTATGATTAATATATTCAGTATAATTTCCTTTATACAGTATGTCTATAACAATCCTTATTGGAATCTTACTAAAGCCGTTTGATCAGCAAGAATCATCTGAAGATGGATTGTTCATACTATTTATATAGTTTGTATATAGATTTGTCATCATTTGTGACACACACACACACAGGGGGGGGGGCGCAGGAACTGAGGCTCTACTGACCACTGTGAAATTTTATCAATGGAATCAGAAGGGTCTTAAAATAAATGGGTGTTGTCTGCTTGGCTTATGTTTAAAATTATTTTCCCTTCCCCCTTCAGTAACTCACTTATATAGAGTACGGAAGTGGCAACCTCAGTCTTCATTTAGTTTTCGGTTGGATCCCTCTTATTAACCCCTCCAATGAGGTCTCTCTTGACCAAATCTTATTTTCTTCCGAATCTGAAGATATTAGAGTATTATAGGGCTAAGGGTTACTATGTTAAACTCGATTCTTATTATTTATTTAAGGTGATGATTACCGCTTAATTTTCACTTGTAATCATCTTCATGCTTTGCATATTGATACATACATAAAAAATACTTATAACAAATATACGAAAACTCGAACATAATACATAATATAAAAACAATTATTAAGTGCACCACTATAGTCACAATATTTAAATAAATTAGTCTTCGATCCGCCCACAACCTCTGTCTGGTTCAGAATCAGTTATTTGAATGGTTTACTTATTCTTGCTCAGTGAATTAAGCGTGTCGTAGTTTTCATTGGAGACCAAATTGATTTTTTCAATAGTAAAATGATATTATTGTTTTTATTGTGATAATAAATTTAGAACTCTTGAATATATTAAGTAATTATCATTTTCTGTACCTATGGTTTGTTAGGTGTTCATTAAAACTTTGTATAAAACTTGGTCCTCTCTGCCCAGTATATGGTTAATTTGCAGTCCTTATATGAGAGATGTTATACATCTTCTTTTTAAAAATCATTTGTATTCTACTTATTTCTGTTTATTATCTTTAGAATTTAGTTATTAGTATGGTATGCTATAGAGTAGCCTTGCAAGTCTTTGGATGTTGGAAATATATTGAACTCAAATTTTGTACACATGTTTTGTATACCATCTTCTAGCCATGTACAAAAAATCAAAACGTCCTTTCACCTATTTGGTTTACGTAGTTTAAAATTTATTTTTAATGTCAAATATCTGGAACACCGCTAACTTTATAAAGTATTTTCAAGAAACACAAAATATCTTATTTTAATTGATGTAGCGACACGATACCAATTTGAATCTTTACACTAAATTGTTGTATGTAAATATAATTGTATACAGTTGTAACACCTAGGCTTGTAAATAAATAACTCACAGCAGAGAGAGGGAGAAACACTGAATTACTCAGGGCCGTGCAGAGCGTGGGACATCCCCATGCACTAGGATGAGTTGCGACCTAGAAATACAAAGCCGTCTCTACTTCGAAATCATTATATTTCACAGTCACCTGTAATACTCCCCTTCTCTCTCTCTCTCTCTCTCTCTCTCTCTCTCTCTCTCTCTCTCTCTCTCTCTCTCTCTCTCTCTCTCTCTCTCTCTCTCTCTCTCTCTCTCTCTCTCTCTCTCTCTCTCTCTCTCTCACTCTCTCTCTCTCTCTCGCTCGCTCCTCTTGTTACCTAATTACTCTTGATTTCTTTATTATTCCTTACTGTATTTCCTACTGTGGTCTGTTGGCTGATCCCGGCAGCACGGACTTTCCCCTTCGTTGTCTGAGGCTGATCCCTCCAGGACGAACGTTCTAAACAACCGAGTGGTCTGTAGGCTGATCCCGACGCACTCTACCTTCTACGTTGTCTGAGGGCTGATCCCCGCGGGACGAATTCCTTTCAAAATTCCTACCACGTTATTTTCTACTGAATACGCACATTGTCGAAGTTATCAATACTTAGTATAAACCGAAATTCAGCTTAGACAAATGACAAACAAAACTTTTTTCGTTCTGTATCTTAAAAGATAACCGAGTTACTGACTAAAAGTTAAAAAATTTGGTATCTTGGTAGTTTGTCAATAATATTCAAAATTACACCAGAACCAAATTATGAGAAAAATCATGTAAATGAAGTAAATAATAAATAATTACAAACTTATGAAAAAATGTTCTTATTACACCAAAACAAAAGAGAACTGTAAAAAAAAAGTTTTAAGTCACTTTTACCAAGTTTTACTTGGCTTATCTCGTTTTACTTTGTTTGTTGTATGTAATGAGTGCATTACATTTAACTAACAGGTGCAGTATTAATTGGTATTGAATTAGGTATCTTCTGAACTACTCCCGCTTGTAGATTTTAAAATCTGTTTTAAATCATTCGACTGATTATTGATTCCATAATATACATAAACACGGGTAACTTATTTCTTATAAGATTGGTATGCATTTACTAACTTTACTTTGGATTAATTACATATATATAAGGTGATTCGGTAAGAAACGGAGAAACTCTCAGGACGTGAACTACTAGTGAAAATAAAGAAAAAAATTCGTATAAACAAAAGGTCCGGAATTCTACGTTTTATAGTTTTCCGCCATTTGTTTTTATAAAATACTTAATATCTTTGGATGTAGGAAATTATTGAACTTAAATTTTGTATACATATTGAGTATACCATATTTTACCCATGTACAAAAAACCAAACAATCATTTCACCTATTTGGGGGCCGTTTAAAATTTATTTTCAATATCAAATATCTGGAAAACCGTAACTTTACAAACTATATTAAAGAAACAAGAAATACCCTTTCTTCATGACAAACAAAACTGTTTTCCCCGTACCTTAAAGGGTAACCGAGTTACTGGCTAAAAACTAAATATTTTGTATCTTGGTTGTTGTCCATAATATCAAAAATTACTCCAGGAACCAATTTGAGAAAAATCATGTAAATGAAGTGCATAATCAATTATTAAAAACTTAAAAAAAAAGGTTTTTTTATACCAAAACAAAACAGAACCGTAAACAAAAAGTTTAAGTCACTTCGAAAATTCATTAAAAAGTAGATTAAAGACAAAGAAAAAAAATGGGAAATTTAATTTTCTAGGTTGGCTGTATAACAGCTGATAAACAATGAAATGTTAAGCAAACATTAAAAATGATAAGTAGTTTGGATTTTACTTTCAGCTTAGTAACTAAAACAGTGCATGTTAATCATGAACTAAAATAAGCCAAAAAAATAATTTACGAATTAAGAATACCTACGCTGATATTGTTTTTGTAATGGAAATGCAGAACAGGTAAAACGCGAATATCTGGAGAGATTTACAAATGAAGAGATTCTAAACACCAAAACCATTGTTTCAGTTTTCCGGTGAATACGTACTATTGGGTCATTCCCATCTTCTATATACAGAGTTTATAAATTTTATTTCTTTTCTTTTCTTTGTTTTTAACTTACTTTTAAAAGAATTTTCGAAGTGACTTAAAATTTTTGTTTTGTGGGTTTGTAGTAATTTATTATGGACTTCATTTAAATGATTTTTCTCATAATTTGGTTCTGGACTAATTTTAGATGTTAACTATCAAGATACAAGATTTTTATTTTTTTAGCCAATAACTCTGTTATCTTTTAAGTTATAGAAAAAAAATCTTTTTGTTTTTCAATAAAAAAGGAATTTTTTTAATTATTGAAAACATTTTGTAAAGTTAGTGGTTTTGGAGATATTTGATAGCCTATTAAAATTTTAAATGACCGCCTTTTTGAAAATAGATTAGAGTACGTTTTGGTTTTTTGTATATGGATGAAAGACGTTATATCAAATTTGTATACACAATTTCAGTTCAATATATTTCCTACATCCAGAGATATTGAGTATTCTGAAAAATAAATGGCGGCTATCTGGAAAACGAAGTATTTCCCGACCTATGTTCACTAATAGAACACGTCCAGAAGTTTCTCCCTTTCTTTCTGAGTCACTCTGTATATAATCATATCATTTACTGAAGCATTTCCTTAACCAATCATTCTAAAGCATTACTTTTATAAATCAACGTATATGTATATATATATATATATATATATATATATATATATATATATATATATATATATATATATGCCTTCTATACACAACGATAGAAGAACAAATACATTTTTTTAAACATGTCTAAACAAGCGCAAGATCGAGAGTGGTAAAAACGTCCGTCAGTCAGAGCAGTCAACAAATTATATTTTAACAAATTATAGATTATTGCATTTTCTCTTTTTTTCGCGAGGAGGAGAAAATCTTACATATTCTTAATATTTAATACGAAACCCTGAATTGATGGCGTTATATATACCTATATTCTACTCTGTAGCGTCCCACGGTGGTGTTAAAATTAAATCCACTTGTAATTTTTAAACCTTTGAAGCAACTTGAATAATTCATTAAAATCTAAATACAGCTCTAATTACGTACAAATTTTGAAATTGATCACATGTGTTTTGCTTGAACTATTTTTAATCAAACTTAGAAATAAAAACGGACCAGATAACGTTGCTTGGAAAAGAAACCCTGATGAAAATTGGAACGCATGTTGTAAGCTGACAAACAAATGTGTAGTTTTATAAAAGTAAAGATGTTTTTAAATTGTGTAAATTATAAATGGCACAACGTCTTGTATGAAGAGAATATTTAATACAACAAATAACGCTCCAGAATATATTGTATATCTTGAAACCAAATGACAACTTCTCCTATTGTGTAAATTAAAATTGGATTTAAAATGTATTACAAGGTGTGTGCGTTTACCATGAGATAGATATCCTAAACATATACTATAATTGAAAGAATAATAGTAGGAATTTTTACTTGCATAATGAGGGGAAATATTTGTGTATATTTTATGCTACTCCTGATACTTTAAAAAAACATTGAATTGGAGGAGATTTTAAATGTAAGCAAGATTGAATTTAAGTATAAGAGAATGTTAAACAATAGTAGGAGATTTGAGGTGTATGAGGTACTGTGCTTTCATAATTATTACATATGTAGTGGACAAAAGTTTACAATCATAAAAAGCTTTTTAAATCAATGGTAGAGTTAGTCTATCTGAATGCCCGTTATTAATTTGCTTCCAATGTATTCTGTATTAAGGGAAATCAATTTAACATTTATTTGCAAACAAAAAAATATATTTTGTTTAGTAATAATTTTAAGGACTATTTAAATGGTAAAACCTGGACGTGTGTGAGTAAATTCTGCAAAGATTTATACATTTTTGTTTTAATTTAATAAAAGAATATAATTACTGATCTGTTTTTCATTTCTTTTTTTTCTTCAAAATTTTCTTTTCTAGTGACATTTACTTTTTCATTATTTTTTACCGTTATTTACTTTGAGATATTTGTATTTTTTTAAATTATATGCTTTATGTATGCATGTAAAAAAACAGTTTATTTTTATTGTTATTACTCTTTGTAAACAATTATGAATTTGTTTTAAAATAATTAAATTTGGTAGTTAGAATATTCTGTTTTTAAAACATATTTCCTTATCACGTAAAACGAAACATATCTATTTGCATAACCAAACAAATCTAAATAAGTATAGTATTTTTTAAAATATATATAATTCAATCAAGTGGTGGCTTTTGAGGACAGTTTAGTAAAGAGAGGATGCGATTAGTCGATGCAGTAATTGTTTAGTAAATTAATATTTTCGCTACATATGTTTTTTTAAACGTGTAAAACATTATGTGTAAACTCTAGCTATGTGTAAATAATTACTACTTTGTAGGTATTTATAAATCGGATAGCTAAGAAGTGTGCCTCATCCATTATGGTTTAAAACCATAATAATTTCTCTAATGGTAACACGGTCGTGTTACATAGGAAGAATAGTAGTTTATCAACTATAAGTTATTGGAAGCATCGGTTTTTAAAATATCTTTCTATTGTCTTCTTTTACACTAAAAAATCTGAATTTTGTTTTTTCAAGAATTACGAAAAACATATTTAATATTTTATACATTTTTACAATTTTTCCAACAAACGATATTGTATAAATACATCGGGATTCTACTCAGTGGTGGAATCTACTTCTATTTATTTCCAAAATTCAAGTTGATAACAACAGAAATTTAAAAAAAAAAACTAATTTGACAAAATGGTTTAAACATTTTACATTGAAACACAAGACTCACCATTGAGATAATCATCGAAATTTTATGCAGCTTATTGCGTCTAAAACATTAAACGTACCTTTGGCAGTGTATTTAAAAAGGGTCAGATAGTTTTATTTAATTATTTAACTTTTTTATTGGAAATAGGAGATGGATAATACAAAAAACTGACTATGATTTTGAACCCAGCATTGATAAATAACGTTTAATCATGTGTCATGCGACCATATTACCATTTAAAATAATTTACTAGAATATAAAATTCCTGATCTAATATGGTGACCAAAAGTTATAAGAGTAAAAGTTAGTATGAAGCGTTACATGTAAACTTCGTTTTGTCGCAAATCGATGCAACGGAAATTGTAGACAAAGTAGTGGGCATTTTTTAACCACCCAGTATATAATTATGTGTAACAAACTAATCTTGTACGTTGCCTGTTTATTCAAATATTACTCTTTTGATTAAATTTGTTGTATGTATACTCTTTAAATAGCTGTATGATTAATTAAGTAATGTTTAAGATATAATGTCTTAGTTCTGTCACAGAACTAGTACTGCAACAAAACCTCTTTATATGTAAACGGAGTTTCTCTACGAGTAATAATATATCATTCTATCAATAACAAAAGTAACTGTACATAACATGGCATTTCATACTCTGAATTATTCAAGGCTATATAAGGATCAAGATGGCTGTGAATCTAGTTTTAAAGTTATAGTGTAATGATGGATTGTTCATACTATTTATATAGTTTGTATATAGATTTGTCATCATTTGTGACACACACACACACACACTCACACACACACACACACACACAGGGGGGGGGGCGCAGGAACTGAGGCTCTACTGACCCTTGTGAAATTTTATCAATGGAATCAGAGGGTCTTAAAATAAATGGGTGTTGTCTGCTTGGCTTATGTTTAAAATTATTTTCCCTTCCCCCTTCAGTAACTCACTTATATAGAGTACGGAAGTGGCAACCTCAGTCTTCATTTAGTTTTCGGTTGGATCCCTCTTATTAACCCCTCCAATGAGGTCTCTCTTGACCAAATCTTATTTTCTTCCGAATCTGAAGATATTAGAGTATTATAGGGCTAAGGGTTACTATGTTAAACTCGATTCTTATTATTTATTTAAGGTGATGATTACCGCTTAATTTTCACTTGTAATCATCTTCATGCTTTGCATATTGACACATACATAAAAAATACTTATAACAAATATACGAAAACTGGAACATAATACATAATATAAAAACAATTATTAAGTGCACCACTATAGTCACAATATTTAAATAAATTAGTCTTCGATCCGCCCACAACCTCTGTCTGGTTCACAATCAGTTATTTGAATGGTTTACTTATTCTTGCTCACTGAATTAAGCGTGTCGTAGTTTTTATTGGAGGCCAAATTGAATTCTTCATTAGTAAAATGTTAAGATTTTGTTTATTGTGATCATAAATTTAGAAGTCATCAAAATATTTAGTAATTATCATTTTCCGCGCTTATGGTTTGGTAGGTGTTCTTTGAATCTTTGTTTAAAACTTGTTCCTCTCTACCCTGTATGTGATTAATTGCAATCGTTTTATGAGAGATGGTAGACTTCTTCTTTTTCAAAATCATTTGTATTTAACTTATTTTTGTTTACTACCTTTGGAATTTTGATATTAGTACAGTATGCTATAGAGTAGTCTTGCAAGTCGTTTGTTTAATTTTTGTTTTTTATATATTTATTTTGGGTGCATTTCTCAACGATAGAAGGACTGTATCAATTGATATGCTTAATTAAATTTATTTAGTTGATAAATTCCGTTTGCAACAGATATATGTTTAGTGCCCATACACAAAATTATTGTAATTTACTAATTTATGACTGATGGGGTGATTTAAAGTTAAATGGTTGGTGGATCTGTTTTGAGTAGGTCTTATGTAAATCTAGAATTTGTGCTTGTTATTTTTCATGAGGTGACATCTAAGTAGTTAAAATCATTATTATTTCTACCTCATCTGTTATTTTAATTATTTTATGAATATTATTGAAAAAAAAAAATGTTGAAGAGGTTTAGTTGCCTCTTAGTACCATTAAACAAACATATTATATACGTATCTGTGGTAATATATAATTTTTTTTTTTTTAAATTTATGATGTATTTTTTCAAGTTCGTTAATAAAGATATCAACTAAGATTCCTGACTGAGGAGATCCCATAGTTAAACCTTGGTACTGTACTATAATAATATTTCATTATTGAATAGTAGCAGTTTTGACCTAAGCAAATTTTAAGTAATTTAATAAGTTCTGAAATTTCTTCTTTGTTTAATTTGCTATTGTCAATGAGTTTTTGTTAAGAGATGTGGACAAGTTTCTATATAGGTACATTGGTGTATAGGTTAATAACATCAAGGAGATCAGTAATGTGCAGGTATTAATAGTGGCTTTTTAATTATTTAAATGAAATCATAGCTGTTTTTAAGTAATAATAATGATTCGAATTTGCCCCTAACCACAATCACTAGAAACTTTAAAATAAAACACAATTATCTGATTAATTGTTCTTTATTAATTATTTCCACTAAATGCCCTGATGTACATTTCGATAACATGGTTATCATCTTCGGAGGGTCTTGCTTATAAACTAAATCTAAACTTACATATCTACTAATGTAGATCTAGATATTACTAATGTAGATCTACTAATGTAGATATGTCCTTTATTAATTATTTCCACTAAATGCCCTGATGTACATTTCGATAACATGGTTATCATCTTCGCAGGGTCTTGCTTATAAACTAAATATAAACTTACATATCTACTAATGTAGATCTAGATATTACTAATGTAGATCTACTAATGTAGATATGTAAGTTTAGATTTAGTTTATAAGCAAAACCCTCCGATGATGATAACCATGTTATCGAAATGTACATCAGGGCATTTAGTGGAAATAATTAATAAAGAACAATTAATCAGATAATTGTGTTTTATTTTAAAGTTTCTAGTGATTGTGGTTAGGGGCAAATTCGAATCATTATTGTGAATTTCACCACAGTGCTCAACAAGATTGTATCTGTTTTTAAGTATATAATTTTTTTTTTTTTACGCAATTCTTTCAAACTGTTGTGCCATTTTGTAAGTATTTTGGAAGACCTCGAAATATAGGAGCTGAAGTTTCAATCATTTTTTAATGAATTTTCTTAGAATCAAAAACAATGTTTACATTTATTTGATTATTCTTTTATTGTTTTATGAAATAGGATTTTTGGGTGATTGTCAATTTTACAAATGTTGTTGTTGGTTAATTTATTTAATTATAGTTACTAAAGTGCTACACTTAATAACTATTTTATATTATGTAATATGTTTTATTGTTTGTGAATTTGTTATATGTAGTTTTAACGTTGGTGACAATGTTCTTAGTCTCTTGCAGATGAAACACCCGTAGCTACATTCATATTTAGTAAAGATTGTTATGAAATTACTGTGTAAATTTTAGTTATACTAAATATAATATTATATAATATTATTATAATAATAATAATGGACTCTTTTAAAAACCAAGGTATTATTTTCAATCATGTTTTACTTGGCTTATCTCGTTTTACTTTGTTTGTTGTATGTAATGAGTGCATTACATTTAACTAACAGGTGCAGTATTAATTGGTATTGAATTAGGTATCTTCTGAACTACACCCGCTTGTAGATTTTAAAATCTGTTTTAAATCATTCGACTGATTATTGATTCCATAATATACATAAACACGGGTAACTTATTTCTTATAAGATTGGTATGCATTTACTAACTTTACTTTGGATTAATTACATATATATAAGGTGATTCGGTAAGAAACGGAGAAACTCTCAGGACGTGAACTACTAGTGAAAATAAAGAAAAAAATTCGTATAAACAAAAGGTCCGGAATTCTACGTTTTATAGTTTTCCGCCATTTGTTTTTATAAAATACTTAATATCTTTGGATGTAGGAAATTATTGAACTTAAATTTTGTATACATATTGAGTATACCATATTTTACCCATGTACAAAAAACCAAACAATCATTTCACCTATTTGGGGGCCGTTTAAAATTTATTTTCAATATCAAATATCTGGAAAACCGTAACTTTACAAACTATATTAAAGAAACAAGAAATACCCTTTCTTCATGACAAACAAAACTGTTTTCCCCGTACCTTAAAGGGTAACCGAGTTACTGGCTAAAAACTAAATATTTTGTATCTTGGTTGTTGTCCATAATATCAAAAATTACTCCAGGAACCAATTTGAGAAAAATCATGTAAATGAAGTGCATAATCAATTATTAAAAACTTTAAAAAAAAGGTTTTTTTATACCAAAACAAAACAGAACTGTAAACAAAAAGTTTAAGTCACTTCGAAAGTTCATTAAAAAGTAGATTAAAGACAAAGAAAAAAAATGGGAAATTTAATTTTCTAGGTTGGCTGTACTAACAGCTGATAAACAATGAAATGTTTAGCAAACTTTTAAAATGATAAGTAGTTTGGATATTACTTTCAGCTTAGTAACTAAAACAGTGCATGTTAATCTTCTATATACACAGTTGAACAGCCACGACGTCACCATGTTAATTTACAAGAAATCGTAATTCAACACATAGAACGTAGCCCAAGTCTCAGTACAAGGAGAATTTCTTTTCGCACTGGATTGACGGAAAGTAAAGTATGGCGAATACTTAGAAAAAAAAACTGTACCACTTCCACTACTAGAAGGTGCAAAACCTTTCACGAAGAGATTTACCGATACGATAAATTTTTTGCCGTTCGCTTCAAGAGACCGATGATAAGGTAAAATTTATTTTATTTTCTGAAGATGCAACGTTTATGATAAATGTAATTTTTAACTTCAGATTTTTTCATGTGTGGAGTGGAAAAATCCAAATTTCATAATCGTAACTTCATTCCAACATAGGCTTCACGTTAACGTTTGGTGTGGAATTTATTTATGACGAACTTTTGGGACTACTCATTTTTAATGACAACCTTATGGGTGCTGCGTATCTGATTTTTGGAAACATTATTTGCAACCTCTTTTAGTCAAAGTTCCTCTACTTAAAAGCCGTGAACTTATTTTCCAGCAAGATCAGTCAACTCCTCATTTCTTCATATCTGTTAGGAATCACTTAAATAAAACATTCCAAAACTTTATTGGACGTGGTGGAACTATCAATTGGCCTCCTAGGTCACCTGATTTAACATACCTATAACTGTGGGATCGTATGAAAGCTTTAGTATACGATGAAAAGTTATTACACGGGAAGAGTTGTTGATTAGAATTATTCATAACCAACCAAGATATTCGAAACCAACATTATGAAATACAAAATGCAATCGAAGGAATTTTATTTAGAGCACAGTGTTGTATACAATATAATGGAGGGCAGTTTGAACAAATTTCATATTAGTAATTTTTTTTAACACTTATTTAAATTTTATTTTGTATTTTATTTCTTTTCTTTGTCTTTAACCTACTTTTAAAAGAATTTGTATGCCTTAAAATTTGTGTTTATCTGTTATGTTTTGGTTTAATAAAAACCTTTTTTATGTTTGTAAATAATTCATTATGGACTTCATTTAAATGATTTTTCTCATAACTTGGTTCTGGACTAATTTTAGATAATCTGGAGAACTACCAAGATACAAGATTTTTAGTGTTTAGCCAATAACTCGGTTATCTTTCAAGTTATGGAAAAAACATCTTTTACTTTGTCATTAAAAAATTATTTTTATTTTGTTTTTTGAAAATATTTTGTAAAGTTAGTGGTTTTCGAGATATTTGACAATAAGAGTTTTAAACGACCGCCTTTTTTAAAATAGATGAAAGGACGTTTTATTTTTCGTACATGAGTAAACGACGTTATACGAAATATGTATACACAATTTGAGATCAATTTATATCCAAAGATATTGAGTATTTTGCTGTATATAATCATGTCATTTACTGAAACATTTTCCAAACCAATCTTTCTAAAGCATTGCCTTTATAAATTAACGTGTAAAATATATAATATGCCTTCGATAAACAACGATAAAAGAACAAATACTTTTTTTTAACTTGTCTAAACAACGGCATGATCGAGAGTGGTAAAAATGTCCGTCAGTCAGAGCATTCAACAACATATTGATTATTGTATTTTGCTCTTTTTTCCCCCGATAAGTGGAAAATCTAACATATTTCTAATATTTAATAGAAAACCCTGAATGGATGGCGTTACTTACCAATATAGTCTCCCAAATAGCGTCCTACGGTGGTGTTAAAACTAAATCCGCTTGTAAAAATGTTTTTAAATTTTGTATCGTTAACTATGATTTGAGTGAAAGAGACTGGTTTATGGAGGGGATATGGCAAGATGGATAGTACTACAGATACTAGGTTTTGAATAATTTCAAATATTAGTCAAGAGATATGAAACAAATTATTAATTTGGTTCCTTTGGAATATTTTGCACTATGACATCACTTGGGTTATAATTTTGTTGTTATATGAGCTCATTATATATTTACTGTATGTATTAAGGTTGATAAACGAATTTACTTAACATCAGCTGCTATAATTTACTACCGTTGTTACTGGAATTAAGATTGTTAGATGATTAGCTACCTCATGGTATACCATTTGAAGTCTCAGCCTCAATTTTTGGATCCTCTGGTTTTGATTAACAGGAGTAGTTTTAGCTCATTTATAATCTGATAATAAATGTTCATATTAGGTTGTAAGTCAATTTTTTTATCTGTAGGTGTACTATTGCTACAAATATGAACATTGTGGGGTATTTTGATTGAAGATATATGTCGAATTAAAATGATTAAATTAACAATATTAAACATGTTTCCCAGTACAAAGGTAGCATCTTCGTTCGGGCTAGTCAATTATGAATAAAACACCCCACATTACTAAAACACATATAATAAACATGTCTTAAACTTTTATTGTTGGCATTATAACATTTGTGATAAATATCAATAACATGCTTCATGTATGGTACCGAATAGAAGACTCCATAATTGATGTTCATGATTGACTAGTCCCAAGATGATATTTGTATACAGAGAAACATGTAGTTAAATACAATAATAAAATTAATTATTTTTTTAGAACCTACTTTTCTAAATACAGATAAAAAAACAACAACAACAAAAACACTTTTTTTTTTTCAAAGTAATAATTAAAATTAAAATTACAAAATAAAGTGTGGGCGCTCCTAAAATTTATGATTATCATTTAAAATTGTAAACGCCCACACTTTCCTTTATAATTTAAAATTGAATTAGTACTTTGAACTAAGCGTGTTATTTTCTATATTTAATTCTTTTTTTTAAAAAAGTGGGATTATTATTATTTTGTTTTAACTTTTGGGTCATATACCAACTTTGCAACTGGCGAAATACATATGTTGTTGATTTTGTTTTTTAAATCCATCAAATTTGTTACAAATTCTGGTTAACGGGTCTATGTTTTACTAATAACCCGTGAAGACAAATATTGGGAAAAAATCAATCCATTTCAATCAAACGAAGACTAAAACCTGACCAGATATAGTAACTATATAGAAAATAAAACCGTAAGCAAATCGGATCAGCGGTTAACGAGTTATATGCTTATATGTTGATAGGTAGAGAGACGCTGCTTTTCATATAATATAGAGATTATCTTGGTGATATAAACTCTTGTATTAACTGTAGGTGTAGACCGAAGAGAATTCATTGCCTTTGCTTGAGAACAAAGTTTAAATTGATAGTTATGGCATAAACTTTGACTCCGTGTGAGAAGCAGTTAGATAGACCAGACATCTTTCTTGCAGTTAATTTTAGTAATATAGTAAACATTTTTATAATATCTTGACAAATAAATTAAAGTCTGTGTAAAATAAATTGAAATTTAACCATATATTTACTACACTAAATAATCACAATATTGACTTTGATGCCGTAAAAATGTTTGATCCCCCAGGGACTCACATCTAGTGAATATGGGTTAGGCGAACCCGGGGTGCCCGAACTGAATTTCCACTCTTCTTCAACTTGTATTGAGTGGAATCCCTTTATTTTCTTTTTCGTATTCGGTGCTGGGCCTTTTTCTGACCCCGACGCTATTAGACTATTAAAGAGCTGGGAGTCGCTATTTCACACTTACTCCTTCCTTCGGAGCTCTATTCCGCCTTCACACCAATTTGATAAAACGATGAATAAAACACACGGAATTATTACCCCAGATGGCAGACCAGATACTCTGGAAAATCCACCCTCCACCATGGAGATCGGTTCTAAGGATTCTTGGGAGGATCATTATCGCTACATCAAAATCCATTCACGAGAAGTACCGCATTGCCAAGACACTACCAAGAGTGGCTGCTACTGAAAGAAATCTAGATGAAAGAAACGAAGTCGTTGTTGTGAAGGATGGTGTAAAAATCAATGGAGAAGAAAACTGATTGAAATGTAGGACGTGTTGATTCAGTTACTAACACAGGTTTTGAGACTAACCCAAGAAAATTTGGATCTGAAAACAGCTCTTGGTAAAAGGCAGCAGAATGTTGTAACAAGGCTGGGGGGGCGAGAACACTGGTGGGCATGTAACTATCTATGAAACTGAGAAGAAGAACTCGAACGAGAAACAGACTGGATTTTAGAAACAAATAAAAGAATAGGTAAAAAGAGGAAAGCAGAATTTTCACTTGATGATTTAACGAGGATTTCCCTTACAGTAAAAATGACATGGTGCAAACTTATGAAGAAAATAAATAACTGGGAGGAAGTACCTCCTCCACCAATTAATGTTGTAGGTGTGCCTACCTCTGCAAAAATTCAAGCTCTTTTGTCTTCAGTCGCAAGTAATAAATACAAATTGTGGCTTTAAGTAACAATTCATCAAGGCTACTGATGTCGGATTCGGACTCCTACAGAACTACCGGTATGGTAAATATACTGTAAAAAAAGATAGTACAATGGCATACCCACGAAGACAAAAACTGCAGACCGTTGAAGGTAATGGTTAGGGGTTTACTACATTCGACCTGTGAAAAAGAGGAGATCTTACCAGACCTGCGGGAGAAGGAATTCAAAATTACTGATGCAATAAACATACTGAAAATAGACAGAAAACACTAGGAGATGCAAACCAAACTGCACGACGAATAGAATTTTACCTAATAATACTCACATTTGTTCAAAGGGAAATGTTGGAAAATATTTTTAGCATAAGAGGAATTTCGAATAAGAAAGTAAAGAACAAACCCCTCAGAAAAACTTCAGAGCTGATTCCGCAATGCAAAAGGTGTCAGTGGTTTAATCATACTCAGAAGTATTGCGTTTGCGATCCTAGGTGTGTTAAATGGGCTGGTAAACATTTGACCCGAAATCGTACAGCGGACAGAAGTGAACCCCCAACTTGTGTAAACTGCAAAGAGCAACACCCAGTTAACTATTGAAGAGACTTTTGTTGCTAAGGAGCTGCAAAAGATGAATAATCTCAGGGAGAAAACTGATAATAAAATACTACAAACCCAAATCGTCAAGTAATAGAGAGTGCACCCATGGTACATCAGAAAGCATGACCGAATTCTGAAACTGACAAGAATAAAAAAACAGAAAGCAAAGATTATGCTGCAGCAGTAAAGAAACTGCAAACGAAGCTCACAACGTATAATAATTGTTATCACGCACTGCAGGAGCTGCTGAACAAACTGGAGTCCTTACATAAGGGGGTGGAGGAGGAGAAGGAATCTAATATAAAAATATTTCATAAATTTACTAAGCAGGGTTCAAGGTTGACTAATACTAAAGGCAGGGATTTCTACAGGGCACGAAGAAAAATGCATTGTGACTTTCTCGCAAGTGTTATATAAACATACTGGCCGATGGATGATAATAAACCACCAGAGTCATCGATTTCTATGCGACCAAAGAAATTTCTAGAAATCACGTACTTGTATAGAGTAAAGACGACCTGTCCTCTGATCATTCACCTGTGGTTATGACGGTCAGTGAACAGTTTGTAGGAGAAGAGCCTTTCCCTAGATTAGATAATAGTAGAACAAATTGGACGTTCTTTCGTGAGCTACTTACGGATTACGTAGATCTTAATGTACCAGTAAAAGATATATACCTGTTGGAAAAAAACTTGGAATTATTAAACAACAATATACAGAGAGCAGCATGGGAGAGCAGTTATAAAGTACGAAAGAAATTTGTGGTTGGAGTAGCATTTACACCTCAAATAAAAGAAATAATTTTGGAAAAAACGATAAGTTCGGAAAGCCTGGCAGAGAATGCCCACACCGAGAAACAAAAATGTATTGAATTCGCGATGCAATAAACTAAAAAAATTGATAAGACAGATTAAAAATGAAGAAGTAGGAAAAAATCTACCAAACTTGACAGGTCTAAAGGACACCAATTATTATTCTTTATGGAAAACAACAAATAACCTCAAAAGGCCAAAACCTGGAGCCGCTGATCAAGATGAAAGATGGAAGTTGGTCTAAAAGTGCTGGAGAGAAAGCAGATATCTTTGAGAGGTACCTGGAGAAAATTTATAAACCTGGGCTGAAGCAAAATGATGTAGAAGATACCACACCAGTGCAGAAAGAGGACCATAAGGAAATATAAAAGTAACTTTAAAAAAACTAAAATATAAAAAAATAATAAAAAAAGAAAGAAAAAAAAAGAAGAAAAAAAGGGGGGAAAATGAATGCTAAAAAGGCACCTGGATATGACCTTATTACGGGAAAATACTACGTTAACGGAGAGGGCACTCAGGAAAATGACGAGTATATTCAATGTTGTATTCAAACTAAAACATGTCTATTCAGTGAATGGTAGCAGAAGTCATAATGCTGCACAAACCGAATAAACCTCCAAATGAATAGAAATCATAACGACCGATATCTTTCTAAACCTGTTATTGCAAATGTTTTCGAAAAAAAAATTTAAGAGACTAGCACCTATTTGAGACAAAAGAAAACTAGTTCCTAACCATCAGACGGATTTAGAAGAATCATACAACGATTGAACAGGTTCACCGAGTGACAAGTATCGTAGAGAAGGCTTTAGAAAATAAGGAGTTGTGCTCAGCAGTTTTCTTGGACACGTTTGGAGTTAGCACAGGCCTTTGACACGTTTAGACAGGAGGGGCTTGCGTATAAACTACGTAGGGATCACCCAGAGGAGTTCTTCCTGGTTTTGAGATCGTACATTGCTGACAGATACTTTCGTATTAAATATAATAATGTATATTCCAAATTGAAGCCAATTGAATCGCGTGTGCCACAGGGTGGTGGTTTAGGGCCAATTTTGTACGATATGCTGGATTCGAGTGAAGCTGTGTGGCGACATTTGCTGCTAAAAGTGCTGTCATGGCAACCGGTGTGGATTCTGTGAGGTCAGCTGAAATTTTTTCAAAAGAAAATTTATATAGTTAGAGATTGGACACAGAGGTTTAGAATAATGCTGAATGAATATTATTCAGTTCATGTACATTTACGAATCGTAAGGTTGAAACGGTGAGAGTAAAATTAATTGGGCAATTAGCATCATAATCAAATACTACGAAATATTTAGGTATAACATTGGATACCAAGCTCAGGTAGAAGTAGCATGTTAAAAAGAAAAAGTATAAGATGAACATAAAATATAGAAAAATGTATCGGTTACTTGGGAAAAGCTCACTGCTATCAATTGGAAATAAGTTACTATTGTACCATTAAGTGATTATGGGTTGTATGAAAAAAAAATGTGAATATCTTTTCAAAACAAGATACTAAGGGTAATTTTCGAAACTAGGTAATTTTGATGGATGCCCCATAGTACATTAGAATTGACTTCCTCCACAGAGACGTAAAAGTGTAGTTGGTCAGTGAGATGGTGACCAGGTATGCTCAACGAGTTCAATGCCACGAAAACCCGTCAATTATTAGCATGTAGGAGGAAACACCAACTATATTAAGAAGACTGGAGAGATAAAGCCGCATGACATATTATCACAAAAGAAGTAAAAATGACAGCGTGGTCGATGTGAGGAAAAGTTAAAGACTAGATTTTGGTATTGGTCACTCGGCCCCTACACCCGAGATGTTATTTATGAAAGTAAAATTGATAGGTTGGTGACAAAAGCTCACTTGCAAAAACCATTAGGGAGGTGTTTTTAGTGGGTCGACCCCCACACTACTAGGACTTACGGGAGTCCTAGTGCCAGCAGGTTTTCACCAACCCTCGTAGAAAACAAAATAGAAATGTTTGAGAAGAAGGAGCTACAAGCAGTCATTACAAGTGCTCAATACTGTAACTACTACTAATAATAATTGTGTGATTAGTGTTCATACAACACATTTTCCACAAATATAAAATATAAAATAATTCTATTTAGAGTACATAACAAACATATTAAAATACAATAAAATAAATTGAAAAGTAGTAACAATAAACTCTTTATTATAACTAAAATGCTAACCTCATTTTCCGACTTGTGACTTATTTTTATTTTTATTTTTTCATAAAACCATAACGCGTTTCGGCATTTTATCTAATCATCTGAATTTGCAATGAGTTTTAAATCTTTATTATAAATACTACACTTACAGCATAACCCAAGGTCATCTTCCAGCTTAACAAATTAACAAAAAAATATTACTTCAAAACGACTACTGCTAATTAAGATTCTAAAATAACTATATTTCATTCTCTCCGAACATATTTCGCCTAATTATACCATTTTCCCCAGTTTATTATAGATATTATATATTTTCCTCACAGAACTCTCCATATAAAAAAACTCTTTTTTAATTTCGCCTAAAGTCAAATATATTCTCAAAATGTGTACAATGTTTTTTTCCTCCCCATAATTACATAGAACAAACAGTATTTTCAGTTTTCTTCGTTGTCTGACCTACTGTTAAGGGGTAAAATGATACTCCTAGAATTAAATATTGTGCTATTTATACACGTCGTATATTTATCATTTATTGAAGTACTCTATCCTAATGATAAATTAAATTTACTTAAAGATTTTGAATTAAGACCTTTTTATACGATCCCGATCTCATGTCCTAATTCCTCTAAACAAATTACATTTTTTGGTTTTGTCTTATAACATCTACTTTTTATGATGTTATATTTTCAATTATTTTAAAAGCTTTATTCTACTAAACTCAATTCAATTTATAGTTCATTAACTCATTAACAAACAACGTTTACCTGGATAAAATCTTTCTTTTAATTTATCCTGAATAAATTACAACAAAACAATGAACATGTACATGAAATAATTCAATTCTTACTTAACTAAAAATCATTTATTCCTCATTCATTCCTTAATTTTAATTTATTTATAATAGACATTTAAATACAAAATTACTTTATTTTTTACATTAGTTAAAAACTTGAATATGCAAATTATTAGTTCCTTTTTAGGATTTATTATTTTCTTTACAAATTTAATTATTCCTTTACTTTACATTAACATTTATTATCTTTTTAATTCTCGGCTAGCTCAGTTCTAAATTTATTTCAAACAAACACAATCTCTAAATCTCGGGTCATAGGTCTTTTAATGGCTCAATTGAAAGTGAAATAAAATTTAAAATGAATTTAATAATTAACAAAATTTTTGGTACTTATCAATTGCTGGTCCTTTTGATCGGTCGATTTGCACTTTTTCACTACACATATCCTTTAATTTACTCTTTTATATTAAAAGACACCACACTGCTCAAAACACTTTATTCCTTGGTGATATAACGCTTTCTCTCGCTCCCTGGGTTTGTTCCAATTTCCAGCTTCTTTCTGCGATGACGGATATCCCTTGGTTCTGGTCAATTGAACTCCTTTTCTCGATTTGATTTTTAAAGAAAACTCCACAAAACTCCTAATCTGTAATTCCTATTGTTACTTAAATCTTCCTTTCCTTTTACTCTACTTTATATTTAAACTTATCAAACTTTTTAATAAACAAAGAGACTTCTTGTCCCTTTATTTACTGTTGAACAAATTCTATGGAACACAGAGCAGACTATCTGTGTCCATACCTTGCGTCTCGGCTTCCCTTGGTAGACTACCCTCTAAGAATCTATTTTTTTAAGACTCCTTCTCTCGAACACGAGTTTTTCGCGCCCTGTTTGCTGATTCGTGGATTTTCCCTAACTTTCTCTACATGTGTCCTTTCTCGATTTCTAGTGGTTGTTTTTAAATCTTTCCGTTGTTTTTTAAGCTTGAGAACGTCTTCGATTGGCCGACCTACTTTCTCCTTTCGTTTTTGTGTTTTTTTCTGAAGTACCGTTAGACTTTCTACTTGTATACCGTTAAGAGGCTGGCTTTCCCTTTGATTTCTCTTTTTAGTAAAAAAAACTCTCCGCTACCCCAAAATTCCGTTACTGTTCCCCATGTGTTTGCTTCAAGGTTGTTGAAATCCTAGTTCTATTGTAATCTAACACGTACATTTTTTAACTGCAGGCGACAGCTGCCGTCTCCCTTCATTTATTTAACATTGTTCTATTTTTCCATATTTGTTATTTTATAAGTTATTTTAATTACTTTATTAATAGATGTCATGATTGCGATGTTTTATTTAGGTGAGATCATGATATCGTTACTGTCTATTCGAACATTTGCCAACATTTGTTGTAGATATAAATGAATAGAAGACGCTGTCAGAGTATAGAACTAAATCCGCTAACATAAACCTAGAACACTAGATATACGAGAAGAGATCTAGCTAATACAGCGGAAAAAAGAACTTATATAAAGAAAATAATTGAAACCTCCTACATAAAGCTAACGTATAATTTTCTCAGCGAAACCAGTGTAGAAATAAGAGATTACAGCTTCCTTTAAAAAAAATAAATACAAAAATTAATTAGGTAACTACGCTATTGGCATATAACCCACTGTCTGCTTAATTAACCCGTGTATGATCTTAATATTTTTGTCTTTCCTTGTGACTTGTGGTTCCTTCTGATAATTTGAATACAGTTTTAATTTTTGACCACTCAAGCTTACCTTTACTCTGGATTCTATTATCAGATTACTAGTTTTAGTTTATGTTAGCAACATGACCATAGGCTACAAGGTTATGTTAGCTTTTTTTATATTTCTCATGATCCCTGTTTAAATCACAACTTGATAACAGACTTGTTCTAGACACAGCGTGATATATATTATTCATTAATGTATACAATTCTTCTATTTTTTATCTTAGGAAATGAGAAATTGTAGACAAACGTTCATGTTTATTATCGCAAAACACAAAAAGTGTACATTTGTTAAAGTGTGTTTTATATATTTAATCAAATATTGATTTTATAGGAAAATAGACTATTTTGTAGAATATTAAAATTTTCAAACAAAAATCTGTGACGACGTTTTTAACGAGTTATTGTTAACTCGCCGATGCACTTCAAAATCAATAAAATAATCAAGCAATGCGACATGGTTGCAAAACGTCTATATTGAGCGAAACCAAAATTGATTGGAAAGTTGAAAATGACATATGTAAAATCTATTTATTCTGAATAGACACCTAATAGACACGCTGTTAATATATATAATTTTTAAATAATAAAGAGTACTTGTAAAGACGAAAAATGCTTGTTTTGAACCTAAATTGTTGCCATATTTTTTTCAAATAGGATTGTGGATGTAACAAATGTATACCAAAATAATTCCATATCATGTTAATAATTAAAAGGACAGATATCTATAAGTATTATTAGGTATTAAATAACGTTTTAATTTAAAAATTAGTTCTTAGCATTATTTTAAGTTATTTGATTTAATATTAATAATAATTCAATGAATAAAATAAATTCCTTAAAATCTAAAAATTGCTTAAGAAAATTCAGACATACAAGCATTATGACATTTCCTTCTTTTAACATAATTTCAATTTCTTATTCAATAGGATTTCGGAACAAATAACAATAGTAGCCGTGCTGGCCATGTGTTGGCGCCGGGCCGAGTCAGTCTATTATTTTATTGATCTTTCAAGTTCGCTGGCTAGAAACAACTCATACAAAAACGCTGTTACTAGCTGTATAGTGTAAAATTTCGTCCTCTACAATGACTTGTTACTTTTTTTCTCAAAAAAACTTAATAAGATGTTTAATTGTTTTGTATAATGAAAAATATTTGTATACAATAAATAATACAATAATTTGTATTTCAGTAAAAATGTTTGAAATAACAATATTTCATTTTCCAAAGCTATAAACAGAAATTTATAGCTATAGAGAAAGTATAAATGGCAATTTTTTTTATCTTTGGATATTCTATGAGTTTCAAAAACTAGATACTAAATGAACGATTTTCACTTTCAATAAATAATATACAGTTTCTTTCTTGGTATGACTAAACCATTTGCAAGAGCCTTAAAAAACAAGCTTCTGAATTAAAATCCTATGAATTTTTTATGTAAAAATATTTAATTATTTTTTCGGCGGATTTTAATATTATTTACAAATATACGTTATACAGTGTCTGCATTATGGTTCAAGGCATCAACGTAAAGAAAATATTCCAGTTAATATGAATCCTAAAGTACATAATTTTTCGTCACTTAGTCTGTGTTTCTAAGTAAGTTTATAACTTCTCAAATTTATGAAATATTTTGTTAATATTTGTTTTATATATTTTTATGTCATCTCTTAGTATCAAATCAAAAACTATATATTTAGAAATTTTAAATAGGTGTTATTTTTAGGGTCATAATGCCTAATAGCTTAAAAACTGTTAACTTTGAAAGCATTGTCCCCTACTGCGTCTTTGGGTTTTTAGGTATTGAATTTAAAACGCTATGAAATAACCAGAGTCGATTGTGAATTTCAGAAATATCTGGTTTTGGTCTTACCCCAAAAATGGACAAAATCCCATAAAATTACTCAACAGCTCTGCTTGAATTACGAGTCACAGAATGTACTATGAATGTGTTAACAAACTAAGTAATAAATATGCTTGCAGATATCTGCGTTGGAAGAGAATCAAGGAATGTTATTGGCTTTTTGACTGAATAGGTCTCGTCTATTCTATTGTGTCACAGCACGGACAACCTTGCTTGACAAGCTTATATTAACCTAATAATTAGATGTTAATTGTATTTTCCAATCTCGTGTATTTAAAGGTTTTGGTAAGTGAAACGTAAACTACATTAATTTTATATTTATTACGGTACACTTAACGAGTAAAAAAGATAGTTTAGACTTTGTTTTAAGTGGTATAATTCCTTAATTATTGTTGTAGTAATTTCAACATTCGTTTGATTGTTTACCACATTATTATACTCGTGTGAAAACTTTCAATTTATTGAAACAAACATATTATTAGGCCTAATCTCGTGTTCTTTTTGTAGGAATTAAGTGTTATGTATAAAGGTTTTGTCAATATGCTATCTATCACATTTATTACAGATTTTAATAGCCCGAATGTCATTTTTAGATTTGGCTTTGACGATTAATCGTAAAAAATAAATGAAAATAATCACATAATTGGCCCAAAACCATCATTTGTATTGGGAAAAGTAAAAGAATATACTCCAAGGAAAAGACGTACTAAAACGAAAATTAATTAAAGCCTACTAGTTTATAAGGGCAAGGAACAATAATTGTATCACCCAAATTAGTAGTATAATATGGCCGTTATGTATATCAATAATAAAAAAACTCCTCTAATTTAGGTAATCCTGACATTTCACGGTTAATTCATAGCAAGGTGTGAATACAGGTCGCCCGCTAAACTCTTCAAAGAGGTAAATATTGAGCTTTAATTGTGAGATAATATTAGATAGAATAAAACTCGAACACAAGATCTCACAAAAATTACTTTTACTACTTAATGAAACGCGTTTGATTAGGTAAACGTAATTTTTGTGAGATATTGTGTTCGAGTTTAATTCCATCTTGAAAGAGCCACAAAAGGTTAATTAACCTGATAAAAACGTTAGGTATACTACTCCGTTGGTACTGAAAAGGTTTTGGTAATGTACTCTTGTATGATCTCAGTTTAACTAAGTGTTTGCTATTTATTGTGTTAGTGTGTTGTTCTGTTGACTGGTGGTTATTCCTTATCTTACTTTGAGCCTTATTTTTAGCCCTGATTTACTTTCTGAAGTTACTAGTTTCAGTGTTAGTTAATCAACATTCTATGATACTACTTTATTTTGAGAGCCTTATTTTGTAGCCCTGATTTACTTTCTTAAGTTACTAGTTTCAGTGTTAGTTAATCAACATAGTTCTATGATACTACTCTATTTTGGGAGCCTTATTTTGTAGCCCTGATTTACTTTCTTAATTTATTAGTTTCAGTGTTAGTTAATCAACATGATTCTATATTACTACTCTATTTTGGAAGCCTTATTTTGTAGCCCTGATTTACTTTCTAAAGTTACTAGTTTCAGTGTTAGTTAATCAACATAGTTCTAGGCTACTAATCTATATTTGAATTTTTCAAGCTCCTTGTATTGTTACACCACGTGGAAAGAGATGTAACAATTATTTTATCAACCAGAAGAGTTTATAAATTTAAACCGAATTACGACAATGATAATTTACCAACACATGTTACATATGAACTCACCAGTTTAGTCGTCCAAGGATCAAGACTAACTAATCACAAATTTACAATCCTACTTAGGAGATGCACATTTATATTTATCAAATTTTGTATAAGATTAAAATTACAAATTATATGAGTTTCGACGTATCATACGTTTAATTAACAAAATGTTAGTTTTAATTTTATGCATATTTAAACAGAATTTTTCTTTAACAAATTTAAAAAAACAAAAATTTTTGTTGACCAACGGAGTTTCTTTGAATATTTTTTATAAAAGTAAAATTAACACCATATGGGCGATTTCTAGTTATAAGGACCGAAAAGTGCTAGTAATCCCATCCAAAATATTAAAAATATATCTAATTACATGTAACAGACTATAGGTATTCATACATTGAAAAAGTAAAAAAAAAATAAAATAATAATAATTAAATAGATTCATATTCAAAAAGAGAAGCCGAGTTAAGTTTTCTTCCTCATTCCCTTTACTTGTAAAAATCGAAAGAGGGGTTGTTTATTTCAATTGTTCCAATTTTTAGTAAGTTTTAGTTACTCTTAGTCACTCGTACCAGATTTTTGCTTGAAATAACCAAAGGACTTCTTACCTTTATTTTTAAAATGTATGTGATATCATGATTATGAAAATTACATAAGTTCTTTTGCCTTTTATTAACAGGAATGAACAATAGTGTGCTGTTTCAAAACATCACTAGCTTATTGTTACAATTGGATGATAGAGCAATCCTGCAAGTTTTCACATAGTAATAAACAAAGTTAAACGAAATGGAAGTTACTTAATATGTTTTATAGATCTTCAATTTTTTGTCAAATCTAACATATACTACTTTTGTTTCTTCGCAAAAAAAAATACAGAATTATTAGTTAATTAAATGAATTATTAATTAAAAATGAACTTTGGGTATTCTATAATAAAAGATTATAGAGATAAACAAAGTGAATATTTACACGGTTTAATAATTTGCGTCAGTGCATGGATTCATTTGTATTAGTCACGCTGACAAAAATAGAACCTTATCTGTAAAAATGCTACCTCAAACTAATTACTAAAGTATTGCATAGAGATATGGCATCAGTTTCCGCCTTACGTACGAGCGATTGACCATCCATGGCGGCAATTTTAGCACGAAAAATAAAATACCAAGACTTTTTGTACACTTTTGGAAGGCATTTGATTTGGTCACCTATGATATTTTGTTGCATAAATTAGAGATTACAGTACTAGGAGTATTAAAAAATCTGAAATCTCCATAACATTTAGTTTTTGATCGTTTGAAAGCGGTTTGTACTATGTTACTTTAGTAGATAAGAAAAAAGTTTCTTGAACCTGATTGTAGCAAATAATCAAATTTAATTTGCGTCCAGAGACCCATAAAAACCCGAAAAAATTAAGATAACACGGCCATGTAGTTTTTATAATTTTGGTTGTTAATCGCCATACACGAGAAGAAGTTTTAGCATATTTTTTTTATCTAATTCCCTTAAAAAAAAAAATTCGGAAGTAAGCAAATTCCCACTCTACCATGTTTATTACTGATCTCTCTTTCTTAAATACAATGTTGCAATCTTCTTTCAAATAAAAGAAGTGGAGGAGAGAAAATGATTGTTGATTTTAAGCCATTTAAATTTTATGCCCACCATTCTTATCACAATAAAAAGACATAAATTAGTAATGATTTCACTTAACACTCATTTAATAAATATATTATAAAATATCATATGTATAAGTTATCTTTTGTTTTGGGGGCTGCATTTGCACTAAGCGTACTTAAAATAAAGTGCGAAGCCGTTATGGACCTGTATTAAAGTTACGCGCAGGTCATGCAGGGTAATAATCTTTGGTAACACAAATACCACAGGTAGACATTTTTTATAGTTTAAAAAAGAAAAAGTTATAAATAAAACCAATTTCTCAACGTACCGCAAGTGTACAAACTTGAATACCCTACTAGCGAAATTAAAACTCCGCAAAGAGAGAGGTACTGATAAGGCTGCGATCTGCACTGTCTGAGCGCTGACTCATAACCAAAGAGTTATATTTCCCTTTCATTTTGTTTTACAGGTACAGAGAGTATACATATTCTCTTATAGAATCACTGGTAGTTTATTATAATCTTGGTATTTTAATAGTTTTCAGGAAGAAATGATGAAAAGATTTACATAATAATGTTTAACCTTGTAACAATCATTGTAGCACAAAATTCTCGCAAAAAATAATTATTATCATCACAATAATAACAATTGTGGTATAGATCCCCCTGTAAAAATGTGGTCCTTTCCCCCTGGATAATGATAAATTATGAATAACTTAGTGAATTAAAGCAAATTCAGTCGATGTTTAACCACAAACTATCAGCTAAAGCAGCAATATAATATTTTTTACATATTAGTAATTTCAACAAAAGCAATGTTTATAAATGAGTTAATATGTGAAGGTTTCGAATATCAATTTTAATACATTCTGAGAGATTGATGGTGCTCGGGTTTTTTGTCATTTGCTTTTCGATTCCCATTCCGAAAGTACAGAACAAACTCATCCATAATTAAATTGGTGTTTTCAAAAGTTATAATTGCATTGTTCAATTTTATAGTGGCATAAACTTAAATATGATATATAATAAATTTATTACACATTAAAGTAATTATCAGACTTCTAAATAAGAAAATTTACTGCTTATAGTTTTTAAAATGGTTCTCTATCTCACGAAAAAATGTCAAGCCGAGATGCTTGCTTGTGCTTAAAGAAACAATGTAAAGCGCATAGTATTTTCTTTAGGAGGCATTTGGGGTATAACTGATTCCTCTATGATAAATGCATATTTAAAATCACCATTTACATATAACATTACAATCTTGTTAGTTGTATTATATAATAGATATTATTGAAGTATTAGTATCCAAAGTTGGTTGTTATCTCAAAGAAGTTAAGATTGTAAGTTTACGCAACACTAATCTGCTGTTATTTTGTGAGCACAAACCTTTTGAGATCAAGTTTGCGGAAATGTGTTCTACTAATAACAATCTTTAATACGATATGCAATTTGACATATGCTCTTTTTAGCATTTACTTCTTACTTATTGTGGCACGTCCCTCACTAAAATTAAAAAAACCATTGAGTACTTTCAGAATGTTTTGGATTTCAGAGATTAACTTGCAGAGTTTAAATTGTCTAATTCATACGTAGTAAACATTATTAATCCGTGTGTTGATTATGCCTGAGGTTGACGCTATTATAAACTTTAAACAAACTTTTATTCCAAGTACAACTCGAATCATCCTTGAATTGAATATTTCCTTATTGTTCATGTTGGGCCGCCCCCAGGAAAAGCAGCGGTCTTGTACGTATTAAAATAGTACTCAGTGTCTATTATCATTGTGCTAAGTTTTCAGATCATTATTATTCTGCAAAAGTCTTCAAAAATACAGAGATTATTTGTAGCCTACCTACCTAATATAAGTTATCTATTAAGCGTGCACGGAAAAAGTCTAAAGATAATTTGGCAACGCCCCTGGCAATCATACAGCCTTTGTATATGGTAATACGGCAGTTAGTTGGCATATGAATTCTTTTGCGCCACGTAGGTACAAATTATTGAGGCTTCCATTTAGGACTAATTTTGCTAATTCAAATTAGGAATACAATTCAATTTAACAAATCAGATAAACGTAATACAGATGTTATAATTACAAATTATTCACCTAAAATTTACAGTTACACTATGTTCTAAGGTGGCTTCCAAATACGTTTTTTGAAGAAGCTAAAAGAGTTATGATATATATATTCTTTATGATATATATATATATATATATATATATATATATATATATATAGTTATGATAAATATGTATAAAGTGTTCTAAAACATTACCTAACCTTAATCAAAATGGCAACACAACAGAACTATTCGTCACCAAAAATATCAGTTTGATAATTTTGTCAGTATGAAAGAAGTATAAAATCGAATGGACTTCGTTTTCGTTGTTTTTTAAAAAGTTATTCCTTAACAGTAATTTGCTCTTACATGCAATTTTGCGAATGAAATCGGTAGAGACGATTTTGAAAAAATTATAACATCTCCATTGCAGATTTTGTTTTGTTTACACCGGTAACTATTATATTTTTTGCCAAATATTCCTCAACAATTATCAACAGCTAAGTTTGTTAATCGTTAAAAAAAAATCTACTTCCGTTTTTTGACGTTTCATGGCCTCGGGAAAACTAAAAAATGTTTTCAACATAACGTCTGTCTTAGTCGTTGTCGTGTCTATGTTAAGTAAAATAGCGGTCAAAAAAATTTTGGTAGGAACACATGATATTAGTTATAGGTGACTGTACTAATACACAGTAAAGCAAAACGATGGTTCATTTCTAAATCAAGAAAACACTAAATAATATTTTGGACAAAAACTATTTCGACGACGGTTTGGTTCATTTTTTGGTTTTACTAATTTACTCGCTAAGCATAATTTCCTGTTAGGTTTCGTTGGCACATTGGTTTAGGTCATAAATTGTTCCCATTTCAATAAGTTTGTTATTTACACCGTTTTTTCCCAATTTAAAATATTAGAAGTTTGTGGTTGTTATGTGATTTCTTTCTTCCTTTTTATCCACATTTCCCGAACAATAATTTTTCCCAAGAGAACAATACATTTAGTTTGGTTTATATATTTGGCAATATTTCATTAAAATCGTTACACGCAATTTTGAGATTTTTGTTTGTTTTGGAATTATAGTAGGTGATCCCTAATTTAGGATTATCCTAAAAAAGGAGGAAAATATTTCTCAGGGAATATAAAAAACAAGCATGCCTATAAACTTGATTAAACTCGTTTTGGTTATAGAGCACTGCACGCACAGAACACGAAAGACGAACATTATTCAAAAACCACTTTCTTTTTAAGAGTAGAGTACCACAAAACCTATTTATCAAAGAAAAACTTAACATAGATTTTTCACCAAACGCGTAACTTTAATCTATTCCACGCATATGTGACAAGAATCTTTTCCGTGAGCTTTTTTATTTCGTGAGGTTTACTTGTTATCTAAACAATGGTCCTACTCCCATCACTATCCCGTTTCTAGTATCTCGACACCACTATACTACCACCAGTATCCCACCACCAGTATTTCGCAACTAGTATACATCCACAAATATACCACCAATAGTATAGAGCCACCAGTCCTTACCCACCAATTTACCATCACCAGTATTCCGTCAACAGTATACGGCCATCTGCAAGTTAGCAATTTCCCTCAGTTTGATATCGGTGACACATGGTATGAGTATCACACTACCTGTTGGTCTGTAATTTTATTCAGATCGATATAGAGGATGCTACCACCATTATCAGTCCACATGTTAATCTACAATTTTGGTTGGATTGATATCTACGGGTCTGACTAAAATTAAATTTAAATTCATTAATTATTAGTATTTACAATGTAGACAATAACATTTTGAAGTATGTATTCTATTATTGAGGGCCAGTGAATAGAAAATAAAGCTTTTTTAAAAGTATTAGTATAATTGACTTTCACAATCATCTAATAATTTCCCCTTCAAATAACTTCACATTTTGGGGTTGTTATGACTCAGAGGTTTGCCTCATTTAAGGCGATTAAAGGTGATAGATGCTCCATGATATACTGTATAAGAAATGATGGATTACACAGATATTTATATATGGAATTAGAAAACGGAGTGATACATATGAAAAGGTTTCCACAAAATGAAAACGTTGTGATAAGAAAAATGATGGACAGGACCGACGTAATACCACGACTGAAGAGAAATAAACCTCTCTACTTAACGCATTACAATTTCTAAAAATAAAAATGGCAATTAAATTATATCGTTATGAACTAAGTCAAGTCTACATCTCTTGAACCTATAATGCTTGAGGGATAATAAACATATTCCCTCAGGCATCATAGGTTCAAGAGATGTGTACGACTGAGAACTCTGGTTATATCAAGTTGGTAAAAGAATGCATGTCAAGGAGTCAACTAAAGGAGATATTAATTTAATTAATATAAGAGACCGTTCCAAGATAACTAAGATAAAATTAATAATAAAAATATAATCACAATGCTGGAGCCAATAACAATGCAGAGACCCCAGTAATAAGATGTGTAGGAAGATTGATAAAGATACTCGGAGGAAAGATTCAGAAACTCTGTAGTCGTTTCAATTCAATTAATATTTTTCACCACTTTCAAAGAAAATGAGAGAGAAGGCTTTTTTTTCAAATTAATACTTACCCTTATTTATCTCCCAGGGATTGGTTTCATTATTGTGTGAGATGGTAATAAACCATTTTCCTTTCAATTCATTATAAAATTTGGCGACGGGATGACAAAAATTATATGACGAATGATCCACCATTTACAAGCCTAGCCTCTAAATTGATGTTACCCAAAGGTCAGATGGCCAATTAATAACCATATAGATTGAGATTGATCAGTGACACCTGCCACACCCCCCTTCCCCCCACACACACATACGTACACCCCCCCACACATATATATATATATAGAGAGAGAAAACGTCTCAAGAATTATATTAGTATAACATCTCTCCAATATATTTTTTGAGGGACAAAGTGAAGTGGAGGGATAAGTTTAATATTTGGTCTACATTTAATATTAATTTAAATAAAATCGCTATTTAGTTTATGGTTTTATATCAGGTCTTATCGAATAAGAAGTTGGTTTAATAATACCAAAATGGAATACTTCTATCCCTAAAAACATAAATGTAAATGTAAGTTTTAGTAAAATTAATCTACCCAGAAAGCTAGAACAATCATGAAAACGACAAACATAACCCGAAATCAGATTGTTAAACTAAAACTAATACTAGTAATTTAAGAAAGAAAACCAGGTTGAAATTAAGTCTGAACATTTTCAATTTTTGATAATAATTCAACTTGATATTGGTCAATTTTTGTGTTTAGTTCTGTTGCCTTGTATTTTTTCCTAATCACATTTCCACATAGTCTTAGCTATTTTCACCACTCATTTCTAATTTTAACTATGGATTTTTTTCTTATTTACTACTTTTAGTTACCTACTGTAAATAGTTCTAGAAAACTATTTTTGTTGGCAAATTGTTCTTATTGACAATTTTAATCCAAAATCAGATTGCTATGTTGTAAACTAAAACTAATACTAGTAATTTAGGAAGGAAAACCAGGTTAAAATTAAGTCTTAACATTTACAATTTTTGATAATTATTCAACTTGATATTGGTCTATTTTTGTGTTCATTTCTGTTGTCTTGTGTTTTTTTCTTATCACATTTCCACATAGTCTTAGCTATTTTCATCACTCATTTCTAAGTTTAACTATGGATTTCTTTCTTATTTACTACTTTTAGTGACTTACTGTACATATGTTCTAGAAAAATATTTTTGTTGGAAAATTGTTCTTATTGAACCAGATCTTGACGTTTGGTTCTATTAAGGAGACGAACATTGTTAATAATGTTTTCAATTATTGTGTTCATAACCCGATTAACGTATACTTGGAGATGTTGTTTACGCCTCAAAGCCACTTTCTTTATTTCCTCCTTCACCAAATTCAGTTTAAGATCTCGTTGTAGACCACTGTTACGGATGTACCATGGCTCTACGTGCAATATGAAAACTACTTTGCACAATGCACAACTCCTAAAAGATGCCGAATTGGATATCATTTCTTAGTGGCCCACACCTTTCCTATTTCCAAACACGAAGAATATAATTCACATGTCTGCAGAGTAGTACGCTCTCGGATGCCGAGACGCAAATACCACACCGATATACATTATACTAGCCCTTATTTTTCACTCCTATTGTTTAAAAGCCTTTCTGTCACAATCGCCTTATAAAAAAAAGGAAGAAAAGAACATAAAAAACTACCAGCCCTCGAATACTCCAATAGTGTCAGGTTCGGATAAGAACAAGATTTGGTCGAGATAGAACTAATCTGAAAAAGAAAGAGAGGGATCTATCTCAAAAATACGCGAACAAAGTGTGGATTCAGATAAGTTCCCTCGGCTATGCCAAGCCAGTAATCACTTAAGTGAGCCAATACGGGTACTTACCTTTATCTACATAGGTCGAAGGTATTGCGATGGCAAAAAATTGACTTTTATGAGGGTCCGTCGCATAAAAAAAAAGAAGAAGTTTTTTAGCAATGACGCCCGTCTTTAAATTTAGCTGTAACTTAAGAGTTTCAACAGATTTTTAATTGTTTTTTTATGTGGGCATATTTTGATTTGATTCTACAAGTTGTTATTTTGATTGGGGGTGGGGTAATTTGAGGGGTAGTTACAACAAACAAAACTCAAAACATCGATTTTCTCAAAATAATTATAGGAAATTGTTAGAACAAAAAGCATCTAAGAGGCCCAAACAAAACCTTTGATCATAGGTCTAAAGAGGAAAAAAATAATCACAGTCACCTTTCTAAAAGCTTCAATATCTAAAAATCTTCTTAAGCGAATTCTATCAAATTTGTGGAAAATGAAACTCTAAAATCTTCGTATTTTTTCTAAAACAATTGGTACAAAAAATGACAGCTTCTATAAATTGTACAACATTTAAATCAATTATTCCAATTTACTGGCGAAACGTAATATCTTTTTCGAGTGGGTTAGCTCAGTAATTTAAGTCACGAAACAGCATCCTCAGTAATTTTTGATCGATCAAAAACGCAGTGGCTGATTTTCTTATAGAATTTTTAATAAAGTATTCATGGATATTTTATTTTCTCTACACTATCTCAACTATACTCCCAGATCTGAATTTTTAAAGGAGAACTCAATTCGTTTTGTTTGGGTCCTATTAGGTAATAACGATAATTTATCAAACAGGTTTGGTTTTAACAAAGTGCGAATTCTAAATGTCACTTATGGCAGCTACATCCAACTTTTTATCTCGGTATTATTTAATATATATATATATATATATATATATATATATATATATATATATATATATATATATATATATATATATATTTACGGTAGTTTGAGAATATTTTTTTAATATGTTTGAGCACAGTTTACATCCTTAATAAACCAAATCTGATTGAGTAATGTGCGTTAGCGTGACTAATCACGATATAGCACATTATCTGCCGAGGTAGATAATGACTAATCCCGAGGTAGCAGATAAAACGCATTAGTCATGTAGCAAATTAGTCCCTAGGTGGTAGGTTTCACGAACTTATTTATGCCCATAAACAGGACATTGCTCTCAGTTATAATTGTGTGACAATGATCTCTGTGATTGTATTAGTATTAGTCATTTGATTACTACTATATATAATATAGAAATAGCATCTTGATGTGGTTTCACTATTCTATAAAATTGTGGTTCTGAATATGGTTCTGAAAACAGTGATTTGCCGGCCGGAACCACAGAGTACATAAATACTCTGTGCCGGAACCACCCAATGAAAAGTAAGAAACTTGCCTGGCTATAAGAAGAATAAAGTTGATTTCTTTAATGAAGAAATTTCTACTTAAACTTGCATTGAATGACGTGTTCAATCACTTTAATAAATTTAATATAAGAATTCAATGGGGACTGTAAATATAATAAACGGATCAGTTGGAAATTTTTTTTTATTGATGAAGAAAAATTTTACTTAGCAAAATTAGATAAAAAAGTAAAGAAGAACCTGAAGATACAAAGTGGTTATTTAAATATCTACAAAACTCGTTATTGGTTTTTACTAAGATAATTTTACTATATATCAAAAACATTTTTAGATCTTTTAAAAAGGAATATTTATTTTCCGGAATCAACACCATTGTGTTTGACAGAATATAAATGTTGTAGAACGCATGTCGTGCGACTGGCGTCTCCGATACAAGCTTTCTGTCTCCCACCATATTCAATCATCAGATACAAAATATTTTAGTACTGGTATTGCCCGCTATTCTACAACCATTTCCGTCTTTAGTTGCTTAGACTTTCTGATACCGACGTTCAGAATATGAGTTTGTTATTTTGCTAATCCGACACATCACTTTCATTGTAAAAGCTCTTTTAAAATGTTATAGTAACAATTTTAGTCTTGTATGATAAATAATGTTGTAAATATATATAAATGTTTTTTCCAACATCGAAATGATTAGTATTAAATGTTACAAATGTTCACGGGGAGGGGGGGCTTAAAATAGGCATAAGATTTATTCAAATCTTTTTTAAAGCCAACAGAGTCCAAAATCTTTATATTTAGTCTGTATTTTTAGAAGCTCAGTTTTTTACAAGATACGAGGACTAATTTTATCGCTTTCAGTCTGTATATTTAAATCAAATTTTCATTAAATATTCGAAACCAACAACCATTAAAGGTCAACTTTAATTCATAATTATTTAAATTTATTTTGGCCTTCAATTAGAACTAAATTGTATAAATACACAAACAACACACAATACTTCAATAAACGAAATTATACATTTTTTAACATTAATTGCATACAATTAATTTAAAAATAATAGTATACAATTAAACTACAAAATTTTATTTATGTGTAAACATGACAATAAATATTAAACATTAACTAATAAAATTTTTTAATATTTCTTAGAAAAAACAAACAAACAAAACCAAAATACTTGCGTTATTTAAGGAGTGACGTTTTTGTATATTTATAAACACACGCAAATAAAGAGAAAAAATTTTAATTACCGTAAGAATAATATTGGATGATATTCGATCGGCGATAATTCACTCATACATGGATTTAATTCAAATATTTTGAAGCCAATAACAGAGTAAATAAACGTAACAAAAAATTCATAATTTTCGTTGAGTTCAAATTTCCCAATCTGTTGTATGTACTCAGCTCCAGGTATTCCTCCGGAAATGTTTTAAATTAAACAAACAAGATTGATAGATTTCAATGCAATATATGATACTGGTAAATGTACTTGGTATGAATTTTGCATCTGTTAGTAATAATTGGAGAGTCACTATTTTACTAGGTCAATATAAATGATATCGACTACAACGGAACAAGCTTTTAAGTAAATTCTATATTGTTTTAAATCAAACAATCTATTCCATACAAAACAACAAACACTTGAGAATTAAAGCTGTTATTTTCTAGTCCATCTCATTTTCAATTAAATTTCTTAAAAACCTATCTATGTGAATTATTTGGTGAATTACTATCTTGAATTCAAAAATTCAGTTTTGCCAATCAAGCCCTCTTTAAATTCCCCTTGTGTCTATCATTGTATAATTTTGAATAATTTCATTGAGAAATATTATTATTAACAATACCTTTTTTTTTTTTATTCACTATATCGGCTGTTTAAACGGATTAAAAATAGTGGTTTTTTTTATAGCATAATCTGCATCAGCCCCTTAAAAGCAGTGATTACAAAAAAGAGGTGGGATGTGGTTGTCACGAAATACTTTTATACCTGTTACAACATGATACTGATATTGGCCCGCACCTTATACATATATCTGATAAATATATTGTATAATCTATTATATCCTCCAAAATACACACACAGACATATACACACACACACATGATATATTTATACACATGCAACTATGTATATTATGAATTGTTACATAAATACAAGTAACTACGTAAATATATTTACTCGTATAAATTTTCAATGTATTTTAAGCCCGATTTGTGAGCTTTGACTTTACTAATGTAAATATTTTAAAAAATGTATGCTACTCGTCAAGATCGATGTATTGTGAACAATTGTCGATATATTTCTTCTGGTAACGTACTAATATAATTAATAAGGAAATAATACATTTAAATTATCAACATAAACTAAAGTTTTATTTTCATTAATTAATAAAAGGGTCAAGTGTATGCTAAAACCACAAGCCATTAGGGTCCGTTGACAAATAAATAGGGAGAGTTATTTTTATAAAGTCCAAGTATTTTAAGCGGCCTAACGTCAAAATATTAATTTCTTTGTCAAACAAATATACACATTCGTAATCAGAACAAATTCTAGTTTTATTTGATACTCCACACATAATATTTCCAAAAATAAAATGTTTCAACGCGATAGTTTTTACCAAGGTTATTTTTGTTTCGTTACACCTATATTAGGGACAATAGAAACAATATAAATGCAAAGTTTGAAATATATGATATTTATCGTCTCCTCTGTGTACTCTGGTTGCAACTTACAGATAAACAGACGGGCAGAGACGCGAGTGAAGTTATAAGAGTCCTTGGTTTTATATACGAACCCTAAAAATTACGCCTAACTAACTTTAATGGTACAATGTAAAATGCCTTTTTCATTAGAACCCTTAAGAGAATACGAGTGGATTTCTTCATCTATATTATATTAAATAAATATATTCTATTTCAGGTAAAAGTGCACAAACATTTATGTAACAGTATTTACATATTTCGTATTATCAAATATCATGTGAAAATGTATAAGATATAATGTACTGATTTTAATAAAACTTGTATAAAAATACTCATTGTGGCCACTCCGGACAGAGTTAGTATGTGAAATCATTCGTGTTGCAGCATGGCTACGGTGATTGAATATTAATGAGTTAGGAAAGATTTGAATTGTGAATCACTACTAGTTAATCTAATGGGGCTGAAGTTTGTAGTACCAATTTTGTAAATACAGAGATTTGAGTTTCATTTTACTAGATAGTATCTTAAATTGAATAATAACCATGATTAATGCGTATATTTCTAATGCAAGTTTGCTATGGCATATATATGGGTTATTGAATGGTTAGTCCCCTTTATCGGCTGGCTTCTGTAGTTCTAGCATGGAGGAACATTAAAATTAAAACACATCATTTAATTGCGATAATTTTTCTTTTTGACAGTAATCAAAATTTAATACTTCTCTTTACATACTCTAAAATTTCCTTTTTAAATTTCATAAAATATCTTTCCTTTCCTTCTAATAAAGATTTATCTCACTCATAAAGATACTTAATTGTTTTAATATTTCTTTGCTTAAAACAATGTTGATAAATTTTTTTTTAATAATCAAAAACGAATGAAATTTAATTTTTACTTAAAATCGTACCTTAGAAAATATTTTTTGTTTCACGTAATAAACTTCTCAGCAACACTTGACTCTAGAATATGTGTTACTGTACCTATGTTTTGATACAAAACCCATTCCAAAAACACGTTTTAAGATTTAATATGAATTATGTTTTCTTTAAAGGTAATTTTGGCTGTATGAAATAATCTGTTTAATATCAATGTAGAAGTCAAGCACCCTTCTTTAATGAGTTTATTCCATAAGCTGAAAAAATATCTAAATAAATAAATAGAATGATAAATGAGGATAATGTAAACATCAAATCATCACAAAATGAAAATCAGTAACTGAACAAACATGGTTAAACTAACAAAACCAAATATTTACATGTCCCAGTAGTTACATTGAAGGAAACTGTTTAAATATATCATTTGAATCTGGCAAATAAATACTCTTCCCCATCTGAAATTAAATCGCTTCTTCATAAGTAAACAAAATTATAATTTCCTCCTTACTCAATTTTCGGTTTATAAATGGTTTATCTTTCTATTTTTACAAATAACGAAAACACAATTTTCTACAATAATAATAAAAGTAATAAAAAAAACATTTCAATGACTAAGTAGTCATATTTAATTGTTACCTGTACACTCAACACAATCCTTCTTAGTACTGAAAAGCAACAAACAAGGCCAGACTTGTTCACTTCATTTTTTTAACGCTAAAAGCAGTTTTCCATCCCTGGCACCTCAATATGGCAATTAATATAATGACGGTTTGTGCACTTCCTACTCGATCTCCTTCGTGAGACTTTGTTACTGTTTCGCTGTTATTATCTTTTATTGGAAATCCAGATGATCCGTAGATCAGGACTCGCCTTCACTTCAGTACTTTCCACTTCACGTGTGTTCTGTTTTTTCTGTGTTGACCACACAGTGTGCATTTCAAGCTACCAGTTAAAATTAGGGTACTTAATTGTTTCTTGGAAGGTCCATCTTCAGTTACGAAGCTCATAACCTTCCTTTGATTGCACCTACTAAATGATGTTACGAATGAAATTTTTGATTGAGTTGGTATCCATAACGTATTCCTCTCTACGTAAGTGCGAGAGTGCGTTTTCGTGTGCGTGTGTGTGTGTGTGTGCGATCGCACGTGTGTGTGTGGGGGGGGATAGAGAAGGTGAATGAAATAATGAATAATTAACGTGAATAAATTGTACATACAATAATTACAATAAACACATCCAAAATAAAGACATCATTAAAAATACAATAATAACTTTAACCGAAAAAAAAAGATAACATGAAATTAAGAAGAATAAAAACACAACAACTACAAACAAATAAGAAACAATTAAATAAAATTTTAAATTAACTTAAAAACTTAAAATAAACTACAATTATTAAAAATTTAATTACTAACGAAAACATTTTAAAAAATGAAATAATAATTTAAATTATAAAAAGTGTAGAAACATTAACGTACACATTCATATATAATATATGCTGTATAAAAAATGCTTTACCTCGCACAACCATATCAAAGTTTACTCGTCCATGCCATTTAATAATGCAACCTATAGATTTTGCAAATTGGGCAAGGCTATGTATGGCTGTATTGGAATTTGTTCCAATATTGGATTTCCATGTATATTGGAGTTCCATAAACAACACGCTGATACATTAAAAAATTAATTATATATAAATGTTCTGTGCTTTGGCATAGTTAACATTGTTGACTCCTTCTTTTTTTTTGCTGTTAGTCCTTATATTTTAGACAAATTTAAAATTATTTGTCAAGTAAATCTAGTTTGAAGTACAGCATGCAACAAAGGTAAAATATGAAAAGATCTGATATAATTTAGTTTTAAAATAAATAACTGCTTATAATATGACTAAAGTGATCACACCTTTTTAAATCAAAAAATCGTATACAATAATTATTAGTGCATTCCAATTTTGTAGCCAGTTCAACAGTCATGTCATTCAGTAAGTAAAACAAGTAAACACGTGTTTAACACTCAACGGGAATTAAGTAACTACGTTAATGTATTTACAACCCACGTGTAATATGATGTTTTAAATGAATTATTATACTATATGATTCTAATTCACCGTTATAAATTATTGGTAAGAATCTTTAATCTTACAAAGAACAGTAATGTAAGATTATACATTCTAGACATTCATTTCCGACAAAAACAAAACATTAAATATCAAATGGTTAAAAATCGGTCGCACACAATGCGGAATATTTATTGGAAATTTAAAATGTAAACTATTGTTGAAAATCAGTAACCATTTTAACTAATAGTATTTAAGAATTATTTAAAAGTTTAAACTAATAATAGAAGAGAGTTAAACCTTACTATTAATCCATTAACATTAGAAAAAAATTAATGAAATACTAAATTTAATTAAGTAAAAAATAAACATAGTGTTGTTAGTCCCCAGAATTATGAATTAATATAAATTAATTACCGTAACGTTAACAATACTTGTATATTCTAGTCGACTACTTGTTTCAACGGTATACCGTCATCTTCACGTCTGGGTCATCATTCTTCTTTACATCTTTCCTCTGTAGACTTCGACAATAAATAGAACTTTACAAACTTTTTTATATTATTATACTCTTTGATTAATTGATTGATTTATTTAATTTAATTTTTTTTTTTTTTTAAATCAAAAAGTATAAGTTTATACAAAATTTATCTTCGACTAAGTCCACGTAGTAAAAAAGTAAAGACGAATGATGTCCTGGGCCTGAAGACCCGGTATACCGTCGAAACCGGAGGATATATTATAAGGATTGTTGAAGTATAGATAATTAACCATATATTAGTTGGTTATATATAAATCTCTCAAATCTCTCTAAAATGGAACAAGTATAGCATGTAAAAACAAATTATGGTGAAATAAATAAATAGTATACATAAAAAGTTCTTCAAAGTGTGTTGAGTGATTAAGTTGCATTAGCAGACTATTAATATATAATGTATTGTGATATGTTCTCTGTGTCTAGAGAAAGGAGTGAAGGACTTTGTTAATATTGTGAAATCAAAGAGAAGCAACATTTCATGAGGGTTTTATAAATAATTATTTAAAAAGAAAGAAAAAAACAGCAATTTAATTGAAAATTGAAACGTATAAAATTATATTTAAATATAAGTTATATACAAAACACACAATACATTTGTAGAAAATAAATTATTTACTATTTAAAAAGGTATAATGTTTGGAAGAATAAGTGTAGATGTTAAAATTAGAACACTAAAATTAATGTACTAAAAAAAAGAAAAAAGAATGTATTATTATAATTAATTGAGTAAAAGGATATTGGTTTAAAGCTCAAACAGATCTCATTGTTTTACTATAACTTATTCATTTGTTAATTAATAACTAAGCAAAAATTATCTTTAGGAGTTTCAAAAAAAATTTAGAAATCATAATTGTTTTTAATCCTACGTTTTAAAAGCTTAAGAAAGTCTTACACTGTGTAAGAAATGTTCCTTTATGGTTATGACGAAAAACGTGTTTTTTAATAAATAAAATTACGAAAAATGGTAACGTATCAAATGACTGTAATTCGTGCTCAACATTTAAATTATGTGCCCATTTTAATATAAAATAACATAATGAAAATATTAAGCTCCTATTATTAAAATAACTCTACATAAAAAGATTTTCTTAAAGAAATGAAATTAATTGTTTAATTATTATCAAACAATTAATTACTAGCTGTTAAAAACTGAATTAATATAACATATTCTAGATTTACAACAAACAATTTTCTTTCATTATGTACTAAGAAGATAAACAGTTTACATAATGAAATCGTAATTTTGTTTACTCCTGAAAGGAGGGAGTAAAAAGCTTACAACGTTCCTAAACAGTTTTAATCAATATCATGTGTAACCCTCAGGGGCTTACTTATAGTGAATACGAGTTTGTCAATCCCAAGGGTACCTATTTAGAGCTATACATTTTTCACGTAGTCTTGGTATAGATTCCACTTTCCTATCAGATCTCTCTTGACCAAATCTTGTTCTTTTCCCACCCTAACGCTTTTAGAGTATTCGAGGGTTAGTGGAATTTATTTTACGTTCTTTTCTTACTTTTTTGTAAGACGATGATGACCGATAATGTGTTTCGCCTTTAAACAACGAGGGGGGAAATGGGTGAATGTAATAAATTCTAAATACCAAATGTCACACTCCACACATAAGGACAACACTATTTGATACAGATCTCGTGCAAATTGAAAGTTTCGGAGCAGTTCAAAGACTTTGGACAACAACCGCTATTTGGTATTAGATGTCCTATTAGGAAAAGAGTGAAGAAGCCAGAATTAGTATTTATGTGGTTGAATATGGATTACATATATTTCTACAATGCATATGTTTAATCTAATTTCTGGATTGAAGAGTTTGTAGATCTCATTGATCGATTAGTCACAGAGTATGCGGAGAGCACTAAGTTTGTACGAAACTTCACTGCGTGTTCAATTCATGGAACAGTGTAGAGACGAATAGAACTGGTCGTGATCTTTCTTAATAACGCCCATTGTAGATCATACATTAGTTAGTAGCTACTTAGCAAGACATTAAGTTACTCTGGGAAAACTACAAGCATAACTACTACCCTTTATATAGTATAAAGGGTAACACGTGGCCTTAGATGTACAATTTGTATAAAAATTCGATGAAGAAGTGTTCCAAAATGACACACCAGAGGAAATAAATATATTTTTATTCTTTAAATAAATCCTGCGATGTCTTTATATCAACAGGTCAGAAATAAATATCATTCAATCTATTGATAAAAAAGTTACGTTAGTTCACTACACAAAATGTTCTACTGGTTGAGGAGGCTATTCCAATACCCAAGGAACATGGAACACATATTCTATGTTACAACAACTTTATAAATAATACGTTAACCTGAAGTGAGCTATCAAATCAAACAAAGGGCGATGCTGGACAAAGTTTATCATATATGTTGACAAAGACCTATGGGACAGAAATGTATATATAAATTTTGAAGAGGCTTAAAAGCCAGTTGATGCTGATACAAACTGCTCCACTTTCCGAGAAGGACTGTTTCCTCATTAATCGGAATATGAGTACCAAATTTTAAAATGAACAATTGTTTTAGTGGAACAATTGATTATTGTAACAGAACAGAGACATATTGTTTTCCTCCCCACGTTTATGCTCCATAACATATTATGTTCTACTCACATTATTAATTACATTCAAGTTTCCTGAATAAATTATATTATTACTTGATATAAGATTTTTGCAGGTTATTTTTACAGGTAGTTTGTCTTTGTTTACCATTTCCTGTATATGTTTTTAATAGCCCAATCTATAAATTAACAAAATTCCCAAACACTTGTATTAATTAATAACTTCAATATCTTTGCCATCTTATTATCAAATTTCTATTTTAGATGGTCTGTCTTCGTTTTTGAATACTACTTCTTCATATTTTTGAATCTGCATTTCTAAATTACATAGTTCATAATATTTCTTAAAATATTTAATCAATGTTGTAAGTTTTCTGGTTCAGGTACCAGAAGGATACTTGTCTTCTACACAAGCTAAGAATTGTATTTGTACACCTTCTGTAATAATAACACCTCGATCTACGTACTCTTCTTTATTTTCTATGAGAACACACACTAATTTGTGATTTAAGAAGTTAATCTGCTTAACTCTTATTTGTATAGGGAAAAAATATGTACGTCCCTTTTCCAGGCACAGCCATTTGGTATCGAACTGGATATCCGCAATAATGTTTACAATGTTCGTAGAAAATGCAAGTGATATAGCTTGTATAAAAGAGCATGTGTGTCAATCCTACCGAAGGGTTCTTTCAAATCCACAAAAAAGGTCAATAATATACTTCTTTTTTTTGTTCATATTCATATTAACAATACAGGTTAGATTAAAATAATTATCAGCAGTAGAATATCCCTTTCTAAACACCGACTGAAACTTATGTACCGATTTTTTATCATGTAACCCTTTTTCATTATATTAAAAATAACTCAAAAAAACTTTTCCAATAGTATTTTCGAAAACAATCATTCGCTAATTATCCACTATATATAATTTTCCGCTTTTTGGAGTGGTTTAAACTATGGAATTTTTGTAGCACTGTAAAGCATTTCCTGATGAATAAATTTTATTTTACACATCAAGTAACACAATAAGTAAGTTCTCTTGGCACATTTTGATTAATTCATACGGAATACGATCAATGACGTGAGCTTTGCTGGACATGGTTTTATTTATTATTGATTGGAATTCTATTATTGTGAAATAATAATTTACTGGAATCAATTGCTTAGTATTAATCTTTATTTTTTAGAAGTTTTTATTTATTTTTATTATTGTTCTATTTGTGAGTTTTTATGTATAAAGTGTACATATGGAGATTATTAATGGAGGAATATATAAACAATAAAAAATTGGCTTATCGGTCTCCCTAGAACGACCTAAATTATTGTTGTAGTATTTCAAACTGTTTACTGGGTTAGTAGTTGCAAAAATGACTCCTGATTCATCACACATACTGTAGCTACAGAATGACTCTTGATTAATCAAACACATTTCAGCTAAAAAAGACTTCTGATTATCACACACACACTGCAGTTAAGAAATGACTCCTGATTCATCACATACACTGCAGCAAAAGAATAACTCTAATTCATCACACACACTTCAGCTACAGAATGACTTCCGTTTATCACACCCACGACAGCTAAGATATTACTCCTGATTTCACCACATAGGCTACACTGAAAAAAAGAATAACTCCTAATTCATCACACACGCTTCAAATAAATAATGACTTCTGATAACCACACACACTACAGCTAAGAAATTACTCCTGATGCATCACATACACTAGAAGGAAAAAAAACTCGTAATTCATCACAGCCTTCAGCTAAAGAATGATTTCTGATTATCACACACACTACAGCTGAATAATAATCTATACTGATTTCTATAATTATTTTTAAAAAAAGAAACTGTTAAATTGAGATTTATTTTCTAACTACTTTCACAGATTAGATGAGATTATTAGAACTATAAATGTTTCAAGGGAACATTTTAAAATTTTTTATAAACTTTTTTAGGATTCAGTTTTATAGTGAAGTCAATTATTTCCACTTTTGAAACTTAATTAACCAAAACGAACTTATTAATACTGAATAAATTTTTACATATAAATTATGTGGATAGTAATTATTTAATGAAAATTATGTGCAACATAATAATAGTAATTTAATATTTGCTTTTTAATATAACGTTAAATGCGAAATTGTTCTTAGAGCGCAGTTTTCTCTGGAAGATATTAGTATAAACAGTATTTCTGGCTTTTACAGTAAATATTTATTACAAGAATACTCGACGATGAGGTTCATTGTGCTCACTTTGTAGAGGTAATTAGATCCTTTGATGATGTTCAGAGCCTTAGGTATATTCCTTTCCACCTTGGATATTATGTCTTGTAAATTGTTGCACAATCAAGTCAAAGTTGTAAGACGTTTATTTGATAGTACGTAATTACAAAATACTATTTAGAAGTTATCTTTTCCATTAAATACTGGAAAAAATATATTTTAACTAAATCTACACTTAATAATTTTGAAGATCTCTTTTAAAATGCAAACTACAAACATTTATTTCAATACAGAGTTAATCGGATATTTACCATAACTATGTATAAGGATAATTTAGAATTTATTTATTTCATTTCTTCATAATGCATATATTTCTTACACTACAAACCAACAAACAATATACGTACTATAAATGATTAACTATAATATAAAATAATGAATTCCCTCCATACAAAAGTATAAAGGTTAAATATATAAAAATATAAGGGAATAATGAATATTATAGTTTATAAACGTTTCGTTATGAATAAAATATATGCAATTAAACTTATCTACAGAAACATAAAATAAATATATACACAACATTAATATATTATATAAATTATATATAGATATATATTATATATAATTTATTTATATTTATTTATTTATGTAAACTAGATTATAATTAAAAACATTATTAAAACAAAATTGAAAGTAAAATACATGCTACAACATTAAGGAGAACCCCAGTAAGAAGTTTAAGAATAATTTAAATGAAAAGAAAGTAAAAATGTATAAAGGATTAAGGAATAGTTAAATTTAAAACATATTAAAAATAGTACAAAAGAAAAGAGCTGAAAATCACAAAATAATAACAAAAGATTACTTAATCTAACTTATTAAAAAATAGTTTTACAATAAAAATCTTACGCCGTAATTAATGTAATTTTCTTAGACACACCCAGTCTTGCTTTAAAAAAATGAAAGATTTTTACCATTTTATATTTGAGTGCTCCTCGTCAAATTTGTAATTTTCCTTAATTATCTTTCTGAATTACATGACTGTTGAACTGGTTACAAAACTGCACTGCACTAAAAATTGTTGTATACGATTGTTTGATTTAAAACGCAATAATCACTTTATTCATATTATAAGCAGTTATTTATTTTAAAACTAAATTATATCAGATCTTTTCATATTTTACCTTTGTTGCATGCTGTACTTCAAACTAGATTTACTTGACAAATAATATTATATTTGTCTAAAATATAAGGACTAACAGCACAAAAAAAGAAGGAGTCAACAACGTTAACTATGCCAAAGCACAGAACATTTATGTATAACTCATTTTTTAATGTATCAGCTTGTTGTTTATGTAACTAGTTGCTAAATTCCAATACATCCATACATAGCCTTGCCCAATTTGCAAAATCAATAAGGTGCATTATTAAATGGCATGGACGAGTATTTGATATGGGTGTGCGAGGTAAAGCATTTTTTATACAGCATATATAATATATGAATGTGTACGTGAATGTTTCTACACTTTTTATAATTTAAATTATTCTTATTATTTTTTAATGTTTTCGAAAGTAATTAATTTTTTTTTATAATTGTAATTTATTTTAGGTTTTAAAGTTAAATTATAATTTTTATTTAATTATGTCTTGTTTGTTTGTAGCTGTGTTTTTATTCTTTTTCTTAATTTTATGTTATCCTTTTTTGGGTTAAAGTTGTTATTGTATTTTAAATGATGTCTTTATTTTGGATGTGTTTTTGTAATAATTATTGTATGTACAATTTATTCACGTTAAATATTCATCCTCTCTATCCCCCCCACCACACACACACTCGCACACACATAACCCACCACGTAAGTAGGTAATGCAATGTTCCATGACAAGATCAAGTTGAACTAGTTCTTAACCTCATCCAATACACAAAAACCAATCCTACAGTTTACTCAAATTTTGTTTAAGTTCTTACACTTTTAAAATTTATCAGGATGTTTATTATAAAGTCTAGCTGAAATTATAGAGTGTAACTGTAACCTAAAATTAATTGTTAATGTTGCTTTGGGTACAATTGATTTTTTTCTATTTCTATGAAAATAATCAATTTGTTCTGTAGATCTGGAAAAAAACATCCAATCTTAATCTAAAATACATTCATGACCTTCTAAATATAAAAATAAGAAAAAAGACTATTCACTATATAACGAAACTGTGATAAACATTATACCTGTCAAATTTGTTTACTATAACTAGAATGAACCCCCTTTTTTCAGCACAATCGTAGTATTAAAATCAGTAATAAAACCTCTTCAACAGAAAATCCCATATTGTAACCTACTTTGGACAATAGAAAAATAATTTGTACGTGAAGTTTTTTAAGTAGAAGAATAAACGCAGAATGTTATTGATGTTTTATTTAAAATAGTTGATGTTCATTTTCCATGTTAAGTCATCATCCAAAACCACTCTCAAATACCTGCACGATGCTTTTCATGATTTGTATACAAATCATGATGTTCAGTATTATCAGTTCTTCCGAAAACGTCCCTACAGCAGTTTGATGAATGTCTGGTAAAGGATTGTAACGGTTATGGGGGTTTGACCAGCCTAAGAGAGCCTTGAAAGCGGCTAGATTTTTCATTTATCCGGTTATACCCTTATCTACAATAGATGAATATTACTTATGATATTAAATTAATTAAAAATAATAACACGAATTAAAATAAAACATAAAAAAATATGTTTATTATTTTTTTTTTACACGACCTTCGTTTTACCCTATAAAGTTGGCTTAGTGACTAATAAAACTAATAAAGTTGCCATAAAACTAACATGATATATGCGTATTAAAGTTGACTTTTTTCGAAAACCTTATCCAAACTTTTTAATTTAACTGAACTAATGATATAAATGATTAATAATATTTAAAAAACCAACAGAGAACAATAAAATGTCATCATTCTTCATACCGTTTTTAAAAATATTCTTTAAGTGCTCTTATGAATTAGTAGAACAGAGTACAAAGTTCTAACGTATTCATTAGTTGAAGCACATTTTACAGAACCACAAATGGATAAAACTAAAACCGTTAACCCGATTATTGTAGAACGTTTGGCACGTTGTCAATGGACATACATTAAGCCAATTTGAGCGGGTTACACAAAGGCGGAGGAAAAGATAATAAATATACTTATTCCTCCTAAATGTTTTTATTTAATAAATTGAATGAAATAACTATACGCCACCCATTGTTCATAAAGGCTTGCTTGCACGGATCAAGTAATGTAGTAAAACAGTTATTAGGTGATGATGTTTTGATCGAGTAATACATGTCCAAATTACTCGAACCATGGCAAAAACCTTTAGATTATAACTGTAAATAAAAGAAAATCTAATTTGGCTTCACTCATCCACTTGAATGGGCAACACTTGATAAAATTTCAATCACCAAATGAAATAACACAATATTCCACAATTAATATTTTACTTGTATAGCCTTACAAGTAAAATATTAATTAATTAAAATATATATAAAGATAAATATATATAAGGAAAAACCATTGCAGTCACATCATCTTAACAAAATTAATGAAAATAAATATAAATTAAATAAAAAATCACTAATTAAATTAAAAATCGATTAAAGATAACGTAAATTTTGGAAAATTATAGAGCTGAAACGGGGTCCTATTGTTATGTTTCTAAATCATTTCATCATATCAAAAATATTCAGGCAACGCAAGAAGGAGAATACCCGATCTAGGATATCGCTTTTATTTCCCATCATTACATAAATTTCTTAGACAAAAGTTCTACACACACTTTTTTGAAAAACAGAGTTTATTAGGATCTGCTTTAGTATTAGAACTGTATTACAGATGGACACTGTTGAGGATTCCCGTGTTTCATCACAAATCCACGTGTGATCATGGTAATCACATGCTTCTTGACGACTAGCACAAATTGATGTTTCCACTGTCAGACAGTATCTTTTATTTATCTTGATTTATTTATTTACTACAACTGTCCATTCCTCCTCCCACTGGCTATCCAATACGATTTAACTGCATATAATAATTCATATACCATAATGAGAGTACTTGTAGCATCCTTTCCTGCTTCGTCTAGTTTATACGCAACAAAATGAGACACCCAACACCCCGTAGCTAAAGCATATCTGTGGAACACAACCGCAGTTAAGGATTTGTTATCCTGGATAGCCTGAAAAGCACTTTTTGAATCGGAACAGACAAGATAGTGATGGCAGCCAGATGGGAGTTTTGGCCGTAAAATCACTAAGTTATTCATACATGTAAGAGTTTCCTAATGAGTTTTATGTATAAAATAGGTTAACTATTTTGTATGGTGTTATTAGTTAGCATCTATGACGACTTTTCAATATATAAATCATCATCTTCAGTTATTACATGCACACAATTGAAGATGATAACTTAATAATAAAAACATCGTATTGTTACAAATAAATGTTTGTTGTGGTAAACAATACAGACGCATTAAGCGAATATTATTAAAAATATGTAAGACAATTTAAAGTATAACACTTCAAATAAATTAATTAACCTAACACTACAAATATAACCTAAACTAAACAAAATAAAACATGAAGGAGATGATGATGGATATCAGCAGAAAACCGCATCTAATTTAAACACTTTCAAAACCTTTGGTGCCACTCAACCACACATAACGATCAGGACACTAGTAGTTGTCTAAGGCTGTTTTTAAATCACTTATAGTCTTATAAATCTTTGATATGTTGAGGAAGTTTATTAAATAATTTTGCACCAGCTTGTAACTCCTGTGCTGTCCACAGAATTATTAGCAAATAATTTGCAAAAATCAAAGTTGAACCTTGACAGCTGTCATTAAAAATGTTTATATTTTAATCAAATACCATTTACACTGTGGACTGATCTACGGCACAAGTAAAACAAGTTTAGGTATATGTTTCAATATATAAATAGTTTGTTTAAAAGAAATGGTTTATTTTCACTTTTTCATTGACAACATGACTGACATTTTTCGTGACATTTAGTTTTGGTTAGGTTTTATCTGGTTCTAGGAATGAGTTAGTGAGAATGTTTGTGCAAAGTTTTTACATCTTTTATTGACATAATTTGTTTTAATTGCATCTCAAATTGTTGCCTTGAATAAATTTCTTTTGTGAACATTGTGACATCAAGTACTGTCATCAATTTATTCTTTACAAATTATTATAAATTGATAAAAAATATAACAGAGAAGATGTGAGTGTTTCGAAATATCCCGCGTGAAAGCCAACATTGGGCTGTGAGTAAAGCAAACTTCTATATTGTACGAGCCGCATAGAGGTTCTCGATGCAAGATATTCCCCTTACTAATTTCCGTCTCAAAGTATTGAATAAACAGATCTTAACAGCTGGCTGTTGTAAGTACAAACCACATACAGATTTTTACCGCAGTATAGAAAACTTACCAGCTCCTGTCTGAATGTATTGAATAAACAGGTCAAGTTATCCCCATCAGCCCTTAACAGCCAGTTCAAAATGACTCGCGTGAACTTGGCCTAAGTTATCATCTTCAATTGTTACTAGAGTGCAATAAGGCATTGGTGTCACAAAGTTTCTGCACTCCTAACAACTGAAGATTATGACTTAGTTATTAAACTTGCTTAGCAATTAGCAAGTGTAGTGAGGACTTGAGAGTTCCTCTATGAATGACAGCTTTCGGCGCCTTGTTGATGTTCTAGCTAACGAAGTCTTGTTGGTGTACTAACGGCGTTTATTTGGTGTACTAGCTAACTGCCTCTTGTTGGTGTAATATCTAACGGCGTATATTTGGTGTACTAGCTAACGGTGTCTTGTTGTTGTTTCTTACAACAAAGCTGTCTTATAATACTTATTGCTAAACACATATATTCGAAAATAATATTCTTAGTTTATGTACCTACTATAAAACTTATATCATTGCCAATTTATAAATGCCTTATGTTTGATTTTTATAGACAAGAAACATTTTTATAAACGTTAAATTATTCAGTTCTGTGATTCCAAGTTAATTAATTGCCATTGATTTTTTTAAGATTTCATTATTTCGCTATTACGAGACACTCTTAATCCACGTACACGAGATCCAGGTGTATTACACAACACAACTCCAGCCCCGACCCTGCTGTCAATCTCCGAGTCCTAGGTCATATCATTAGCAAGTGTATGCTGATGTTTCTTTCCCATCGCAAAGATCGCATCGTCCTCTGCATATTTACTCAAACATGGTTGTCATAGCCCTAGTCGAAACCACGCTATAGCTTGTCCCCGCTATTTTGCTTGCTTGCAAAATGTTCTTACTTCCAGTTATAAGTTTTCTAAAAAAAAAAATCTATCCCCCCCCCCCACGTTATTTGAATTTTGATGTCTTTTTGTTTAATTTCTGCATTTTATTTTAAATTTGTTATACAGTACCAAAATATCTTTTTATTTTCCATATTTTTCTGAAAATCAAAAGACTTCTTTACCAGTTCCCCTTCCATAATTTTGAGAAAATAGTTCTCACGTCTTTCGAAACATTTACCCGCTTTGAATCTAGTTTATATTAAATTTAGAATAAAGTTTTTGATAAAAAATATTGCATTAAAAACAATAAGTTTAAAAATTTCCTTAGTGATTCTTTTACTTCCAGTGCTATCTCTAATACTTGTTTTCCGAGTATGGCTATTACATTTCCCCGAGCTGTTTAAGTACTAAATATTCTTATTACCCTGTTTGTTTACTTTGTTAAAAACAACCATATTTGTTTCCTTTATATTAATTGCGTAAAATAGATATTTTTATTTTATTTTATTTTTTTTTTAAGTTTCTATTTACAACAGTAGTTGGCCTTCGGATGACTTTGAAAACACAAACCTAACATACTATTAATAATGTCGTTTTATTTCTAACGTGATATAAACTTTTGTCAAAAACATTTTTCTTTGAAGGTTGTATTTTTGAAGATATTCACATAAAATACATGACACTGTAACGTATACATACCTAATAATTTAACAACATTAATAGGTACTCAGTTACATTGTGAACACATTGACACCAATTTATATAATTTTTTTTTTAAACACGATTGCCCATTAAAATCTTTAAGATATACAAAATAAATGACCATCTAAACCAATATTATAAAATAAGAGATCCTGAAAGACAGAAAAATTTAGGAGATACAAAATAAATGACAACCGAAACCAGTATTATAAAATAAGATATCTTGAAAGACAGAAGTTTTTAAGAGACATAGACGGAATCAGGATATTCCATAATTATTCCGAGTAAAACCACTTAACATCTCGTTTCGGTTGGTCTCAGTCATCCTCTTCTAGGCATGAAACGGGAAAAACCAAAAATATACAACCTAGACTGGGAATTCAACCCAGGACATTCAACTTTACGCGCCATTGCTCTACCAACTGAGCTAACCATGTTCGCTTCCAGTACAGGCATACAGTTCTCACCTGACTTTGCTTACGATGCAATTTTTGAGTTACAATCGATCAATCACCTCGTTAAGGACATTGAAACTAATCTGTATACTCGGTTTGAAGCTTTTACGTATGCATTTAATTATTTATTAGTTTAAGCAAATTCAAGTGAGAAGTGTACTACACCCTATACTGGGAATCGATCAAGAATAGCTCAGTTGGTAGAGCATTAGCACGTAAAATGAAAGGTCTTGGGTTCAATTCCTTGTCTTAGTCGTATTTTTTTCACTTGAAATAATTATTTAATTAACAATACTAACTTGGTAAACAAATGTATAAGCTTTAAATCAATAAATTAATATAATTAAATCCATACGTAAAAGCTGCAAGCCGAGTATACAGATTAGTTTCAATGTCGTTAACGAGGTGATTGATCGATTGTAACTCAAAAATTGCAGCATAAGTAATGACAATTAATTGTGAAGTGTACACCCTATACTGGCGATCAAGATAGCTCAGCTGGTAGAATATTGGCGCGTAAAGCCAAAGTTCCTGGGTTTAATTATTCTCAGTCTAGGTAGTATATATATTTCACTTGAAATAATTATTTAATTCATAACACTAGCTTAGAAAAAAATGTATAAGCGTTAAAATTAATAAATTAATTAAGAAAACTATTTTCGTTTAGTTGTTCAAGAGAACAAAAAATTGCTCTATTTTAATAAAAAACTATTATTATTTTTCTTTCTTGTAACATTTTTCGTCGAATTTTTTTTTATACTTAATCAGGCGATTTTAAAAAACCTACGGTTATTTTCTAGATTTATGCTTTGATAATTAGGTATTCCATAAAACAAGAGCTTCTTCGGTTGATTGAAGTGTATAATACACCTGTGTTGTACGATTTAACTAGGTATTTCATAGAATAATGAACTACATTGCGTTAAAAAGTAAAACTAAAATTTGTTTCATTTTACAACTATAAGTCATCACACTCGCCAAATGGTGGTGTGTGATTGGTTATGTTAGGTGCCATTTGTAATCCTTGTAATAAATAATTTTGAAAAAAGTCTTAAGAGTTTGATTTATAAATTTACATTATGTTACCTTTTCTTTTTTTTTTTATTACTTGATTATTATATTGTATTACTTTATATTCCATATATTTATTGTATATTGTATTAGTGTTCCGCCGTTTTACTTTACAGTTTTCATTTATAATCATTCTGACCTATCATTAATTAATTTATAGAATAGCTAGATATTATTTGTAATTATGGATGTATTTCATAATTAACGGAACGGAACCATTGTTTCATGAAACAACTTAATATTATATACTATAACGATAACATATATACTGAACTAAAAAATCAAAAAGTATAAAATACATATATTACAATGTGCATATATTTTTTAATAACGTCTGAATGTTTCGTTGCAGACATTCTGGAAACCTATTATCTTTTTATTACACTTTGCAACATTTTCATTGTAATTTTAGTCACTTCATAACAGTTGAGTTGTTTCAGTTCATAAGTTGTCGGTGTTGGAGAAGAAAAGGCTTTAGTATTCATGTGCCCCCAGAGAATGAAACCGCAAGCGGACAAGGTGTGAGAGTTAGCTGGCGATGAACTATTCCCACTGCAAAAGATAATATATTTAGGAAATACAAAACTTTTATAAAATCTTTGCAGAGTTACCATTGTTCTAGTGTATCGTCATTTTCCGAGTATCAAGCTGGTTCATGAATAATGAAAAATGTGTTTCATCAATCATCAAAAGGTTGTTTACGGCATCATCGTTTTGATTTATGATATGCAATTACTGCCGACGAAAATCGATTCGCTTTAGGGCCTACGTAATCCTCTTCATTCAGTCCTGTACGGAAAATTCAATTAATTGCGAGTACGAATTGAATTTTGTATCGATAATACTGAAGAAGAGCTGAAAGTATAATTGATAAAGAGTGATTACGCGTAGACGAGTGATTGCGTCTTTTAATTGATACTTTCACTTTGACAACATTTTACTGTATGCAGTAAGCGCGAAACAGATTCTATACTCTTTTCTGTAATATAGAGTTGGTGTCTTAAAAATGAGCTATGATGATACGGGCTTAGCCGACAAGCGGCTGCGAAACTATGAATATTTTTGTTTAACGCTTTCGCAGCGAAAGTACATTGCACCCCACTTCACGTCTGCATTGCAACTCATTGTTGATCCACAGAACTGTGATTTTGTTCACAGTGATTGTAAAATCGCTTTTAGCTTAATTGGTGTGGTTGCACTAAACGTGATAAGCAATTACAATGCTCCCTTGATCTCACAGTTGATCGCTCAGGTCTTTTCGATACGACAGCTAACACATCTCTAAAACTGATTTTGGTAATTCAGATTCAGTCATAGTTCGTTGGGCATTCGGTATTACATAATTGTGATTTGAATAATTATTGTAAATGTGATTATCAACGAGTTTTTCGTTGTTTCTACTAAACCTCACAGTAACAATGTTTTAGGTTAAATTAGACTTATTTACATATTTTGTTTACAATTTTTTTTTTAATACTAGTAAATTGTTAAAGGAAAATTGTCTTCACGTATAAAAAATAGGTGGTAGTGAAATTGTTTTTACTCCTGATATATCATATACTGCCGTTTGCAATGTGTGCAAACATACATTTTCCTATCAATCCCCTACAACTAACATAATTGTGTGGCTGTATTTTTAACAATGAATGACAATTAATTTTGATAATATTTTATTTAGATCAATCAAGGCTTAAAATTATGCTGATAGTTCCGTATGAATCACTCCATTCATCATTACTGTAGAATCACCATTGCTGTAGAATGCTTTAGTGCGCTTCATATTAAGTCGACAAAATATGTTCAATGGCTTAAAGCTAGAATATCATGCGTCTATAAACACAATAGAACAATACATGTGATCAATTGTCCATGATTATTATACATTTCATTGAAAACTACATAACTAATACTGTTGCTGTTTTTTCCCTATTTCAATTTTGTATATTTCAAATATTAACTTTTTGATACATTTTTATTTTCTTATTATGTGATGAGCAATTTAATAGATTATTTTATTTTTATTTTACCTTGTAATTTTTTCATAAAAACCTACTTGTTTTACTATGTGATATGTCTATTGTGGAGGAACAATAATATATCCAAAAAATGATTAGGGTTTGAAGAGAAGTTTTGATATGAAAGTAATCTCTCTAATAGGAAGCAATATGTTGCGGTCTCTGGAGAGGATAGATCGTTTATTAGTTGAGTACGGGGTGATACAAGGCAGTGCACTCGGCCTGTGTTATTTTTGTTATACATAAACAACTTGTCCAGAATAAGAGTAGAAGGGAAATGTTTTTGTTTGCAGATGCCACAGCTACATTTTTGGTAGGTGAATATGGGAAAATATTCACAATAAATCTATCCAATAGACTGAATAGAGGATATTTCATTCACTAAACGTTAAATACGATAAAACTTTGTTTACATTAAACATTTCTAAAACAAATAAATATGACTGATTCGCTAACTGACTACATAGTTTAAAATTTTATAAATATATATTGAGTTTGACGTGTGAGATAATATTATGTAGAACAAAAACTCGAACACAAGGTCTCACAAAACAAATAACAGTAGTTATAGTTTTGTTATTGTAGCTCAAGTATCACTGAGGATGGCGACTTTGTCGTTGAAACGAGTTAGATTGAATAAACGTAGATTTTGTGAGATTTTGAGTTCGAGTTTTTGTTCTACTTAAAATTGTATGGCTGTGGAAATCATTTGAATAACTTGTGTACTTTAGAAAGAATGGTGGAATTAATTCATATAAGCCTTTAAATGTTATGTTCAATAACAAGATGAAATACTAAGATGATATAAATTATAATAGGTTCAGAATGCGTAACTATCGATGATTTAAACTAAACGACTGAAGGAGGTCCTACATTTCATGAGATAACCGGAGCGTATTTTGATTATTGTCAGTCAATTTTAATGGGGGGGGGGGAATCATAGCTTGAGATGGAACTTATAAATCAGTTTTAAAACCTATGAATACATTTAAAAAAATACATTTTTAAAAAGCAAATGTGATGCGAAGACTTTATTCTTCTGGAACACTTTTTGATGAGATGGGAGAGTAGAACCTCTAACACGTATTTGTAAAGACTGTCCTATTATTTATTTTCAGAAATGTCAAGCGTCTACATGTTAGTAGTGGTCACTGTACACGTAATTCAACTGCCATACGAGTTTCAAAACTAGATCAAACATATTACGTTAAATTTCTCAAATTTTGTTTACGATACCCAGCTATTTGTGTGATTTTGATTCTTGTTTTATTTCAACCTATAAAAAAATACTATAGTTAGCAGAAATTTTGAACCAATTAAAATTCACACCAAAGGAAAACATATGGACACTGTGTGAGATATTGATATTTACAAGGCATTTAAAATTAATAAATGAAAACAGCGATTAATAAATGAAAACAGCGTAAGGGATCATCAACTATACTTCGATTCGAACACCCTAAGACACAGTGATAAGAATCCAATAAGCCCACAAGTTTTAATTAAACACAAGTTTTAAATGCGTCCAGAGAACAGACCTACAAACTTACTGTGTTCCCTAAATGTGTTGTGTTTTATGTTACTTATTTTAATGTATTGACGACCATCTCAGATGAGTGATTCTGATTAATCTAATGATGGGAAAGAAGTCTCGAATCGTGTCATTAGAGAAAAGAAGAAGAAAATGGTCACGTGACGGATATAAAGTAAGGTACGTTATTACATTCAATTAGTGACTTGGATACTAAAAAAAAAGTTCAATACAATAAAATCAATTGAGTATTAAAATCATGTTTACAAAACAAAAAAGTTTTATAAGTGCGTTTTGTATTATCTTTATTTCAGTTGAATTACAGTTTCGATATTCTTCGACCACCAGTTTTTTCTACAAATATCAGTTTCGTCATCTGTGTACAAATTTAATTAATAACCGTTCAATTTAGTTAATTGATAATGTACACATAACATCATAAATAACCAATATTATTGTCGTGTTTGTATTGGTATTTGCATTGCAATTAGAGATTCAATTAATTGTATACAACTTTCATAACAGTTCCTTTGTATCAATGATTGAATGTGTGCTTTTAATGTTGTAGGCTTCTTTCAAATTTGTAATTCATATTAAACAAAATTAATAAATAAAAGCAGTACTAGTATTTGTGTGTAACCATGGAATATAGTATAACATTATTGTAGTATTCTATATTTCTATTATGTCTTACATAATTATGTTGAGTACCTTGTTCTTCGAAAAACTACCTGTGTACGCTTCATCTGCTAAACAGTTCGGCTAATATAGGCCTAATATGCCCATACGCCCCTATCCACTACCACCTAAATTCTGAGATTACAATACCTAATCCATCCTTTGGTTTATGCTTATGTTGTTATTAAATATAAACTGATTTCGGTCCCCAATTAATTTGGTTGTTGTTCAAAAGATAATTGATGAACGCGATATTCCGACTGGTTTAAGTAATTGAACTGTAAAATATAGAGATATAATTTCAGTAATTTGATTGCTGATATAAATTACATTTCCACATATGGGACCGGCAAAGCGAGGGATGGGCGAGTATCGCTTGCTTTCCACGAATTTCCAACTGACGTTCACATCTTTGTCTAGTCCAAGCCACTAAACTTAACCACCAACCCCCATATTACTTACTACCACGCTCCTGCTTTATTTATTTTAGGTTTGTTATCAAAACGTATTATGATTTGCTTCAGGATATTGTTCAATGAAATTTTCCGGAGAGCAGTTTGAAGAATGTGACGTTAAAAACGCCTGCTAAAGGCCACCTACGAGGAGTTCAGACGAAATACTTGTATAGTCCTACAAATTCTGTTACTGTAAAGGCCGCAGACATGGAGGCAAGTTTTATTTTGTTTCTTGTCGTTTAAAGGTAAAAAATCTCTCGGTCATATAATAAGAGTCGGTCAGAGAGAACTCTCAGGAAAGATAAGAGAGAGGGATCTAACCCAAGACTACATAAAAAGGTCTAGATTTAACTAGGTTTCTCGGTATTGCCACGACAGTACTCACTGTAGCCCCTAAGTTCCAGCGAGGAACGTGAAGACAAGTGCGCAAGCCCTATATAGAGGAAGAAATATTCAAATCGAATCACGTAAAGATTTGAAACAATCGCGAGGCTGTACAATTTGTAAATATTAATAATAAGAAGTAAAGTTGGTAACTTCAGGTGGTTCCTGAACCACATGACGTGTATTCTCGGATAGAATTTCATCTGTCGTTTGCTGCAAGCATATTTAAGTCAAATAGGTGAAATTGTAGGTAATGACGTCACCGAGAATAGGCTTTGTGACCGTTACATAAGTTATACTCCATATACTCGTTGGGCTGGTAATTGTATAATTATAAAAAGTATTATTTCACTTTGTGGACGCTACGTGTGACTTACTGAGTTCATAATTTAGTTGTTTTATTAATTTTATACACATTATATTTATTATAATTAGATTTGGTCGATTTTTGACTTACACACATGATGTTAGTCACGACAATAACCTTGATCACGAACGCTACAACGACCACACCCACAACGTTAAACATAACATCCCACAACAGCTTAGTCGATATAGAAACCAAACTTCGTAAGTTCGAATATAGCCGTTTTAAAATGATTATATCTCGATAATTGACACAATAATGTTATAGTACTACACAAAATAGTATTATGCTCTGAAAAATAAAATAGCCCATTTTCATCATGACATAATTATGTGATATGTCAAAAATTGGTGCTGTTTAGGTAGGTTAATAAGAGTCCATGTTACGACTACATCTCAGGGTTATATAGCCTACTAATAGTATTACTGCCAAATGTATTTCGTAATTTTTAAATTTAAATTAATCTATAACTTTCAGATGAAATTGCATGGTGCCTTACTGGTTCACAATAAATAAATAAACACAAAAATATATTTTCTTATTTAAAAAAAAACCCCTTATTTTTAAAAAAACATTATTTTAAAACAATAAAATACAATAAGAACGAAGAAAGTCTTGCTACGTTCAATGAGAGCTCGGCCCTGCCAAGCTACTGCTTTTACTGTTAAATTTGCAATTCCGTTCCTAGTTAAACTAAATGCCAACTATAGGTTTATCAATAAATATCAGTGATAACTCCTGCAACTAACAGTTACTGTTTTTCATTTGCACATATAACACAACAAGATAAAAACTGTACGTCAAGTTACAAAAATGGTGTAACGACGCCTTGCTTTACTAAAAAACAAAATAGCTACACTACAAATGATATCATCGGACTGAATTCGTAATTTCAAGTAATGTACTACAGTTGTCGAAGTTTATTTGCAAACATGTTATTATATGAACTAGAAATCCACTTCCAAATATTTCCCAAGGGCTCACTATAATGAGTAAGGGCGTTGCAATCCCGAGGGACCATCTCTGGAGTTACACATTTTATTATACTATCTTAGCTGGTCTCTATTTTGACCAACTCTTCTTCACTTTCAACCCTCTTACCTATATTCGAGGGCAAGGAGTTTTTATTTTGTTTTGTTTCTACCTTTTTTTATGAGGCAATGACGACCGAGAATTTTTTTTCTCCTTTAAACAACAAGAAAAAAATAAGCTTCCAAATATTTAAACACTGAAAAATGTATAAAATACTTTCAAAACTTGGGGTCAGGCTGTGAGGATATAAGAGGGTACAGGGGTTATGGGACACTTAAATTTTGAATACGAGAACATGCATTAAACGTTTCTAAAATATCTTTGTTTAGCTATTAAAAATTTTACCTTGCGTCAGGAATCAAAATTGCTGAAAATTAATCGAAATGATAACTATTACTGTATCTAATAATAAAATGTAACCTTTTGTAATAGTATACATAAAGAAACACGTTCAAATGCAGTAGGCCTACTCTTGGTTATCCCATCGACCATTACAATAATTATAATCTTTCCCAAATGTAAGCCTAAACAATATTTTTCAATTCTATTCAACCAGTTTAATAAATAACAGAGTGATGAAACAATATTAAAGGTAAGCTAATCCTAAGAAAAGATATCTAATATACATTTGACAGCAAATAACACTGGTTTTCATATATTTGTCAAATTCATTTCGTGCCCCAATACTTCCCTCCAATAATTTACAACAGCAACCAATCTTTCCTATTTAAACAAGCTATAGTTTCCTCTAATTATATATTTTTTAAATAGTACTAGTAGTTTATATAAATCTAGTTTAACCCTCAGGGGTTATAGTAAGAACAGGCTTGGTAATCCCAAGAGACCTTTGATGAATCTACACCTTTTTCCATGTAGTCTTAGACTATATCTCTTTCTTTCATCTTTCCTGTGAGGTTTCTCTTGACTAACTATTGTTCTATTTCAACCCTGACGCTATTAGAGAATTCGAGTACCAGGGGTCTTAAGGCGATGATGACAGAGAGGTTTTCGCCTTTAAACAATAAAGGGGAAAATAAACAAAGTTTCTGATTGACATCTTCATTCTTGAAACTTAACTAAACGCTAATCTTTCATTTTAACTAGTGATTTTTTTTTTTTTTACATGCGTTCTCTCTCTGTAATTTCTGTTAGAAAATAATATTAATACCTATGTTATCCTGAAATCTACGAGACTTGACTTGAGATTGGAATATGAATTCCATCTGCAAAAAAAAAGTAAAAGTCGCAACTTGCACAATCCATGAAGGTTATAAAATATTATATTATATCATTTGAGGTGAAAAATATGACAGTCAATTCGTTTTTTAAGGCAAAGGCGGATTAAGTTTATCTAATCATTCTAGATGCAAGAAGAGAAAGACGTCTACTAATTCATAGCCGTTTGGACAGTGTTAACATTTTTTGTTCATATATGAACTCTGTTATCAGTTTTTTTTTTTTTTAATGCAAGGACTGAAAGAGTGTTACCTATTATTACAAAAACGCTTATAACCATCACTTCAATTAATTGAGTGTAATTATTGAAAGGCTATTTTATTGTACTAGGTAGGAAAGCTAAACGTATAATTTATTTTACTTGTATTTTTGTGTTTGTTGTAAAGATTAATTTTTATATTTCTGTTTTGTTACATGTTGTTATTTATTCATTTTGATAATTCTTTTTATATCAGCCTTTTGAAGCATCTTTCGACCACCTGATTTGTCGGAAAGATCAATAATTTAGATGGGTTTTCATTGGTATTATTTTATTATTTATAGAAATGTCATTGATGATGTATTTTATCTTTTGTTAATAGAGACACCTTATTATTATTAAACAGGTTTTTGTCATAATATATATACTGAATAATAGTGATTTAAAAATAAAATACGGAGAAATATATTTTTGTAACGTTATTTTTAATACATACAAATTTCAAATAAAAAACATTTCAGAACTAAATTTATACTGCAAACATTCTATTATTAATATTCATTGTTATCTGTATTCAAGTCACAAATAAAAGTAATTGAATCGAGTCCGTCTATCTGCACTTATTTCCTATGTACTTACTTTTGAGACGTGTTTCGGAACTCTATTCCATCCTCAGAAAATCGATGAATGGAGGTCGTCTTCCCATTAAGAAATTATAAACACAACTCAAATGTACATTTACAAAAGTCTAACTATAAATTATTTATCATACATTATAATACAGCTCTTCTAATACGATGAGGCACTCTTCTAAAACGAAGACAACTCTTCTAAAACGAAGTTATGTAATGAAGGGGTAGGACAATAACACACAGTAGCAGCTATACCGAACGTAGTACGCGAGTACGCGCACGAGGGGAAAACTCGCGTCCTACACTCGGTACGAATACGTGGTCAAACACAGAGCTTTGTTAACAAGGTTTAGAAGTTTAGACTATAGTCTATTTATATAAGGCAGTCAGTAGCAGACAACAAACTGTTCACGTGATAGTCTGAGTTGTTGTATAGGCCTTTCTTCAAAGATATCTCCATCCATTTCTGTTGTGATAATCGCCAGTTTTTTTAGACAGAAACAATTGCAGTCCACCTTCAACAATCCACTGTCACTGCCTAGGCCTATATGGGTAATTATTAGCCTAGCGCCTTTCCCGGTCGGTGCTTTGTTTCCAGTTGACAGACCAGCGAGAAATACTCCTTTTGAACTTTTTATCGTTTCGTCTTTCCAAATATGGCTTTTTGTGTGACCCGCATTCGCCCAAGTTTCGTCCATGTAATACACTTTTCTTCCGTTCTGACGGACTAATTTTATTGTTTCTAAATACTTTCTTCTCCATAAAATTATGTCATGTCTTTCAGTTAACGCACTATCGCGATCCCGTTTAACATATCTAAAATTCATTTGTTTCAGAAGATTATAAAATGTGCTTCTACAAATATTTGGAATGTCTTTATCATCACTCACAACTTTCAAAACCTTGTCAATTGTTGGAAGTTCATTCCGAAAGTAGAACTCATGTACCTTCCTTCTTATCGCATTTCTGTCAAACTCATCAATTTAGGCTAAGACACTTTTACAAATTTTTGGTTTTTTTGGTGATAGAAGAGTTTTATTAGTTTTATACTCTCGTATAATCCTATATAGAGGTCTGTCGCTTGTACCTGTTGAGTAAGCGGTTTTTTTAACAACTTCTGAAGTGCCTACATGTAAATAATTTCCGTTGGATTCAGTCTCTGCTTTGTAGCAGCTGCTGTTTAAAATCATTTCTTTCTCGCCACGGGTAAATGATTTCAATTTTCTTTTCTTTGGAGGGCTAATTACTTCAGTAGCTTCTGTAGCAGACTCAGTAGATGACATTATACAGTACTTGTTGTAATATAATAATTGTAGTTACATTCAAAAATTCTTAAATTCAAATAAACGAAAATTAATAGCACAAAAAAAATTACTCGCACACATAAATAGATCCCGGTATACTGAATATACCTTAAAAAATACAAAGGAAAGAAACTATAACTCAACTTCCTACTACGGCACAATTTAAAGAAATGAACTGTAATTTCTGCGCAGTTTACAGGATATTTTCTGTAGCCGTGCCTGTTCATCCGCCTCAGCACATTTGATCACGTGAACAGGGAATGACCATATTTACTGCTACTGACTCCCTTATTTAAATAAACTATACAGTAACACGTTTTACCTTATGATCATATCTTAGGTCACATCTTTGGCCACAGGATTTAGATTACAGTCACAAGTTTTGGCCATATTGGTTAGGTTTGGTCACATTGGCCCTCTCAGTTAGGTTACAAGATGACGGCCAGTTGAGTCGTAAGTCGGTAGTCCGAGCCAGCTGTGTAACTATTGAAACTAATACCGACACTCCCGCGCTCTAGGAGTAAACGGTGAAACTATTTAAACTACCGATAGTAGCACACTCTATTAGCCAATGGTAAAACTATTAAAACTACCGACACTAGCATGCACTAGGAGACAATTGTGAAACTATTGAAACTGTAATACCAACATTTCCGCGGATTGGTAGCCAAACGACTAACTATAAATCACTTGTCATACATTATAATACAGCTCTTCTAAAACGAAATTATGTGATGGAGTAGGTTGGACACTAGCACACTCTAGGCTATTTATAATACCGACACTAGTACGCTCTAGGAGCCAATGGGAAACTATTTAAACTACCGTCACTAGCGTGTTCGAGGAGCCAATATTGAACTATTGAAACTGTAATACCAATTCTCCCGCGCTCTGGTAGCCAAAAGTCTACATATAAATCAATTCCAATTTATATTAACATTTAAAATGTCGGTGGTATATCTAGTTGTCAAAAATGTAACTATAAATAATATATCTCTCTAGATAACTACACTCCGCGGTTTATATAGTCCCTAAAGAATACGACAATTAATTCTGTGCACGATAGCTCACTCGATATAAGTCTCCGGCTTAAAATCCTGACTTCATGGGTTAAAATTGGACGTCAAAATTTTAAGGCTGTGTCGTCAGAACAATGGAGACCAAAAACAAAATAGCGATCCAAACAAAATGGCTGCAGAAAATGTCGGCCAAGATGATTGTTTACGACATAGGTTGGAGGAGGGGTACTATGACGTCTGGGTGTAATTGTTGTGACGTCACAAAATGGCGGACAATAAATAGCGGGAGGGGCTGATTTCATTGACATAGTCAGTTTCTATATCAAGAGGTATTCACCAAAAAAACTATCTAGAATGTATGACTTTTTATATAGCCACAGACATATTTATTGTTTAAAACTATTTGTGATAGATCTTAATAGATAAAAAAATTATTTGACTCGTTTACCATAAATTTGACTGATACAAGGACATAATTCATAATTAAATTATTCCATAAACAAGAGTTACAATAAAATTAAAAAGGCACAGTTTCATATAACTACTCTATCGCTCTACCCTAATTGAGGAATTAAAAGGTTGAGAAAATGCTAGAAGTCATATTACAGTGAAACCATTATTAAACCAAATAAACAACACACTCCTAAGAAGCAAGGGCTGATACGCCGGAGTCAGACAATCAAATAATATTAAACACAAAACTTTTACTTTACATTCTTAATATGCCTAACTTTTGTAGACAACATTTATTTACATCACACTATACAAATAAAATTATATTATAATCAATCCTAAGGTAGCTAACCAAACACAATACAAAAAGAAATATAGTTTTCACTATCGGTCATCCTATACTAAAAATCATAATTGTCACAATATGCACCCTCCCCCCCGCCCGTCCCATGTTGTTGGACTGCGAGAAAGGTCTTTTTTCTTATGCTCTTATCTCTCCACTGTGTAGGGCAGAATATATGACATGGCAAGAACTTAAATCTTTGAGTTTCCGAATATTAAGTGTTTTATAATATATTGTAACATGGACATCGCGTTTTAAATCAATGATAAAGAGTATACAATAAATGTAAGCCCACTACACATGATAGATGACAGATATACCAAAAACCAATTACGCAAGCGTTGAAAAACAATGATTAAACGTGTTTCACATGATCATGTTACCTCGAATCCAAAAACAATAACATAAATCTGAGATGGCAGCCAATCATTTATATCGTTAAAAAAGTAGTACGAGTGATCAGGTATAATCTTCAATTGGTTCGAAATCGATTACATTAAAATTGTGGGAAACGTAAGATGGGGGCGGGAGAGACAGTTTTTACCTACCCTATATACACGATGTGTGATCAACATAGTGTTTTACAATATAGGATGTAAAAAACAACCAACACAAGCAGAGACTTGATGATACCCATTGGCGATGTTATGGCGGAAATGACCTTGAAATCGATCCGATTTGCGTACACAAATAATTCTGACTTAATATAAACGGTTTGAAATAATGTACAAGCTTTCTAACACGCCTATAGACAAAAAACAAATACAAATAATCCAAAGTATTTCCCTTCAAAAATATCAGTTCAAGTGTTGTCGGTCAAAAAATAGATATTATCCAGGGACACCTTGTAAGACTTGTAAAAGATATATTTTAAATAGAGTATACATTAGACTTGCTTATGGCATTAATTATTTCTAAAGTTTATTTTCTTTTTAATATTATTCAACCATATTTTCACAAACTACATTTCACCAAAATTTTAATGACATCAGTAGATGCGATTTTTAGACATGTTTATTTTATAACACAGCCATGGCTGATATTTTGATTTCTCCGTTAAGTCACGAACAAGGTTTTTTTTTTTAAAGATGGCGACCAATACATTTTGTCTGAGTATATTGCTTGGGATATTAGCAAAATTTAATCAAAATCGCTATAGTCAATTTTGAGAAAATAGGAATTTCGTGTTTTTTATTGTAGCAGGTACGGTATACTCATATTTTGAGTTATTGATAAATGAAAGACTCCCGACATAGGACCAAAATAAACGCGAATAACAAATTTGATTAAAATCAGTCTACTATTTGGGGCTGTAAAGCACAGACTACGGACGGAAGATTCAAATAGACAGACATCATTTCTAAAACCACGTTGTTTTTTTACTCAAATAACCTCAAAATTTATATTTCCGCATAAAAGCTAGGCACCGGTTTTTGGCCCTTCGCATAACTTTCTTTGTACTACATATACATGAAAAATAAAAATAACTTTAGTATTGTTCTTTTGAAAAAAATTGGTAGGGTTTATGAAACACTATGAATACATAGTTCCTTAGAGTTTGTGAAGCTTTATATAACCGACAAAGATTATTTAATAATAATAACAAGTTGAATTGTTACCTTTAGGTAACCGTACCGAGTAATGACGTACTCACGTAATTATAGTGAGTACAGGTGAGACAATGCCGAGGTAGCCTAACTAGATCTACACCTTTCATCATGTAGCCTTGGGTTAGATCCCTTTATTTCTTCCTTTCTATCAGGCGATCTTCTTTCCCTAAATCTTATTCTATTCCGATCCTGAGGCAATTAAGTTATTCCATATCTACATTTCTTTATTTTATGCTCTTTTCTATTTTTCTATTTATAACGCGATGATCACGGTAAAGGTACAGTTAAACAAGGGGGGGGGGGGTTGTAGTTGGATTACTTAAATGTTATTATTTTAAAATATGTATTAAATTGAAACATTTACACAGTTACAAATAATCAATTATATTTTATATATAATGTGTGTGTGTGTGTGTGTGTGTGTGCGCGCGTGAGTCTGTGTGTATGTGGGTAATTTGTAACTAAGTGTGTTTGTAATACTTTTAGAAATATTTGTATTTGCTGATGAATGATGAATAAGGATGATGTTTTATTTGTATTATAGTGGCTGTGATATATTAGAGGATAATATTTAATTCAATATTTCTAAAACTTTTGTTGTTTAACCCAGCAAACGATCGATATTGATAATTTCTGTAACTGTGCAGTCATATATAAAATTACCTTTTTATATCGAATCAAAATGAAAGCAAGGTATTTATTTATATTTTTACACAACAAAAACAGTCTTTTTATCTCTTACATTCGAAGGTCAAAACACACGAACAGTTATATTTAATAAACACTCTTTCGTTTATGCGACGCGACGATAGAAAATTCACTCTGCCTTCTTTTTACCACCAGGCAAACGAGAGGGATGTCAAATAACACTTGGTTGCTGATTTTGTTATGTGTTATTTTAAATTATTTTATCCCATTTCAAGATGTCTCTTATAAACAAATTACTGAAAATCAAATATTTTCTATTGCATTTGATTAAGTTGGAAAGAGGGGAGTAGAAATTCACGTTCGAAAATTATAAAAAGTGTAAAACTGAGTTATTGAGAATTTGATTAGCTTGAACTCTTCACTTTGAGAGGGCGTCAAGTGTTGTTTTATACAAGTACTACTTTCATAATCAACCAGTCTTTGAGTAAATAGTCATATCACACCCTTAATTTAGGGTCGCCTCGTCTATTGTTCTCGTGTCATTATAAATGCTACACTAATTCAACAGTGTTGTTATTACTTCATTTTTATGAATTTTATTTTATTTCTTTAATGTATATTTATTTGTTTTTATTTTATTTCACTGTCACATAACTTTTCATTACATGAGAGCAAAAGCTATAAAAGATGCGACATTGTCAAAAACCAATTGTATACATAAATAATGTATACAAAACAAATATATACAACACATATACCAGAAAACTATATATATATATATATATATATATATATATATATATAAGTTCACACACATTATACAGACAAAACACTATAATAATGTTTTAATTCTACTTATCCTAATTTGTAAAAAACACGCTATATAATATGATAATTTTAATATTCTCTAGTACTATAATATGCTTTTGAAACTTAAAATGTTTCCACCGATTTCTTAAAAACTGTAATACTCTCAATATTTATATGTACAAAGGAAGTTTTTTTTTTTTTTTACCTTATTAAATGTGTTGAAGCGGGACTTTGGTAAATTTAATGAAACTATTTTTCCCCCTTTGTTTTACGATTATGATTTTTTTTCTTCTTTTGTTATTGTATAAATCAGTATAATGACTGTTTATAAATAAAATATTCCACGATAGAAGTGTCGCAAAAACTTTTTAAACAGATGTGTGTAAGAGGTAAATATCCTTGAAAAAGTCATGCACCTGATGTATATTATATATGTTTAATCTTTAAAATTAAATAAACCCCTTTCGCAGAACTCCATGGTAAATATATATTACATAATTGAAAAAAAAAACTTACATGGTAAGTTTAATAATATTAATTCAGTTTTTATTTCTACAGCACTCCTTATCATGGACATTTGAAAACAAGCTGTATTAAACCTTTTGTGTAGTACAGTATTTAATAATATACTAATGTAGTTTTGTGTATTTTATTTAATTACGTTTTACAGTTTAAATTCATATTTATAGGAAGTTCCACAAACTATGATGTTTGTTTCTGTGTTTAAATGTTTTTATTTATTAATTTTCATTGTATATTTTATAAAACTAGACATAACCAAAAGAAAATAACTGAGTTATTATAAATCTAGGGGAAATAATTGAGTAAAAAAAACAAATACTAGTTATAAATTTAATCAGAACTCTCTGTTAAAAAAGAAAACAAACAAACTTAAAATACAGAACCATTATACAAAGAAGGTACAATACAATTAGGTACATCATTTAGACCTTACCAGGTCGGTTTTGAGGCTATCTTCCACTAATTTCCGTCCTTATGAACTGAAAAAAGTTCATGGTAAAAAACTGGCTATTGAAAGTTAAGGAAGATATACAAAGACAAATTTAAATATAAATATATATAAAAGAATAGACAATAATAATAATATTTTAACAATTTCCAATAATAAGAAAATACTTAACAAGGTAATTGCCAATGTAATATACACATACATAGAAACGCATACACACTCACAACACATGCACACTCATATACACATAAATACAATCACATACACGCACACTTTGAGATTTATCCTTTACAACTAAATAATATATAAAAATTCAAAACCTTTCTCCACATATACAATACAAATATATAATATCAGCCATTGTCTTATGAGTTGAAACAAATTTTTACAATTTTGAATATAATCTGGAACTTTATTTAATATTTTTGGCACAACAAACAAATATACCTCCATGAAAGAAAATGTAAACGGAAAATAGTTTTCTTTGAAGAGAAATAAATAATACACCATCAAGATTGAATTTTAACTCTGACAAGATTAAGATTTAATAATTTTAATGTTTAATAACTTTTCATTGTAAGATCAATTTGTTAATGTGTTCATCAGCTTTACATGTTGTTACTTTAAATAGAGTTCAAGATTATTATTCACTGCTCAATTAATCAACAACTTATTGTAGGTATACATAATTTTAATAAATGAAGAGTAAACCCCCTTCTGTTTGGTCTAGACCTAGAGCAACCGTCGCTACGCTTATCAATCAGAAATGCCAGTAGCTCACTGGAATATTTTTACTGTCTCTAACGCGAACAAGATAGAAAAGAAATTCAGAAACAGACTCGGAGATAAACATTCAGACAATTGCAGTAACTAAGTATTTACTTAACTTTAAAAACATTGTCGGTGAGAACAAGTGCCACCCTTCTTTTAAAAAGTAACCATTTCAACGATCTGTGACAACCATTCTACAACATCTTATTCACAACCATTTTTTGCAACATTTAAGTATATAATAATTTTTTGGTCATATAGATTATTTATTTTAAAATAAAATAACATATTATTTTACATTTTTTGTATATTTTACGACTCATGTATTAGCTTTAAAAAACATCATTCCTGTAAAATGATTCCAACATTTAATCCTAAACTTACGTAGTCAGTTATTATTATTTTTGTCCTCTATAGTTTATTTTATAATCTAAGTTATTTACTTCTTATTTTAAACAGTAATTTTAATTTTATATCAATTCAAGACTTTACTTTTTGTTATCTAATGTTGATTTGATTACATTTAATATTTTGTAATTATTACATTACTTGACAATCGGGAATAATAACAGTAATTCTAATAAAAAAATTGGAAATGAATTTGAATTAGAATAAATTGTATATATTTTCTAAATAATTTCGTAAATTCTTAGTTTCGCAACCGGCTTTAAAGTAAATTAAAACAAACACATTTAAAAACCAAACTCTATACACTCAAAGTAAGTTTTAAATATTTTACAATAAAATAGTATGTATGTAAATCTAAATTAAAAAGTCTAATTTGATTAATAGTAAAAAATAATTGCGTTTTTATTTTTTATTTTTCCTGAAACGAATGTTTAATGTAACTGAATAAATTTCACCTCAACCTTGGCTAGCTCACCCTATGTTTGTGATATGGTAAAATTTCTGAGGTACTGAGAGAGGTTGGTGATCACTGATCCAGTAGCTAGAGCTTTCGTCTTGTGTACAAAAGGTTCCGAGTTCAATCACCGGGGGTACAAATAGTTCCGGTGTTAATCTAGCATCGCGAAAAGTTTAACTAGTAGCGAGTCCTATTGTATGAAATCATGGCGATGTGAACTCTATGTGCTGACCACACATTACCCGATTAAAAGCAGTCTTCCCGACATAGATCCACAACGGGTTGTCGTGCCATGAATTTCATTTGAATCTTTTAATAAATTTGGAACAGATATACTATCGATCAAATATTTTTGATTAGGCAAATATTCGAAATGTTTTTCGAATATAATTTACAGCTGCACAATTTGTTTGTTGTATATAGACGTGCCTATATAGATAGATTAAAGATAATTAAGTTATGGAGGAATTTCAAAGCCCGACAAAGATAAGAAACTGGACAAGGATAACCTTGGAAGAAAATAAGTGTACAGTTAAATTAGGCCTATATGAAGTGCTGACAGAGGAGTTTACGGCCAACAGGGGGCTATAGCACGGTGACAGCCGTCAATGCTTCTTTGTAACATGGTATTGGAGAAAATCATTCGGTAGTTTCCTATAAATGCAGGTGGAAAAAATCATGAACATTGGGTGGCATATGCCTTCGTCATAGTCTTTGTGGCAAGGAATAGGAGATATCGGAGTGAACATTTGGTACGTACTCTTGAGAGAGTTTACGATGATTTGGGACAAAAATTTAGCTTGGATAAAACCAAAACCAAGTAAATGGTATGACAAAAGATGCAGAAGCAATAGAGCACTCAGGGTGAAAATTAACAATAGTAAATTTCAAAATGTAGTGGAGTTTTAAGTATCTATTATCCCTTCTGACTAGCAAACATCAGATTTCAAATAAAATACAAGTGGGCAATGAGCAATCGCTGTTTTTTGTCCTCCAACACATCTATCTCTACAAAATTTATTGAACACATATAAAATGGGATTTTATACAATCAGTTTAAAATTAGTAGTATTATATGACTTAGAAACATAGAAAATGACAAAAACTCAGGAAAATTAGAGTATGAGGTGTAAAAAAAAGATTAACGTATCAGATGAGAGAAGAAGATAGGAGTATGAGGTGGGAGAGGACGATTAAAGTATTAAAGTATGAAATGGGAGGGGGAAATTGGAGTATGAGGTGAGAGAGGAAGATTTTTAAAGTATTCTAAGGATGAGTTGATGCAATATTTTCGTGATTAAAACAAATGCAGAGCTGTACATATATTATATCAAGAGCCAGATATTCTTACAGTTACTATCAATTGAGCAGAAGCTGTTCCTGGGAACGCCTGGGTGAAGAATATTAGGAGGAAAGCACAAGGAAAAGATTGATGGAGGATGAAGAGGAGGATCTTTGGAAGCTGAAGATTAGAAGTTTAAAAGATGTAGATAGGAAGCGGAGGTCAGACTAGCTCGGAGGAGAGTTGTTCTGGAGGTCAGTCCTCTGCAGCAGCTGAAGCCTGAGGAGTATGTAAGTAAGTAATAAATTTGGAACTCTGTTCTAAGATGTTGTGTCTAATAACAAGGTATCAAGAGACTTTTTAATAACTTTTAAACAAGGAAAGATAAAAAACTGAAATCTTACAAATGTGAAGTAAAAAATATTATTTAAGTTATTTATGTAAATTGACCTCTCCATTAAAAATGTTAAATGTAACCCCTCCCCCCATCAAATTAGAATTCATTTGTTTTTGTTAGTAGGAAACTGCGCCAACTATAGGGTGTTATCTTCATCCAATAGAAAATTCCTGCCAAACTTTCTTGATCCAATACAAAATTATGGTCTTATGTTATTTATACTACCGTTTTGATAGTCTTAATTTTTATTATATTGTTTTTTTTCTATTTTTAACATCGTTTATATGTTTAGTCGTCCCAGGTTTCCAATTCAAAATATATTGTTATTGATTGACATAAGGATTTTTGGTAGTAGTAACAATACACTTGAAATAAAGTTTGTATCGAAACAATAAGTCTTTAAAATGTAACATAAGGTGTTACATAAAATTAATTATATAGACAAACAACCAGTGTTTGTAGTTTATAAAACAAAAAAAGTCTCTTGCGATATTTTTTTTAAAGTTTTCAAAATAATATTAGAAATTTTATGCGGCTATAATTTTGAAAATGTTCAAAATAAAGTCATGGTTTTTATTAAACTGGATAAGGTTACATAAAAAAAATTCATATACTAAATCTGTAATTTAATATCACGTTCATTTTCGAAATTATAAATTTGTTGAAAAGAAACACAGACAGAAATAAAATCAAGCGTTTTTGGACATGTGTTAATTGAAACTTTAAGAGAATTTAATATATGGAATCTGCTCACGAAGTTTGCCATTGTTTTCCAGATACAATGTACATGTTTTGATGAAATATAATTAAGGAAGTTGCTTTTTTAAATTTCAAGTTACAGGATGTGGCAAAACGTGGCTTAGAAGTGTCTGGTAGAAAATCTATCTATCGCAACGGAAAATAAATCTATATATAAATAAAAAATATATATATGGAGAGAGAGAGAGAGAGAGAGAGAGAGAGAGAGAGAGAGAGAGAGAGAGAGAGAGAGAGAGAGAGAGAGAGAGAGAGAGAGAGAGAGAGAGAGAGAGAGAGAGAGAGAGAGAGAGAGAGAGAGAGAGAGAGAGAGAGAGAGAGAGAGAGAGAGAGAGAGAGAGAGAGAGAGAGAGAGAGAGAGAGAGAGAGAGAGAGAGAGAGAGAGAGAGAGAGAGGAGAGAGAGAAATTTAACGTAGAAACTTACTGTGTAAAATAAATATATAACATTTCAAAGTACAAGGTGTGCCAAAACTTGAAAAAATATTAATTTTATCTTGTGCAATTAAGTCATCACGCTTGCAACTACTTTATAAAGTAACGAGTTGTACAGCAATTGTTCAAACTTTTCTCTCCACAGTTTAACAGCGTGTCGCTTTGTAATAATAAGTCTCTATGACAGAATTACTTAGTTTTACTAGTTTCATTCCAGATAAAACTATTTAAATCGTTATTATATAAACATTTCCTTGGGAATTACGTTTTTTTAAAGGCTGTCCAATATTTAGCTATGTTATATTGCAATTAAAAAGGAAGATATAAATATATTTCACACTTTTTGCATATCCTGTACCGTAAAATATTCAATAGTAATTTCCTTGATTAAAATTCTTCAAATGGAGTAAAATATTTATTTTTTTTCTAGAATATATACTCAAATAATTTGTCCTTATTAGATGTTTGAACGTTTTATATTACATACAGTTTTGTACAGTTTTTTCTACTCAACAAAATATTTTAATGTAAAACTGGAACGGGTTTTACAATTTAAATTGCCGAGATGCCCTGTAAAAATTGAATGTTAGAGTGGAAGTGAATTTATCTAATTAGGCAGAAATTAGATTTTTCATACCTGAAAACATTTCTATGATTTCAGTTTTCTATATTTCCCTGTTTAAATGATATTTAACGGATTTAAGATTTATTTATTTATTTTTTAACATTCTGTATATTAGTTAATAAACGAATAAGTTAATTTCAGAATCTTAATTTGATGATTTTGGATATTCATATGTTTTTAGATGTATGTGGCTTAAGACTATTCGTCATAATGACACCATGACTAAGGTTTTAACTCTTAATACAGTATACCTGCCTTGTGCAGGGTATTACACTAACCTTTCGAACTTTGGGGGATGATTTTGGATATTAAAATAAAGAAAAAATTCCAATACTCATATCTTTAAAACCCTTCGTTTTCCGTCTATCTTTTAATTCCAGAACGAATTGATATTAAATGTTGCAGAATTTTGTATACCAGCTCAACAGAGTAGCAAAAACTTACATACTTTTTAACTTAACTATTATTTAAAAAAAGTTAGTGGAATATCTCGATTTAGTAAAACCATTGATTTTACAAAATATTTACAAGATATGTAACATTGTTTAGTCCTGAACAAAATGATATCTTTATTTTGTATTCAGTATTAAAGGATAACCGAGGTATAGGCAAGGTATAATGATAGGTTATTTATTTCGTTGACTGTTGACTATTATGAACTGAATGACTTCGAATAACTGAATGACTGTAGTTTTTTCCTACTAAATTACAGAATGAGTGTCATTTGAGTTTTTTTACCAATATTTTGACTATTTTTCACAATAAACTATAATTAAAGATATCATTAAAAGAGCTTAATGCTACATGTTCTGTATATTATAAATATTTTGTAAAATAAATCCTTTACGAGATATTTGGAATAATATATTTTTAACGAACGCCATTTTTAATCACCGAAGTGAAAAATAATAACATTTTGTGGTACATTTGTTTTTATATGCAAACTAATACTATAAAGTATCCAAAATATTTTGGTATCGATATCTCAATTTGTTCCGGAGCTTCTTCTTTTTGAAAAAAACAAAAACAAACAAAGAATCTTTAACATATGTTTACAATACTTATTTCTTTATTATGATGTACAGAATCAATTTCCAAAATTGTTCAAATCCTGCGTTATTAAATGAAATCTGTATTAATACAGGAAAATAATTTCTATCTCTGATTAGGTTACTTAGCTGTGACTGTCGTTACACAAATGACACTTGTTGGACAACAATAGAAAATAAATTAAATGAAATGAAATCTAATAAGAAGCAGATGTATGAGAGAAGCGTGGCTGGTTTAATGGGCGGCACATTAAACGTCGTTTTAGTGGTCATAATGTAGTATGTACCTAACATCTAGTGTTTGTTACTCGCTGAGATGTCTCTTAAAAATAGCGACATTTCTTACAACTCAGCCACTTTTACGAGTTTGTTTAACAATGCTCGTTACTGACATGTTTCGAAGTGATCAAAATACCCTTGATACAAGATTCAACCCTTAGGGTTTCTGATAAAAAGAAACGTATATTAAATACATTAAAAGGATAATAACGCAAAGGGGCTCACTTCCCCCGTTGTCGAGCACGGGCTTGACAATCCCTAAAGAAAACCTGGATATATAACTGTTTTATATGTGGTTTTTTGTTAGATCCCTCTCTCCCATTAAACTGTTTTGTAGGATTCATTTTAACATAGTGAATATATTTATAGTATTTAAATATTTTAGGTCTTAGGCTCACTAACAGTAACCACGGGCTTGCCAATCCCAAGGAAGCCTAGCTGGATCTATAACGGTTTTGGGTTAGATCTCTGTCTTGTATCTTTCCTATCAGGTCCCTCTGGAACAACTCTTGTTTTTTTATTATACAGTATATGTTTTCTTCCTTTTTTAATAACCGAGAATTTTTATTTTTTAAACAACAAGAACAAATAATAAACTGTTGTAATATTTCGAAATTAAATGTTAAACCACTCTGTATTTTTTATTTATTTATACTTTTGTAATATAAAGCAAGCAAATTGTAACCTATTTTATTTTTCCCCCATTTGTTAGATGATAAAACTAAGTTTTAACAATTTTTTAATTTTTTATTCCAACTTGCAAAAGTATCACCAAGTTGTAGCCTAACTTAACGTCACCAATTTTACATCCGTTTTTAAAGCTACAATGATGTAGTGTTTACATTAATCGTATAATTAATTAGGAGATTTGTTTTATTCACAAATGACTCCTACTAAAATACATGAATAATTTACACATCATCGAGCTACACTTGTGGTAAAACAATAATTATTTTAGTCAATAAACAATATTGTATATTTTTTCCAGTTAAACTATTGTAACACAACAGAAATAAATTTTAACTTATTGATATTGTTGTTCCTCTTATACTGTATACTGATACTCATATCAGTATACAGTATATATATATGTGTGTGTGTGTGTGTGTGTGGGTGTGTGTGTGTGTGTGTGTGTGTGTGTGTGTGTGTGTGTGTGTGTGTGTGTGTGTGTGTGTGTGTGTGTGTGTGTGTGTGTGTGTGTGTGTGTGTGTGTGTGTGTGTGTGTGTGTGTGTGTGTGTGTGTGTGTGTGTGTGTGTGTGTGTGTGTGTGTGTGTGTGTGTGTGTGTGTGTGTGTGTGTGTGTGTGTGTGTGTGTGTGTGTGTGTGTGTGTGTGTGTGTGTGTGTGTGTGTGTGTGTGTGTGTGTGTGTGTGTGTGTGTGTGTGTGTGTGTGTGTGTGTGTGTGTGTGTGTGTGTGTGTGTGTGTGTGTGTGTGTGTGTGTGTGTGTGTGTGTGTGTGTGTGTGTGTGTGTGTGTGTGTGTGTGTACAGTATACAGTATAAGAGGAACAACAATATATATTTCCCAATGTACTGTTGTAAGATAATTCCAAAAACTTTAAAATATTGTATATTTTTTGTGCCATTGATACTGATTTAAGGCTACACGACTAAATTTTAATACAATGTATATTTTTGTTCAATTATACTGTTGTTAGGTAACACACGCAACTAAATTTTAACGTTCTATATATTTGTTCCATTTATACTGTTGAAAGATAACGCAAATAGATTTTAGTATATGATGTATTTTTGTTCCCATAATAATGTTGTGAAATAAAGCAACTAAATTTTAACATATTATATATTTTTATTCTTATTATAATGTTATGAGAAATTAAAAATAATTTTAGCATATTGTATGTATTTGATTCAATTTTCTCTTTGTAAGACAATGCAACTAAGTTTTAACATAACCTGTAATTGTTCTATTTATACTGTTGTAAATAAAGCAACTAAATTTCAACATATTGTATAATTGATCCACTTACATTGTTATACGATACCGCAACTATATTTTAACATATTTTATATTATTGTTCCTACAATAATGTTGTGAGATAACGTAAGTAAAGTTTATCATATTGAATATTTTTGTTCCTACATTAATGTAGTGAGAAAAAGCAACTAAATTTTAACATATTTTATATTGTTATTCTTATTACAGTATAATATTATGAGATATTAAAACTAAATTTTAAAATATTGTATATTTTTGATACAATTAATCTGTTTGTCAGACAATGCAACTAATTTGTAACATATCGTGTTCTATTTATACTGTTGTAAATAAAGCAACTGAATTTCAAAGTATCGTATAATTGTTCCACCTATATTGTTATACGATGACGCAAGTAAATTTTAACATATTGTACAGTTGTTTCACTTATACTGTTGTAAGGAAACGCAAGTAAATTTAAACATATTGTATGTTTTTATTCCTATAATACTGTTATAAGGTAGTGCATCTAAATTTCACCAAATAATAGCATAACTTAACTCCATCACTTAACATCCGTTTTTTAAGTTGCCGGTTTATGATATAGTGTTCACATTTGTATACTTATTCGGACATTTATTTATATCCATAAAGGATACCAAATAAAAAACACAAATAATATAAACATCGTAGTGCTTATAGAAATGCTTATATGCTATGTAAGAAATCATTACACAACCAAAACGACTCTCAAAAATTAAGTTATCATTCTTAGTTGCACTCAGTAGACATGATTGCATCATATGTAACAATAAATGGTGCAACAACATTGCACAAACTTTCTCACTTACCTATCCCCTAAACTGAATAAAAACTAAACTAAATTTTCCGTCCTCTATAATGTCAATTCGGTAGTTGTTGAATATTTCAAATGTACTATGGGCTCCGTATTTGAGACAATATTTATGTATTTAAATAAGGGTCTAAATTTGCTTTACTTGTGTCATCAACGCGTGCGCACGTGTAATTGCATTTGATTACAATCGAACTTTTAATGACGCCGGTAAAAGTTAGTTTTTTTTTCCAATTATTTCTTAACTGTAATATTTTTCCTAGCTATTTTGTATACCGGTTTGGGTGAATAATCATCACATTTTATTAAAATTTGTAGTGCCGATTATGAGAACGTAAGTATTTCATAGTATCCCAATGGCTATGTTTAGGTTGGGTCCTAAGAGGTTATATTTTATCAAAATCGTTAAATCCGATTTTCATAATCGTAATTTTGTGTTTTTTCTTTACGGCAGCTACTCCGAAGTTTTGAGTTAGGTCAAAAATTGGAAACAAATATACGAAATATGACTAAAATAGCAAATTCTAAAATAAATTACACTTACCAAATTTCTTTACCATCGGTAGACACGTTTGGGCTGTAAAACACCGCATAGGCGACAGACAGACATAATTTTTTAAAACACTTTTTTTTTTACTCAGGGCTTCTCAAAACGGATATATCCAAAAACAATCGATATATCTATAAGCGAGAACGTAAAACTAACGCTAATTTCATTGCAATAGTTGATTTTTAGCAAACTATTTTCATAAAAGTAATTTCTCCATAATTAAATACTTTGTGCTTATTAAAACAGCGTGAATTTTAAATCTAAATTGAATCTTAACACGAAAATAAAAGAATATTAATATGTTTTCCGTCTTGGTGAATGATTAGACATCCATGTCTTAATTAACGGGACGCTCTTTACTGAGTTCTAAATGTTAATAAATTACACAGCTGTAGTTAGTCCAAGATTAGAGCTGCTTAATCTTCACGCTATACTCCCAAACAAAACAAAATCGTTTATACAAAATTACATTTTCTTTTCGTTTAATTAAGAAGTATACATTTTAAAACTACATTGTACACATTCGTTTATGACTTAGTTTATCTGCACTTAAGTGTTTTCACAACTGTTTTATACATGACAGCCTTTAAATGAAGTTTACCATTCCTGAAGTAAAAATATGTATAAGACTAAAAAATTCTCATAGAATTAAAAAACTTAAAGCATTTTACTCAGTTATAGTTTTAATTGAATTATATTAAAATTAAAATTATTAAATTACTTCACATGACATTAAATTTGTAATCTAGTAATTAAAAAAAAAAAAATGATATTAATTAACAGATTTAGCGTTATTTATTTATTGGTAGCAGTGCTTCCAGAATTTACAGACGCAAAACAATTCTATTTTGAAAGCTAAACTGACATTGAAGTAGGAGCGGGTTATACACGAAACAAGAATAAAAGAAGTTTATTACAGACAAATTTTCTTACCTTCGAAGAGTAAAACAAACTTATAGAAAAAGAGTGATCAAGTCTGTTATTAATCTGAAGGACACTTTGTTGATTCTGTTTCTATAAATCCAAAGTTTAAATAGATTTACACATGTTCACTACACACGATCAAAATATGAACACATGAAATTTACGAAAAATATATAACTAAACTATATCAGCGTTACCATGATACTGGATGTAATCGGTTTAGATCAGAGTTTATATGTGAATAACGATTAATCGCGAGTAGAGAAAGAGATACAAAACGACAGCGATGCCAACGCCAGCTCGAGTGTGACTGAACGACGCTCAGTGAACGAACGACGCCTAGACGTTGTAGCGACGGCGCCTGTCTCCCATTCCCCACCAAACAAAGATGTTCACTTCACAATGTAAATATACATCAAATGTTCATTCGAATGAGGTTACCTGTGTTTCTAACTACCCACTTCATTATATTAATTAATAATTATTTTAAAAGGCGTCTACAAAGTATTACAATGATTCAGTGTTTTTGTTGTTGTAGTTATTGAAGGAGTAAACATTTATTTGAATACCGAGAAATACACATACTTTGTAATGTCGTAATTCACCAACCAAACACACTGGATAGTTAAATAAATAAATTTTCATTATTGGTTGCATATTACATATTAAATTCAACTTCCGCTATTTAATACAAAGTGTGCGAAAGTAAGTATAAAAATGTAAGTTAAGTTCGGAACGAACCCAATATTAGAACACGTTTTGAAATAATACTTAGAATGTCATTTACGTTTGTTAGAGTTCACTAGATATTACTTTTTGCACATTTAAATTTTTAAGTCAACCGCCTTGAAACCGCCACTTTGAAACTAACATTAAAAGTGTAACACACACACACACACACACACACACACACACACACACACACACACACAAATGATGGCAAATGTTCAGTTAAACCATAAGAACAATCCGTCATTATCTAATTACTTTAAAACTGAAAAAGGCCATATTATTTTAGATTTGTTAACATTTAACGACTTCAGTAGAATAATATTGTTTTATTCTTGAATATTGTTTGAAATGACAATTTTAAATCACGATAATAATATTTCTACTAATGGATGACATGAAAAAAGAATCACTAGAAGAACTACTAGCCGTTGAACATTGTCTAAGTCAAAGGTAACCCAATTTGTCAACGACCTGCAGTGGGGGAAGAATTTTTACCCACAAAGGAACTGTCCACCAGTACGACTAATCAGATTTACTATTATCACTCTGGAACACACCCACGAATCTCATCATCTTTGGCTCATGGAACCAACCGAACTGAAATTTTTAAAAAACAACCAATAACCACTGTAGAGATCTCAGATATTCAGAAAACAATGGAAGGTTTATCAACAGCACAGCAAGGGAAAGAATATTAGCACCCACACGTACCCATGGTGAAAAACAATTCACAAAGAGAGGTCGGCGAAAAAGGAAACGAGTGATCATGCCCGATGGACGAAGAGACATTAAACATTTGGGTGCTAAAACCATGGCGGATACAATGACACCTAAAGGCGACTAAAATTAACTTTAAAACGGAATATTGTTTTTTTACTGCATTATTTCAAAGGGGAGGAAAACATAAAGCATACAGTTTATTATTAAGAAAAATATTTTTTCTCTTTCTTTTTCTTGTTTGAAATTTTTAGTTTCTTCCTCAAATCAAGGACATAAGTTAAATTTTGGTTTCTTTTCTTTTCTCTTTCTTCTTCTCTCATTGGAAAGTAAGAAGTGGTGTACCATTTCAACCACAAAATATTGGTATTTTCTGGTTGCCCCTGTTACTTCCTTAAACCCTAGCTGAAGAATATTCAGCCTATATACCGAATTGCTACGCAACTATTTTAAACACTTCCGATGCACAACTACACTTTCGTATATATCGTCTAGTTCCATAAGTTAACGGACTCAAATTGTACTTGACCAGTACTAACTGACCAGATTTAGTTTCTGCGCATGCGTGCTGCCGGAAAATATATAACCAGCGGAAAGGTCACGGCAAGTACCTCGGGGTCATCCTCGATAGTAAACTGACTTGGTCAGCCCACACATTCCACACACTTAAAAGAGCAAACATTACACTGTTACAATGTGTCCATTGCTCAAAGAAACAATATCTCTTGAATTGAGCACTTTCTATTTGTCTGTACTCAGAAGCATCATCACCTATGCAGCGCCCGTCTGGAGATGCACACATGCGCAAACTACAAATATTCCAAATGGTTTTAAGAATAGTCACTAAAGCACCAAGGTCCACTAGAGTTAGGACCTTAAATATAGACTTAAATGTACCGTTCATCAAACTCACATCCAACGATTAGCAGTTAATCTCTACAAGGGGGCCAACGCACACTCAACATCAACACTAATACTTCATTAGGCAGATACGACACAACATTTGATAAACACATACGACCGCTGTCCTTAATCACATGACCAACCTTGAACTCCCATTTGGGCCCATAAAGCCTTGTACATAGTTTAACACTTACTCAAATCTAACCTCTTTGCGTTCTAGTTCTGTTTCAGACCAAAGGGTGCAGCGCAGAGGGATGAGCCAAGCTGTAGCCACCAGGACGAAGTTGCATGAAGCCTAATGAGTATTACACGCTTATTTCAGTATCGAGTAGGCAGCAGAAGAAGATGTAGCTTGTACTCTCTAAATATACTCAATAGCAAGGTATTTGTAAGGAACTCTACCAATAGTCCATCTTTCACGTTACATCTACCAAAGCTGGGCACCTGCATGATCTGTTGCGAGGTTTTACCTGACTGAACTCTGTCCCACCCAGGTCTTTGCCTTGCACTTCGCGTGGATACATAACGTTTTGCTTTTTACATATTTACAATCTCGATATATCCACGTAAAGTGCTTCTCAGCTTGGTACACAGAAAACCTTTCTTGTTTCCTTGTCCTACGCGATTGGGGTACTAACAGGAAGAAAGTTAGTTTTAAATCAGTAATAATCTCACATTATTGGGAAGATCGGATATCTCCCTTTGTCTTTTGAAGATATTCCACCTACGAAATTTAAATAATGAAAAAGCATAGGCTACGGACACTCTAGAACGGATAACCAACGAAAGAGGATTAACGATACGGCCAAAGAAGCTTTTAGATACATTGCGTAAGTAATACGTACTAAAATACTCTGATTAACTGCACGTTTACACGTAAGCTATATATAGTGAACTATACATAAGAAATACTAATGTCCTATCATGACGTGGTTAGGAATACATTGTAAGAGATAGAGTAGATAATTTTACAGGAGTTCCAAGAGGTATTCGGGGTTAATTCAATTATCAAGTATATTTCGTTTGATTTGCTTTGTTGTCTATTCAGTCTGTCTTCCTAGCTGGAGAATATTCGGCCACCTCGTTCCTAGCTGAATAATTTGCCTATTCTCTCCTAGCCAGAGAATATTTAGCAACCTCGTTCCTAGCTGGAGATTGTTAAACCTATTATTTCTTAGCTGGAGCACATTTGGCTACCTCGTTCCTAGTTGGAGAATATTCAGTTTTCAAGTGAGTAGCTGGAAAATATTCAGCCTATTTCTTCCTAACCGGAGAATGTTCGTGCTATTTCTTCCTAGCTGGACAATATTCACCTTTCTCGTTCCTAGCTAGAAAATATTTTGCTTTCTCATTCCTAGCTGGACAATATTCAGCGTATCCTTTCCAAGACGGAGAATATTATGCCACCTCGATTAGCTGGACAATATTTAGCCTGTTCCTTCCTAGTCGGAGAATATTTTCCACCTCATTCCTAGCTGGAGAATATTCAGCCTATTCTATCGCCGTGGGAACATATTTGGCTACCTTGTTCCTAACTGGAGAATATTCAGCTATCATGTTAGTAGCTGGAAAATATTCATCCTAATTTTTTCTAGCCGGAGAATGTTCGTGCTATTTCTTCATAGCTGGAAAATATTCACCTTTCTCGATTTTAGGTATATAATATTCAGCTTTCTCATTCCTAGCTGGACAACATTCAGCGCATCCTTTTCAGGACGGAGAATATTTTGCCACCTCGTTTAGCTGGAGAACCTAACCTGAGAAGATTCGGCCACTTCGTTCCTAGGTCAAGAAGATTCTTTCTATTATTTCCTAGCCGAAGAATATTTGGTTACCTCATTCCTAGATGAAGAATATTCAGCCTATTCTTTCCTAGCCAGAGAATATTTAGCTACCTTGTTTCAAGCTGTAGAATGTTCAGCTTTTGAGTTTATACCTGGAGAATATACAGCCTATTTCATCCTAGCCGAAGGATGTTCGGGCTATTTCTTCCTAGGTGGAGAATATTCACCTTCCTCGTTACTGGCTAGACAATATTCAGCATTCTCTTTCCTAGCTGGAGAATATTAAGCTTTCAAGTTAGTAGCAGGAGAATATTCATCTTTCAATTTAGTAACTGGAGAATATTCAGCCTATTTCTTCCTAGTCTGAGAATTTTCGGGCTATTTCTTCCTAACTAGACAATATTCAAATTTCTCGTTCCTAACTATAGGATATTCATTCTTCTCATTCCTAGCTAGAGAATAATCAGCTTTCAATTTAGTAGCTGGAGAATATTCAACCTATTTCTTCCTAGTCTGAGAATATTCGGGTTATTTATTCCTAGCTGGACGATATTAACCTTTCTCGTTAATTGCTGAGAATATTAAGCTTTCTCATTCCTAGCTGGAGAATATTTAGCTTTGAAGTTAGAATCTGGAGAATAGTCAGCCTATTTCTTCCTCCTCGAGAACTTTCGGGCTATTTCTTCCTAGTTGGACAATATTCACCGTTCTCGTTCCTAGCTAGAGAATATTCAGCCTATCCTTTCCTAGACGGCGAATATCCTGACACCACGTTTAGCTGGCGAATATTCAGCCTGTTCCTTCCTAGCCGGAGAATATTCGGTCACCTCATTCCTAGCTGGAGAATATTCAGCATATTCTTTCCAAGCGGGAGCATATTTGGCTACCTCGTTCCTAGCTGGAGAATATTCAGCTTTCAAGTTAATAGCTGGATAATATTCATCCTAGTTCTTCCTAGCCGGAGAATGTTCGTGCTATTTCTTCATAGCTGGAAAATATTTATTTTTCTCGATTTTAGGTAGAGAATATTGAGCTTTCTCATTCATAGCTGAAGAATATTCAGCTTTTAAGTTAGTAGCTGGAGAATAGTCGGCCTATTTCTTCCTAGCCGGAAAATGTTCTGGCAATTTCTTCTAAGCTGGACAATATTCACCTTTCTACTTCCTAGCTAGAGAATATTTAGCTTTCTCATTCCTATTTGGAGAATATTCAGCTTTCAAGTTAGTAAATAGAGAATATGCAGCCTATTTCTAACTAACCGGAGAATGTTCTGGCTATTTCTTCCTAGCTGGACGATATTCACCTTTCTCGTTCCAAGATGGAGTATATTCAGCTTTCTCATCCATAGCTGGAGAATATTCAGTTTTCAATTTACTAGCTGGAGAATATTCATCCTATTTCTTCCTACCCGGATAATGTTCGGGCTGTTTCTTTCTAGCTGAACAATATTCAGCTTTCTCGTTCCTAGCTAGAGAATATTCAGCTTTCTCAACCCTAGATGGAGAATATTCAGCGTATCTTTTCCTAGACGGAGAATATCCTGCTACCTCGTTTAGCTGGAGAATATTGAGCCTATTCCTTCCTAGCTGGAGAATATTCGACCACTTTGTTCCTAGTTTAAGAATATTCATCCTATTCCTTCCTTGTTGGAAGAATCCTTTAATATCGTTCATAGAGAGAAACCTTTTACCGTAGAGTATTTAGTCCACCTCGCATTTACGTAAAACGTGGACTATAGATAGTTAGGCCGTCCTCATAAGAAGACAGTTTCCGATTGGGGACTCGGTCATTCGCTTCCGAAACAGATCCGATTAGTAGCCATAGGGTTCGGACAAGCATAGCCTTTATCCCAACCTCTCCGGAAAGGACATTTTGGTTAAGGGTAGAGTATTTTGGTTCTCTCCTGAACACCCTAGAACTGAACCTATAACTTCTCCATAACCTATTCCCGATATTTGGTTTTGCAGTACCTCTGGACCCTATCGAATTCCGATTATTGTGAATCTAGGCTGAATAAATTAGACTCTTATTGCTTGCCATTAGTGCCACAAAATAACTGTCACATCTTTATACTCTAAAAATAGCCTCAACATATTTTTTAAAAATAAAATTGTGTGCTACGTGTTTTACAGTTTCCTTTATAATAATAAACATAAAGTTATGTTTTACAATTATCTTACAAATTTTACACGGAGTTATTTCTTTCAATAATAAGTTTTTATTTAAATTTTATTCAATGAATCCATTTAGATTACAATTGCTAAACATACAAGAATAATTCCTCCAAGTTTTTTTAACTTGTGTTATGTAAATTACAAAATATATATTCATATTCTTATGTTTACATTAATACGACCTTTCAGAAAGAAGAACCCATTTTACGATAGAATAATAAGCAACAATATTGTTCAATAATATTTTCTATTTATCAAGAACTAACATTAAACTACTTTTCAACATTGGTAATGTATACATTTAAACACTTATCGTGCCACTCGAAGAGTTTTTATATTCCCATGTCATATTTCTCCGCCGCAGTTCATCGAGATAATTAACACATTACTTCTTCAAGTTTTCATAACTCTCAAAACGCTATCCTTCCAAAAAGTCTTTCAGTTTGCTAAAGAGTCGATAGTCATTTGAGGCCAGGTCGGGGAGTAAGCTGGACGCACGAAATTCGCCCATTTAAATTTCTAGATGAACTCTTTTTGTATTTATGGCCTTCCGCATTTTTGTTAATATTTCTCAATACTAATCGGCATTTACTGTGACTCCACGGGGAATAAAGTCAACAAGGATTGATCCTTTTCAGTCCCAAAACGCAGTATCCATAACCTTTCGAATAAATGTCTGCTCAATTTTATTGGATTAAATGGTAATGACAGTCGGGGGACCAGCTCGTTCATCATCGTGGACATTCTTCCTCCCTCCGTTAAAATTTCAACACCATCGCCGTAGTGTTGATTCATTCCATATGCATTTACAAATTGAATTACAACTCTCACTTCACATGCGGCAGGATTCTCTATTTTCTTATTTATTTTAAATAAGCGCAGAAACAATATTAAAATAAAACAATAAGAACACGCACAGGCCATCTAAAACGTGAGTGAAATTGACTAAATTGATTCCTATTCAGACATGCGCGGGCCACCTGGACACTATGTATTGCTTTCTATAAGACCCTACGTAATATGTAGTTACTTTATAGGAAACGTATTTGTTTTTTGTGATATTAAACAAAATTACTTATATACAATACAGATATATATTTAGATTTTCGTAATGTGAACTCTTTAAAGATACAGCTCGAAAGACTGAGAGAAGAACTACTAACGAATATATTATGGTGGCAAACAATTCGAAGCGATATTTATTATATGACTGCCTAAATTGTAATCAAAGTTACGTGTATAGTATATCATTAAATGGCGAAAAATGGTTAATTAAAATATAGGGCGATTTTTTTAAATTTAGACACATTATGTCCTCTGTGCTATTAGGTAATTATATAGCAGAGTAGCCTCACTTCAAAATCAATTTTTATGGGTTTTATTCGTCAAATAAATGTTGGAAAAATATTTTATTATCGAAAAAAAAAGTGTCGGAAAGATGATTACATAACATAATGACACAAGTTGTTTTTTCGTGAAAACATTAACTCTGTTATCTTTTATACTCATGACATTCACTTCAATAAACGTACGGAAGGTTTGGCCAGGTGGTTTTATATATATATATATATATATATATATATATATATATAGCAACCTGGCCAAACCTTTCGTGACATATAATAATTTCGTGTGTGTGTGTGTGTGTACAACCAAAATAGTACTCACTCATTCATCACGAAATCTCCAGAACTATATAGCCTTACAAACATGAAATATGATACGTATGTTCCTCTTGGCTTCTAGGTACTCGCTGAGAAAGGGTTTAACGAGAATGTTACCTCCTAATCGCGAAAAACACGTAAAACTGTTATAAACCCATAATTATAAAGCCACTATTTATAGTATTTACCACATCTCCAAAACTATAAAGCCTACAAACTGAAAGGTCCTGACTAAAAGGGGGGGAGGGGAATATACTCATAGTCATCATCTACAAAATAAAGGTATTTTGGTTTATGTTCAAAAAATACAATAATTTGTTTGTTTATTAATTACAAAAAACCCTAGTATTCATCTTAGGTTCGATAATTAACCTAAAATTATTCCTCTTATATTAATAATATTGATTATTCTGATGTAGTCTTACAATCTTTAGAAATAACATACAAAAATATATAATGTATTTATGCATTCAGCACTTTTTGTATGTTTAACATACTTAATGTATGTTAAATGTAAGAACTATTATAATTACAATACAGAACTGATACAAATTCAGTCCAGTTACACAATTTTTAATTTACATCACCTAAAAGTTCAAAATAAAGTTAGTAAAGTGCTTAATTTTTTATTATATACTGGTTCGATGAAGCTTAATATTCCCATATTCTTAGAACACTTTTTTCACTAATTTTGGTGGGAACGCATTCAATTTGTTTACTAGTTTTCGTGGGAACTTGGCGTTCTGCCACAACACACCCATTCCATTTATTCAATAGTTTTGGTAGGAAGTAAGCATTTTGTCACACACGAAGTCTATTTATGCACTAGTTTTGATAAAACAGCGGCGTTCTGCAACACACAAATACATTTCTAATTATACGTTAGTTTTGTTTGGAAAACGGTATTATATCATACACGTAGTCTATTTTGTCAACAGTTTCTGTTGAAAAGCAACGTTCAGCTACATTTTGCAACGCTATCTACTTTTTCAAAAGTTTTGGCGAGAAAGCGTTCTGTAACACACCCGTTCTATTATTTATCCACTAGTATTAGTGGGAAGACAACTCTTAGACACAGAGGAGGCGTTGTATTTTGTTAATACTTTTGGTGGGAACGCGACGATGAACAAAACTCGTATTGTTTCACTAGATTTGGTCGAAACGCACTATTCTGACATACATACATTCTGATTGTTCATTAGTTTTGTGAAAACGTTGTGTTATAGCACATTTAATCTATTTTGTTCACTATTTTTAGTCGGAACGTGGCGTTCTGCCACACACAAAGCTATTTTTTCACTCATTTTGATGGGAATGCAGTGTTCTTCTACACATCAAATCTATGTTACAACCAGGATCACTGAGATCGTTTTATTGAATATTGTTTTGTTATTGCTTTGATTTTTATGGACTCATTTAAACCAGATTTTTTCATAAAACTCCAACCTATCTACTTTATGAGTAGTAACAACCTAAGTTATACTTTATGAGTTTACACCAATTTTTGTGAGTTTTTAAAGTATATATTAATTTTTTTTAATTGTTTTTAATTTTCACTTCATTTGTGCGTAGCTGCGGTTTACAAGACACATTTTGGAACAAGAAGAAATAAGTTTACAAATATCGGTTTTTATTAATTATATATTTATGTGTTTAAAGTTTATGAGTATGAATTTAACATCAATGGTGCGTTGTTACATTAGTACTGGACTGTGATGTGCTATTTGCATTTACCATTTTACTAGCTTATGAAAAATTAAAGCGAGAAGTTTTCAAAATAGGCCTACACGTTATAGGTTAAGCTCAACATTCTATATTCTATAGAAAACGTTTCAGAATTAAAGTGAAGTCTAACTATTGCAGCTTATATTCAATGAAGTTTCTTAAAAGTTTAATGTAATCAATCAGAACTTTTGATTCAGGGGGAATCCGGCTTCATCGATTATAATCTTAATCTTCTGTTTTACAAATCACATTTGTTTATTTAAATATTGATTGCATTATAATGGTCGAACCTGCAAACGTTCCTAATTAATAAATACTGTAAAATATACCATAGTTTTAAAATATATATCCAATTCAATTCGGTAAATCGTCCTCTCCAAAATAATTCATTCAAGAGCTGTTATTCAATTTTAGAATGTTCACACAACTAGAAAAACTGAAATTCACCCATTCGGTTTTTTATATATATCTTAAAATTTCCTTCCCTGACTTAAAATATCTGTGTCGGAGACTGCACGTGGACTCATCATTTACCTGCACAGATATTTTACTACTCGTGATATATTGCTGACCTAATGTTCATTATATTCGAAAATACTATGTTTCATGATTGGTATTCTACGCCATCCAGTTCCATAAAACAGAAGTAAAAGAACCCATGTCATGATACATGCATTTTACCACAGCTTCTTTTTTTACACTACAATTAGAATATGGTCACATGCATTAGATCACACACCAAATGGTGCAGAATATCTATGTGGGAGAACGCCTTATGAGCTATATATTGGTGTAACTTATCCTATGATCAAATTAAAATTTCGTAGCAACAGTGTATTCTTTTATTTAGTTAAAATTTTTATTTTACTGCTTAATATTCATAATATGTAGCCTAAAATATATTTTAAGATGCTAATAAGTGAAATAAAACGGTAAATTGCCATAGCACAAAGAAAGTTACTCGATCCAACAATCAATGGAATTTCTTTACGGCAAATCCTTTTCATAGACTATTCGATAAAAGGAAGGACCTTTATTTTCCAAAATAACTAACGTTTAGTTTAGAAGACTGGGTAATTTTATTTTGTTCCGTAAAATTACTTGAAAATTTAAAATGGGATTTGATTTATGTTTTAATATTCATTTCTATTGAATAACAACACTGATACTATAACTCGACATTATTTATATGCATCACAATATTCTGTTGCTTGTCTTCTTCATCCTTCAATATAGTGTCCATTCCGACTTGCATACCGATGCACTCTTACTTTCCACGGGTCGAAGACTTATAGCAGATCTGTTAACTTTGTCCCCTTGTGGTTTAAAAACGAAAAACCTTTCCTAGTATCTGTCAACTGTTTTAACTTATCTACCGTGTTCTTCTTTCCTGCTTCAACTGACCCAAATGTGTTCCTTTAAGAACACATTTAACTTTAAGAAACAATAAATCACATATTGCCAAATCTGACCAATATGTATCTGTTACAGTGTAGTTGTGTGATCGTTGGCTAAATACTTTTTCACACACAGAAAGTTCTGTATGAGCAGGGCATTCTTTGATGAAAAATTACATCATTGTTTCACAGTTCTGTTTTTTTTTTCTTTCTGACTCTATGAAATCAGAGTCAAATATCCTTATCAATATACTGGTTCACTATTTTGCCTTCTCCGATATATTCTTCGAAAATTACGGCCCTTGAGATAGAATTACACAAAGAACATTGCTTTTACAGGCGGTTTTTTAATAACTGGTGATGATTATGTTTTCCAGTAGTACATTGAATGTCGTTTCGACTCAGGATCAACTGGAAGATTCAGGTTTCGATCCCTGTAAACCACAAAAATAATTTGAAGACATTTCGTTGGTGTTGTGTTCAAATGTATTAAACAATTTAAAGTGACACGTAACTCAAATTTTAAAATTGCTATTATTACGGAACACACTTGAAAACATAACAGCACTTAAAGATGACTCACAATAAAACGGAACGGACGAGAGTGTTGGTGTTTGTCATGCATATTGAGACACGTCCAAATAGAACGGCATGCACGTTCTCACTGTTTTCTAATAGTTGAAACACAGTCAAGTTATTTAATAGATACACCTCTAAAGGGGTGTTTACAGACCTTCTACTTTTTTTCATCAGTATTACTCAAATAGGTATAAGATTAAAATTTCGTTTTCACTAAGTTATCAATCATGCATTACTTTTTGTAATCGCTCAATTCAAACTGTTACCCTTTCTATTAAAGTGTCACCCTTCAATACGTGGATGGAAACATAAATTAACGTCTCAGTTACCATATTTGAAATAAAATAATATTAAAGGATCAATTTTTGTATGTTTTTAAATTTATATCCTGAAAACGGACCTAAGATATCTTTTTTTTTTTAAATGGAGCGAATCTATCATTTTTGGATGCTTGGATGCGAGAAATAGCAAATTATTTGTATAATGTGTGTTTGTTCTTATTATTTTCTACGGATTATATATTGAACTTTATTCAGTCGTGAGTTTTTAAAAATATATAAGCAAAGAGGTTAATCTAGTAAATCGAGGAGAAATAATAACTCCTTCCATCACTTGTCATTCTACATCGTATAATTCTTAGAACAATGTGAAAAGGGGATCACAATCTAGGCCTATAGAGGAACTTGGTATTTAAAAATCCATAATCCAATCAGTAAATCAATCAACCTAGCAACCCACTCGTCATCAATCTTATTCTGTCTTACTTTATTTCTTCTCATTTTATTTTATCACGAAGAAAATTAAAGAATATGTAGTGTTAGCAAAGGAATATGAAAACTTCCAGCTCATGTATTGAAATTAAAACATTTTTATAAAAGGTTAACATTTGTAAAATAAATACTAAATATAATAATATTAAAACTTTCTAGAATTCTTATACTGTCATTTTTATTTATCACGTTTATGATCGTAGTTTAGAGAAATTTATCTAATGGGAGAAGAAACCGGTGTCTAAGTTTTGAAGACATTTGAATAAAAAACAGTACTTTGGGAATTATATCTGTCTGTCGTCTCTGTGTCTGTCTGTCTGTCTGTTTGTCGTCTTTCTGCCTCTATATTTTTCAGTCAGTTTGTCGTCTCTCTGTCTCTCTGTTTCTCTATTTGTCTGTCTGTCTGTCTATCGCAAGCCATCTCTTCAGTGCTCTACACAGCCCAAACGAGTTCACCGATTTTAATCATATGATATATTGCATATTTTGTTTTACACGTCAGGACGTTTGTTTTACTTTATTATTGTGTTTTTTAATCTTACAATTTTGGGGTACCTGCTATTAAAAAAAAATACAAAATTTCAATGTTTTAGAAATCGACTCTAACGAATTTGATCAAATTTTGTTAAACTTTAGCCCCTAAGTATATGTAAAAATCTCTCCAAAATGCCGGTTCGTGAGTTGTAGGTAAAAACAAAACAAAAGATGACATTAAGCTGTTATAAAAGATCTAATGTCTCAAAATCACAATGATACAAACCGTTAAGGAATAATTAACAAAAAATAGCCTTGACCACCGTCATTTAAACTTTATTGCATCTTATAATATGTATGATACCAGTGAGCAAGTTTAGAACTTATTTAAATACATATAAATTTTGCTCCAAATTACCTAGAAATCTAAGATGGCGTTCATGGTTCACCTTTCAAGTATTGAACTGACATTTTTGGCCACGAATAATTTTGTTTGGTATTTCGATTGTGAATGGGTGTGTAGGGGAGTTTGTGCAGTCTTTTTGGGCCACTTATTTATTATTGGTGTACTAGAATTTCCGGATTAGCTTATAATTATGTGTTATAATATATTTATATTCACTTATCTCCAGTAATCCTGTTATTTAAGTATTTTTATTTTTTACAACTCGTGTTTCGGACTTAATAATAAAGTGTTTAGTGAATGCACTCTGTTACACCGTTGGTGAACTATTGGAGATATTGAAGGTACCTTCAAGACATGGTGTGGTATGTTCATAATAATTGTGTTGTGTCGATTTGTGTAGTAATATATTATGAAGAGTGGACGATGAATGAATATTAAGACCGAAATGCATGTAGAAAATAATAAAAAAGACTGAAATAACAGGATTGCTCTCGGTAAATGAATATAACTATATTAACACCTACCTTCATTTACAATATACTCTATTTTCGATGTCAAAACTTAAATCATATGTGTGCGTTCTTTCTGATATTATCGTAAGCTTTTTTTCAAAACTGAATTCAGCATTGTGTTAATCATATAATGTTTTCATAAGATTGGAGTCCTGATCTCTCATCAAATTTTTAAACTAAACCAATTTTTGTTTGTTTTTACTATCTTTCATTGGAAGATTTGCAATCTTTGTGCTAATGAATGTGGTAATGAATTTTAATATTGTACCTCATAAAAAATATTAGAGTTTAAATTAAAGTATTGAATATTTTGGAAATCAGTTTAATGTTATTAATTTATGAATATAATTTACCAAAAATTTTATCAGCTCTGTCAGTTTATCTTAAAATTATAAAATAACTTTAAATCCAAGTTAGTTTTCTTTTAAAACAGTGTCACCAAAAGTTACTGCAAATAATATTAACCCAAGTTTCGTCACTAATATTACAGCTTTACTTCTTCAGTTTGGTTAAAGATGGGATTGTTAAATTCTACCAAAATTGACCTAAATTGTCTTTAGATTTCTTTATTAGAAATACATATCTTTTCTTGTTTTAAAGTTATTTCACAATGATGGATTGTTCAAATTTTTATATAATTTAATCTATTCGGACATTTTCCATCATTTGGGTTCATTACGTTTAGAGGTTATAAATCAACACCTGATATATACTGGTGGGTTTTTTTTTTTTACTTTTTTATATTTTAAGTTTGTGACTTGATAACAGTGTTGATTTATACCCTAGAAACGTGGAACATTAATTTATATATATATATTTTGTTTTTAAGTTATGGGCTGTGATAGCCTCCGTCAGAGGACTCACCGGCGTCGACCTAAAGGTCTTTTGCCGCCCCAAGTTCCATCCTACACCCACTCGGTAATACCTGTCATCCTTAAGAAAAAACAAATGCTACGTATAGGGTTGTCTAGGATGGTTTCCATCTCCTTCCCCGGAGGGCCTAGAGAGTATAGCCTGGCTCGTCCTAACGCCTCACACTCTAAGAGAATGTGTTCTGCGGACTCTTCAGCCAAACCACATTTTCTGCAAATATTTTCTGCAGCAAGCCCTATCCTGTGTAGGTGTTTTCTGAGGTGACAGTGGCTCGTTAAGAGCCCAACCACCCACCTCATGTTATCCCTTCTAAGAGAGATGAGTTGTTCAGCATGTTTCTTGCTTGATCTAAGTAGCCTCTTTACAAGTCTACTTGTAGTTGAATTCGTCCAGGCCCTATTCATCCCCTTCCGTATCCATGTATCTACCGCTGCTCTGGCATGTCCATAGGAGATCCCGAACACCGGTTCCGGCCCACGAAAGGGGATTCTGAACCTGACCTGGCTAATTCATCTGCTCTCTCATTTCCATCGATACCTGAATGGCCAGGAACCCAGCCCACAGTGACCGTGTTCACCTGACTAAGCTTTATCAATGATGAGATGTAGTCCCATACCAGCTTCGACTTTACTCTAGTCGTGTTAAGTGCCTTAATTGCAGCTTGACTGTCTGTGAAGATCAGAATGTTCTTACCTGTGTATTACATTTTTTTTTTTTTTTTTTTTTTTTTTTTTATTATTATCATATCATGAATATTTAATATTAAAAATGTTTATAATATATATTGGGTTTTAATCAATATGTTTTAAAGTTTCTATCTTTGTGCTGTCATGCAGAGTCAGAAAATGTTGGTGCTGATAAAAAATAAATATTTAGAAGAGATAAAAAGTTTGTATTAAGTTTTAGTTGTGGTGGGGCGAGCAGTAGTGGAACTAGTTTTGTTTTATTTTCCTGTGTAAATGATTGATTTATTTGTTTGTAAACTATTCAGGAAAATAAATAATTACTATTATTATTATTGCATTCACACTATTTAATTAACGTTTATCTATAGAATATTGAGTTCTAAGAAGCCTGTTAAATAATATTGAATGTAACAATGTCTAAATTACGATAATAACAGAGACATTTATTTATTGAGAATATTTCTTCCTTTAATAAAATACCTCTCAGAATATCCAAATTCATTTCATTCATGCCACTTCATTATCCTTTATTAACATTTGTTAATATTGAGTTCTAAAAAGGCTAGTAAATAGTAATGGATGTAGCAATATGACCTGAAATACAGTAATGACCGAGGCAGATATTTAATGATGATTTTACTTAATTAGATAAAAAGTTTTCAAGACATCCAAAACTATTTTATTTGGGTCATTTCACTATCGTTTATAAACAAAATTGTTTAATATTATTACGAAGACCTTTAAATGATAATCAATGTAACAATGTAATCTACAATCATGACTATTTACTTATTGAAGATTTTAATGACTTTCGTATATAACTCTTACTGTAAACATTTCTTTTGGCTTTAAGTTATTTCATAATCCAGTATCATTAAAATATTGCAATATATATTTCGATGAATATTGGAACAAAAATAAATGTATGAATGCCACTACGGTCATACTAGTGGCAATTATTTTGATGCCTTTGATATTATTTTAATCCATTTCTACTACATTTGGTTCTTTCATTTTCTGGTATTTACAGGACATGGTAATATAAAGTTATACGAGGTCATGGGCGCATTGATAAAGAGCTCTGAAGACAATACTTCCAATTTCATGTAGTAAAAATGATTATCAGTAGGACATTGTAATATAAAGTTCTAAGAAGAGTTAACATATTAATGTTTTTTAGCAATGTAACCCATAATACAATTATGCGAGAGGCAGTATATTTTAGGGGATTTGAATAAATTTAATAAAGACATCTTCATTATATAAAATTCCATTTTAGTCAGATAATATAATTAGCATTAATCAACACAACACAGTAGTATAGAGTTGTAAGAAGAGTGAAAACAATAATTGGTTGTAGCAATGTAACCTAAAATACAATCAACACATAGGCAGTCAATTGTAGGGGAATTTAGTGCCTTCGATAAATAGATCTCAATATATCCAATTCTATTGCTTTCGACAGACACCATTATCATTAATCAACACAACACAGTAATATAGAGTTCTAAGAAGAGTGAAAACAATAATTGGTTGTAGAAATGTAACGTACAATGACTGTCTTATAACAAATAGATCAGAGCATATCCAATTCTGCCTCATTCAAACGAGATCATTATAATTATTCATCAGAACTCTACAATATCTAGTTCTAAGAAGAGTGAAAATACTAATGGTTGTAACAACGTATTCTACAATAGTTGAAAAAAGTCGTATATTTTATGAGGTTGGGATAATTTTAGTAAATTATTCGCAATAATACATCCAATACTAACTATTGAATCCAACTATTATTCAACTACAAAAGTTGATTATTCAACTATCATTATTTTTAGTCAGCAGTACACTATAGTATAGAGTTGTAAGAAGAGAGAACATTAAAGGTTGTAACAACGTAATATATAATACGATCTTGAAAAAAGTAGGCCCTAGTACATTATTTATAAGGTTGGGATACCTTTATTAAATAAATCGCAATATAGCAAATTCTACTGAATTCAAATGATATAATTATTTTTAGTTAGCAGTACCCTGTAATATAGAGTTCTAAGAAGGGAGATATCACTAATAGTTGTAAGAAAGTAATTTAATAATGCGATCTTGAAAAAAAGTAATAAATTTTAGGAAATTTTATTACTTTTGAAGTTTAAAGAGTTGCCGTCCGGTAACCAGAAGGTATACTTTTAATGTGATATGTGTGTTTTGTGTAAATAATATTAGTGCTTGACGACCTCGGTTGAGTAATTTGTTTATGTTGTGTCTGAAGATGGGATAAAAGTCCCGAAACGCGTCACTAACACAAAAAAAAGAGGTCACGTGACGGAAACAAGGTAAGAAACATTATTTTAAACAATAGTGGCCTGGATACTAAAATTAATTCAAATCATTAATGGTTGTAACAAAGTAATTTATAATGCGATCTTGAAAGAAGTAGTAAGTTTTAAGAAGTTTTGATACCTTTAATAAATAAATCGCAATAAATCCAATTCTACTTCATTCAAATGATATCATTATTTTTATTCAGCAGTACACTGTAATATAGAGTTGTAAGATGAGAAAAATCACTAATGGTTGTAACAAAGTATTTAATAACGACCTTGAAAAAAGTAGTAAATTTTAGGAAATTTTGATACCTTTAATAAATAAATCGCAATATAGCGAAACATACTACATTCAAATGATATAGAACTCTTTAGTCAGCAGTACACTGTAATATAAAGTTCTAAGAAGAGTGAAAAAAACTAATTGATGTAGCAATCTAATTATCAATAACATCTTGAAGAAAGTAGTAAGTTTTAAGAAGTTTTGATACCTTTAATAAATAAATCTCAATGTAACAATTTGTATCGCATTCACCTGATATTTTTATCATTTATTTTAGCAGAACTTTTTAATATTTTAGGATGTAACATATAAAACCTTGTACTATACGAATTAAAAAACCATTTGTGACGACTTTTCGACATGAATCTAATTTTAAAGTCTTTAAAAAATAAGAATAAAAATTTAATGTTACAAGCCCGCGTAATATAGCTCGTAGAAAGTAGACATTTTCAAAATTATCAACAATCTATATTGTTACGAAATTGATTAACTAGGACTATTTTTTTTCTTTCAAAACGTATTTAAGAAAATTATTAAAGAAAAAAACAAGCTACGCCATTAGGAAGTCATTGCCTACGTTTACTAATTGTTGGCAATCACGTAGGTAATTATTACTACGTGATATGGAAGCGTAATAGTGGTGATTAAAATCTTATAAACATTCTAGTTGTTGAATGAGAACAACAGCAATAATAAAATGTTCTTTTACTATTATTTTGTAACGAAGTAAGAAGAAAATCTTCCTTTGTCGAACATCAAGTTCTCGATACTTTGAGGATGATGTAATTTATATGTAACTATCTTTTCCTTTTATTTCCACGCGCTTTATTTTTGTATGATACTATGTGTTACTCATATTTAGGTTATTTAAAATGAATATACAAATTGTATTACGTCCCAAATGTACTCACACCAGCCATTTCAAAACTTCCCTAAGGTAATTATTGTACTCATTTAGTTATTCTGAAATAATAGTCCACAAAGAAAATTTAAAAAATCCATAAAAATGGTCTAGTGGGGGGAGTCATCATTAGTTAAGATATTTTATATTATAAAAACTAACATTTTTGTCTTACAGTATGTACATAGCGTTTATTATCTAACCTATTTTTTGTTATAAATTATTTTGTATGAATTTTTGTTTATAAACTTTAGGAAACATTAAGGCAAATAAACAATTTGATAAGGGAAGGCCAAGGATAGTCCCATGAAAGACCAAGGATCCATAAAACATGTAGCTTATGAGAATTTTAGCTAAAATTATTGTGAGCGTAAGCCGTCCATATGATGCGAGCGATTAGTGATAAAAGCGAGCGTTTTGTGTATGAGTGTTTTGGAACATTTATTTCGTACGAAAATTCATCAATATCGGGTAACAATTTAAGACCCATTATTGAAAGAGCGGTAGTGAGGTGAGCGAAATACAATGACGTGCACCTATCATTTACAGGGATTGCATTTAAAAGTTCAATTGAGTTTGAAGATCGTTTTCTAAGTTTTCGTTATTTATTTAACAGCGAAATTGACCTTTATTTAACAGCGAAATCAACGGTTGTTGAAGTGTTAAGGCGGCAGTGACGTGTCGCCTAAGTAAATATTATCTGTAATGACGTCAGGAGCTATAGGGAAGGAAGTTCCTTCATCAATGGCTAATTTTTGCAGAATGCGTATAGCCAAAAACTGTGAAGAAGTTAAACCATAAATAACGATTGTTAATTTGTAAATGTTGAACGGTTGTGATTAATCTGAGCCCCAGATTATATTGTTGATATATAATCACATTGTAGGATTTTTATTTGTCTGTACATTTGACGTATGTCACATTAGAAGGCTATTTTGTGTGTTGAGAAATTGGTAAATAACATTAGAATATTATTTAATAGTTTAGAACCAGTGTGAACGACCATTAGACGTTAGAGCACTACCATCAAAAACTGCTCGAATTTTTGTGGTTGAGCTGTTTTCTTTAAACCGCGTGATGAGGTAGAATATAATGTTTAGATGCAATGTCAGTTAAAAGTTGCATATGAACAGATTCAATATAATCATTAATACATTCTATGTAAGAATTTTTAAGTTTTTCGTTTGCGTTTAGTTTATTTCCTAATAAAAAATTTTAAAACTTTTTTGATATTTCAAACGCCAAGGTTAGGTGCGTTTTGTTTGAACGGTAAATTAGTTACGTATCTACCAGCATCGCGTTTAACATGTGACTGACAATTTAGTTCACATGCGGTTTCATATTTAGTAGGTGTGTTTGAGGTTAGTAAATAATTTGTAATCCAAAATTGTTGAATTGTTTTATTTAAATCTACATCACTTGTTGAGAGCGTAGAAACTGCGTTTTTATGTGTAGCGTTCGTTTTCATCGGACAAATGAAAGTATAACCAAAAACAGTTTCTACAGCTGTAGTAAATAGATCTCCCAAATCTATTTTATGACCTGTATTTAATTTTTCATTTAGGTCTGCGCCTAATAAAATCTGTATTTATTATTTTTTTTTTTTGCGGATAGTTAAATTAGGATCAGCTAATATTAGATTTTGTATTTTATTTTATATATCTGAGTTTAATTTCCATTTTGGCAAATCAGCTGTTATTTTGTCAACTACAATAACATTGTGATTTTGAACAAATAAACAACTTTTAAGCGTATTTAAAAATATTTGAGTGACTCCTTTGATAGAAGTATGAATATTTGAAATACCATTCAAAACCAAGTCGGTAGGTTTTAAGCAAATTGGTAATAATTCTGCACTTTCTGAAGTTATAGTGAGTTTCCACTACCATAATATAGAAGAGCAGTTACTAAAATCGACTTAAATTGTTTCGTGGAAACATATAAAGATATTGTAACAAAAATACTATAACAGGTGAATCGGATTGTGCATTTCAATTTGTTAATGCAATTGAATTGGTTGGTTTTAGGAAGCGATTAACAGTCAGCTGAAGATTTAAAACGAATTTTGCTTTTATTCTGATACGGTGGAATGCGAGTTTTGAGTGAAGACACAGAACTTCTAGTGTACTGAGGCTGGTTCGTTACTAGTCAGTTTTGGTTATTGTTGTCGGATTTTGAGTTTGACCTACTTTCGAAATGTCAGAGAATGTGATGCTGGTTATTACATTTTTCTCATTTATTTGGTGATTTACAGCTATGAATGGCATGTAAAGAACATCAACAATTAATGCAATAATTATTTTTTGATGAAATCGATTCTTTTAAATGGTTGAAGACCATGAGTTCAGTTACAGTATGTACTAACTGATGATTGGCAGAGCGTGTGAGTAGAGATCCGGACAGTTGAGAACAAAAATGGTGGGGGTACCCCCACCCCTCCCCCCTCCCCTCTTGGCCCCTCCCCCTTTGCCCCTCCCCCCTCCCCTCCCCCTTTGCCCCTCCCCCTTTGCCCCTCCCCCCTTTGCCCCCCTCTTTGCCCCTCCCCCCTTGCCCCTCCCCCTTTGCCCCTCCCCCTTTGCCCCTCCCCCTTTGCCCCTCCCCCCTCCCCCTCCCCTTTGCCCCTCCCCCTTTGCCCCTCCCCCCTTTGCCCCTCCCCTGTAGGCCCCTCCCCTGTAGGCCCCTCCCCTTTAGGCCCCTTCCCTTCCCCCATTGGTCCCCCCACCCCTCCCCCTGCCCCTCCCCTGTAGGCCCCTCCCCTTTAGGCCCCTTCCCTTCCCCCATTGGTCCCCCCACCCCTCCCCCTACCCCTGTAGGCCCCTCCCCTTTAGGCCCCTTCCCTTCCCCCATTGGTCCCCCCACCAGTGACGTATTGTTGTCGAGACACACACACACACACACACACACATGACGTCATACACACATGACGTCATACACTTAACTTTTTTAATACCGGTGGGATTCGAACCTGTGAAGTTAGGATTTGAAGGCGGACACGCTACCGACTGAGCTATCGTGCATAGTATTACAAGTCGGATATTTAACGCGGTATATAAGCCGCCATGTTGTAACCGCAATAATGTGTTATATATATATAATGTGTTAAGATAGTTAACCTAACCTATAAGTGTCCTACTTTTGCCCATCCACAGCCTATCAGCTGTTACAATAATGTGTTATATATATATATATATAATGTGTTAAGATAGTTAACCTAAAGTGTCCTACTTTTGCCCATCCACAGCCTATCAGCTGTTACAATAATGTGTTATTATATAATGTGTTAAGATAGTTAACCTAAAGTTTCCCACCTTTGCCCATCCACAGCCAATCAGCTGTTACAATAATGTGTTATATATATATATATATAATGTGTTATATATTTATATAATGTGTTAAGATAGTTAACCTAACCTCATAGTATTACAAGTCGGATATTTAACGCAGTATATAAGCCGCCATGTTGTAACCGAACGCCAGAACATTCCGTAGAAGTTCGGACACTAACCCCTTACCGTAAGACTTACCGAGTTTTTCGCGACCGCGAAAAACTAGCGTACGTCTTACGGTATGGGTTCTGAGTCGTACCTCTAGGTTACTCTGACAACAAATAGTAGTGTCCAAATTGTAATGTGCTTGTGTTAACCTAACCTATAAGTTTCTGCCTACCACAGCCTATCAGCTGTTACAATAATGTGTTATATATATATATAATGTGTTATATATAATGTGTTAAGATAGTTAACCTAAAGTTTCCTACTTTTACCCATCCACAGCCAATCAGCTGTTACCATAATGTGTTATATATATATAATGTGTTATATATTTATATAATGTGTTAAGATAGTTAACCTAACCTATTAGAGTTTCCTACTTTTGCCCACCACGACCTAGGTACATTTAATGTGTTAAACGTAGTTTCCTCCGTTGTCTACCAGGGTGTAGCACATGTGTTTATGTATCGTGTTAAAATATTGTTAACCTATGCTTACCACAGCCCACACGGGTGTTAGTCTGGCCACTATTTAACAACCGAAATATATTTTTACCAACCGATTTACAAACCGACCGATTTACCAACCGAAACCAACCGATTTACCAACCAAAATATACTTTTACCAACCGAAATATACTTTTAGCAACCGATCTACCAACCGAAATACACTTTTAGCAACCCAAACATCCAACCGATATACCTCGACCCGCGGACTTTGCTCCCCCCTGCGGGAACCCCCCACCGGCTGCGGGAACCCCCCACCGGCTGCGGGAACCCCCCACTGGCTGCGGGAACCCCCCACCACCACCACCCCCCAGCGCGTGTGTGTACGTTGAAGTGACAGCATTGGACTAAAAGCGGTCACGTGACCAAATGGACGATTGGTCGAGAATAACTCATATAGGTAAGAAAGGGGGGTCGCGTCGACTACCTCGTTTCGGCTACCATTCCAAGGTGTGTAGGTCAGGTTCTGACCGGTCTAGCCGGATTGTACAACAGTGCGCATGCGTACTACTCGCTGAAAGGAGAGTGTCCACAGGTTACTCCATCTACACTACCAGAGTGTAGCACCGGTCAAACAAGTTAAAACAAGGTGACTCACACGGTTAGAGTTACTTGACAAGAACTATGGAGCCAATTTACATTGTTTCCTCGCAAAGTAGGGTGACGAAAAAATTTCGTACTCTAAGGACTAAAATTCAGTTTAAATTTCATCCACCACCCGAGAATGTTACGGAAATTGATTGGATAAAAAGAGGCTTTGAATGTTTGGTGGACAAAATGAAAAATGGAACAGCTGATGGTGATCTGTTGGGCTTTACTTTTACTAGTCTCAATTTTAAAACAAAGACGCCTGGATACGTTGCTTTTCGTAAAGCTTCCGACATCTCTGTCGATCTCTTATGGACAATTTTTGGCGGACTAATCCAAAGCAACGGTGAGGCGGGAACAAGCAGCGATAATTTCGAGATTACCTGCACCAGAGTATCTCCACGAAATAAATAGTGCCACCAATCTGTAAACACACTCATTTACCTAATGGATGTAAGGCGAGCCATTGCGGCGGAGCTCCACAAGCCCGCTCGAAGAAATTTCAAAACACGTAGTGTGACACTGAAAGGAGTTAATGACCTTTATCAAGCCGATCTAGTGGAAATGATTCCATATGCTAAGGAAAACCGAGGCTACAAATATATACTGACAATGATAAATTGTCTGACAAAATTTGCGTTTGCAGAACCGTTAAAGACAAAGTCGGCTCTAGACGTATCTATAGCGTTAGAACCGATACTGAAAAAACATCCTATGAATAACTTTCAGACCGATCAGGGGAAGGAGTTTTTCAATATGCACGTAAAGAGATTAATGAAAAAATACAATATAAATCACTACGCCACTTTTTCAGACAAGAAAGCGTCTATGGTGGAGCGTCTGAACCGTACTTTGAAAAATATAATGTGGCGTGAATTTACGGCACGCGGTAGTTACGAGTGGGTGGAGCTGTTGAAAAACGTAGTAAAGACCTACAATAACACTGTGCACAGTACTATAGGCATGAAACCCGCTCAAGTGTTGATAAAGCACGAGAAAATGTTACTGGACAAAACAGCACGCAAGAGTACAAAAGCACTGGCGCGATTTAAAGTGGACGACAAAGTTAGAATATCGAAATTTAAAAAGACTTTTGCTAAAGGATATTTACCCAACTGGACAAACGAAGTGTTTACCGTGTACGCCGTTGTACCGACCAATCCTGTAACGTACATTCTACAAGACTCGAAAGGTGACATTCTGAAAGGGGGATTCTATGCCGAAGAATTAAGCAGGTCAAGGATCGGCAACGTATATCTTGTTGAAAAAGTATTACGCAAAAAGGGTAACAAAGTACTGGTGCGGTGGTTAGGGTTTGACAAGGAACACGACAGTTGGATTGATAAAACCAAGCTTGTTGTTTAGGTATTTAATAGGATAGCGCTGTTAGTTTTCCACAGTATTTAGACAAACGTTGCGTAATGCGTTTAAAAAACACAGCGGATAAACTACGTGTAAGAAACTTTGACGTTGTTGCAGGAGGCGGGTCAACAATGCACCGTCACAGTTCTTTATTACCAAACACAGTTCGATCTATAGTGTGCGGCCCATCAAACAGTGGCAAGACTAATGTGCTATTTAATCTGCTCTTCAACCCAAATGGCCTGAAATTTGCCAACGTCTATGTGTTTTCTAAATCACTCCAGCAGCCAAAGTACAAGTTTTTGGAAACTATACTGGGAAATACCAAAGAAATTGGTTATTACACATTCACGGACAACGAAAATGTCATCCATCCTAGTGAAGCGGAGCCAAATTCGATAATAATATTTGACGACATAGCTTGCGAGAAACACGACAATATACGTAACTATTTCACCATGGGACGTCACAATAATATAGATTCCTTCTACTTAGGACAGACGTACAGCAGGATTCCCAAACAATTGATTCGAGACAATGCCAATCTCTTGGTCCTTTTCAAGCAGGACGATCTCAATTTACGACACATTTACAATGATCACGTAAACACCGACATGGTGTTTAGTGCATTTAAAAACATTTGTGCAACCGCGTGGAAAGATAAACATGGATTCGTTGTAATAGACAAGGACAGTGAACCGGAGAATGGAAGATTTAGAATTGGTTTTGATCGAATTGTAACAGATTTTTAAGGTACAAAAGGCTTGATACTTGCAACAAACGTCATTCTACAAGATGTCTGGGAAGAGAGAGCATCTAACGCTGGAGATAGCCAGATTGCGCAAGGCTATAAAGAAAAAGTACAGACAGTTGAGGTACGGAGAGGTCGAAGAGGAACGAATGTATACTAAGAAATACACACCGATAATTAAAGAGTTGCAGAAGAGTGGAGTGTTTTTGCCGAAACAAGAAATTAAACCCGAAGAAGAGTTGGATGAAAAGCCGGAAATAGCGGATGAGTGGAGCAGCGAGAGTGAGGAAGAGAAAAATGAAGAGTGGGGGGAAGTACCGGCTACTCCCAGTGTTGATTTTATGGATACCGAAGTAATTGCAGAGACTCCGGACCGACCGCAGCCCAGTGTAAGGGAACTATTGTCCACACCTGTAGGGCAAAGTGAATCTGAACAATGGGTAAACAGTACTTTCGCACATCCGCTGGCACGAAAATATATGCTCAAAATGATTAAAGATACCGCCGGTAGTCAGAATATAGATCACAGTTACGGACCGAAAATCGGAGCCGACTCTATGATGATCGGTAACAAGACTCTTCAGTTGTCGGACGATGGTGAGATTATAATTGACGGAGTTCACTATAAAGGGACGCCAGGATTGTACGAGTTGGTGTTTAAGCGTATACCCGATGATGATATATATACCGAGGCCGATTTACGAGCGTATAGAGATATCTGTGTGAGATCCAGTGCACACAAAAGATTATACGATCCGAACGGACAAGTTAATCGTAACAAATCTATGAAATATAGAAACATTATAGAGCAGTTATTTCCACCTAAAAAAGTTAGCGGTAGAGGTTATTCATACTGGGACGATCCGAATGAGTTGTGTGACAGACTGAGACATTTGTTGGCATCTCACGATGCAGGACACACGGGACATGCAAATGAGATAGCTTCTATTATAGAAGAACTAAAAGAAGCTGGAATTATAAAAGGCGCGGGAATTGCAAAAATAAGAACATTAATACGATGAGTGTCGACAAGTTTGGACGTTATTCGGTGAGAAAGGCTTTATCCTCCTCCTCCACCCAACCGATAGTTAGAGGGTACGACCTTACCCCTGAGGGTAATTACGATATAAAGGGTAAACTCTTGCGTAATGTAGGCGCTCCTCTAACGGAAAAAGATGCTGTTAATCTAGACACTGTGGATAAGACGTGTATAACCTTTGATAAAGTCGCACAAAAATATCACACAAAGGGCATACCCTTGGGCGGTCTGGGTCCGACTAAAGATACCGATGACGCTGTAACTAGAGGATATCTCGAATCTCTAATACCGATTAAACTTATGACCGACTATTCCGTTAGACAGAGTCGAATACAAGATGTAGGTGAACCTATAGACGACGGTGATGCCGTCAACATAGCATACGCCAGGAAAAATTTTCTCGTGAAAAATTTGGAGGGGAGCGATGAGATGGAAGCGGGAGCCTTTGATGCTCGTAACGCTAGTATCTGTAATTTAAAGTATCCCTCTAGTAAGACGGACGCCGCCAATAAGATGTACGTTGACAATAAAAGTATTGTATCCGACCATATGGGGTATTATTTTCTTCATCGTCGAATTGCAAGTGTCGGTTCTCCCGTCTACGCCGATGATGCTGTCACTTTGATTTTCCTCATGGAAAATACCGTACATCTACACCAATCACCGACATCCGGTGAATCGGTTTTCAATGCTGAAGATAAGAGGATAACTAGTGTAGCCGATGCCGTCGACGATATGGATGTAGTGAATTTAAGACAGTTGAAAACATACATTCGAGAATTGGAGACGTGGATAAGGAACAATGTGTTGTTGTTGAAAAATGGCGATTGTTTTAACGCCGAGGGGAAACGTATCTGTAATGTCGCCAAAGGCGATGTCGATACGGATGCAATTACAGTGACACAATTGGCCGGCTCTATAAAAGCGTTGGAAAATGGTTTTAAGGCGTACAGTAAATCAGAACTTATCGCTTTCGCTCGTGTTATTAAGAGAGAATACAGTAAAGTGGATGTTTCCAAAGACCGAGTAACGAACTGGAGATCACTATGGGGTTCGAGCGATAAGTTATAACCAATTTTTTCGCGACGACACCATAAATACGTTGCACCCTTGAGTATTGATTCAGTATAGAAATGGCAAAGGGACGAACAACAAGGGTCAAAAAGGGCCGTGGTCTCGTTTCTGGAATTTTAAGCGTTGGTGATAAGGTTTTAAACAAGGCTATAGATCTATTGCCTGTAGAACTCCATTTACCCTCTTACAACTATTGCGGTCCGGGTACAAAGCTAGCAGAGAGATTAGCCCGAGGTGATAAAGGAGTCAATCCGCTGGACGAAGCTTGTAAAGAGCACGATATAGCGTACAGCAAATACAGTGATTCGGAGCATCGTAGAGAAGCGGATAAAATTTTAGCAGAACGGGCTTGGAGTCGAGTCAAATCGGGTAACGCGTCTATGGGTGAACGGGCAGCAGCGTGGGCTGTAACAACGGCCATGAAAGCGAAATCCAAATTGGGAGGTGGAGGGAAACGTCTCTTGTTGGGTGGGGGTTTGTATCTCAAGCCGTATAAAAAAGGCAGCGGTCTGATGCCATATGCTCAAGGCACTGGTCTGTATCTCAAACCGTATCCAAAAGGCAGGGGACCGAAAGGCAAAACCAAGAAGAAGAGGATCAATAAAAAAAAAGTTTGATTGATTCATTACCAAACAGACCGTTAACAAATATTGATTTAGAGAAATATGCCGTGAGGATACCGTATTTCAGAGGTGTTTTTATGAGGGATAATCTTCCCCCGACGGGGCCGTTGAAAAACGAATCCGCCATTGTCAACCTCGATAGTAGCACGGGTGAAGGTACACATTGGGTGTGTTATAAAAAGCGCGGTGTAAATGTAGAATACTATGACAGTTTTGGAAATCTTAGACCTCCACTTGTTTTTATGAGGGATAATCTTCCCCCGACGGGGCCGTTGAAAAACGAATCCGCCATTGTCAACCTCGATAGTAGCACGGGTGAAGGTACACATTGGGTGTGTTATAAAAAGCGCGGTGTAAATGTAGAATACTATGACAGTTTTGGAAATCTTAGACCTCCACTCGAACTGACTAGATATTTTGGTTCCAACGCTAATATTCACTATAATTACAAGCGACATCAAAGTGACACTTCAGTCGTCTGTGGACATTTGTGCTTAAAGTTTCTACTACCATGAGTATTGTTTTAAACGGAAATAGTTCTACACTTTGGTGTGATTTCTTTCCACCGATTGATCTATCCAATGGAGAGTGGGAAATCGGTCTCATCGATCTTGCTGTGTACAATTCCATTCCCAATATCGAAGAGGGAATTAATAATAAATTGTATCTCGGTGGAGATCAAAACGATAATTATGAAGTGACCGTTAACATACCGACAGGTTCGTACGAAATTGAGGACATTGAAAAATATATCAAAACCCAACTGCCGTCGGGGGTGACATTTTCACTCAAGCCGAACAATAACACACTTAAAACGGAACTTAAGTGTTCAAAGACTATTCATTTTAAAGACGGATCTATAGGAAAATTACTCGGTTTCAATAATGGGAATTTATCAGCCGACCAAAGACACGAATCTGAGCTGCCCGTCGATATTATAAGAGTGAATGTTATTAGGGTTGCGTGTAATATTGTAACTGGATCATTTCAAAATGGAAAAGAGTCACACAATATACACGAGTTTTACCCACAAGTGGCTCCGGGGTACAAGATTGTCGAAATACCGACGACTGTAATATATTTACCAGTCAACGTGAAAACCATTCATAACATCACCGTAAGCCTTAGAGATCAGAACGGAGTACCTATAAATTTCAGAGAAGAATCAGTTTCTGTCCGATTGCATTTACGTAGAAATGGGTCTCGTATTTAATGGACAACGTTATAAGAACAGTATCAGTGTACGTTCAAACTCGACAGAGTTAACAGCTAGAAATATACGTTTTCTCTCGGCTTTGGGATTTAAAGTGAAAAATGGATCTACTGGCAATAGATAGTGCAGCAGAATACAATGACGTCATCAGTGGTCTGGAATACCATTCGCACAGACCTTATGCGTCGTCAACGTACGGCAATAACGATGAAATTCGTATTCCCATAAATCAACAGGACGTGATCACAGCACCGTTTGGTAGTATATTGCATATAAAAGGAACACTGAGCGGTACAAAAGCGGACGGCACTGCTACAACGGTGAAATTGGTCAACAATGCCGTAGCCTTTCTATTTGACGATATTAGATACGAATTTGCCGGTAGCGAAGTGGACCGTACGAGAAATGTAGGCATCACGAGTACCATTAAAAATCTATTGTCGTTGCGAGAGAGTGAGAAGAATAAATTCAGCAACGCAGGATGGTTGGGAGCCGGTGGGATGGCTACCGTTTCAAACTTTTCCCTCTCTGTACCATTGAAGCTGTTGATGGGCTTTTTCGAAGACTACCAACGGATTGTACTGAACGTAAAACAGGAACTAGTGCTCTTACGTTCGGCCTCCGATTTGAACGCTGTATACAGTGATGATGCTACAACCGTTAATCTAAAGATAACTAGTATACACTGGAGAGTGCCTTATGTGACGGTTTCAGATTCACTCCGATTGAATCTTTTGAAAATGATCGAAAGAGACGAACCTGTCCATGTTCCATTTCGTAGTTGGGAGTTACACGAGTATCCAATAGTGCCGCAAACAAATCAGATTTCGTGGACAATTAAAACCGCTAATCAGCTGGAAAAACCACGCTATGTTATTCTAGCCTTCCAAACAGATAGAAAAAATCAGATCAAAAAGGATGCCTCTGTGTTTGACAAGTGCGGCCTTTCAAATTTAAAACTCTATCTAAATTCACAGTATTTTCCTTACGATAATATTAACGGCGATATTTCCACATTGTACGAAATGTACCATAGATTCCAAGAATCGTACTATACGCACGAGTCCTTGCCCAGTCTAGATTTACAATCTTTTACAGATTGTCCTCTCTTCGTAATCGATTGTTCCAAACAGAACGATTCTATTAAATCTGGTCCCGTGGATGTCAGACTAGAAATAGAAACTTCCGCCAATATACCTGCAACTACTACAGCCTATTGTCTGATTTTACACGACTCGCATATTGTGTACAATCTCCTTACGGGCACGGTTAGAAAGGTAGTGGAATAGATGCGCATGCGCACAGTCTCTCTTATAACACGATACAATTATCGAACCAGTCATTCACGGTCGAGACATCATGTGCACCACATACCCAGGAGTCGTTCATGCCTTCCTCAGGCTCGTGCCTAAGGATAGAATATCGGATTTAGAGGACTTTTTTAGCGAAAGCAAACTATATTATTTATTTAACCCTAGTGAAATAGACAATCAGTTGACCTTGACATTCACAGAGTATATCTACGATGGCGACGATGACGACAAATATCATGTCGATAAGTCGCAAGTATCGGAACATGTCTATACAGGTTTAAAGAGTCGGCTATCTTCGGGTGACATCGGCCCGTCTTCGGATTCGGTTTACGTTTTAGTGGGTGGGGTGGGGATGGTTTATCGCAACCATTATTGTGTCAGTTGTGGGGAGGATGATATAAGCGACGAAAAATACTATCAATTCGATTTCGATGATGCCCGTCTACACGAGTTCCCATTGGTTCTAATCGAACCGGAACTTGAGACAGGTTATTTGCACAATCTTTCGTCATTTTATCAAAGTAGTCAGTTGTAACTGTCGCCGTCGGTCAGTCGAGACAATGGATCCGAGTAAGATGGACGTGGAGCGAGCTCCTACCAAACGTCAGGTGCCACCTAACCTCCCTTTGGGAATTTTTCTTAAATCTGTTCATTTCCTAAACAAAGAGTGTACTAAATTCATAGCAACCGGTTTGTTCCAGCATACGGGTTTCACTCTCGGACTGTTAGTACAGAGTGGTAAAAAATTTGTTTACTTCAATCATAATCTACTTGACGAATTGTCGGTTCATTTAAAATTTATAACGGCTGCTCTCGGCAGCAAGAGTACGTTAAAATTCGCCATGAGTATCGGTGACGTAATAGTACGGACTACTTTCGGTAAACGTTACGTTCAATTGTACGATGGGCAACATTGTATGACCTTGAACGCTGACGAATGGAAGCTATTAGAGGAGAGTATGCCGCTCGTGTCCAGACGTGTCGCCGAGTTGTTTTATATCGAGGAAGAGTTACGCTCCTACATCATTGAGATCTTGGCCAGCGACGAGCTCGTATCTAGCACACTCCCCGAAGCGGACAAACTGTACGACGAAGTCAAGTTGTTTAAGAAACATGCAGACGGCGGTAGTTGAATTTCACGCGTTTCACGATAACGACAACAGGTATATAGTCAAAGAATTGGCCATTGTCGGTGATCAATTTCAAAGTGTTACAGTCTTTAAACCGCCCTACAGATTTTCTCTCCTTAACGAAAAATCTCAAAAATCGGCTCGTTGGCTACAATCACGTTTTCACTATATCAGATGGGATGAAGGCGGTGTACCTTACAACGAGGACACGATACGCACTTTGTGCAAGCCTTTTGCAACACTTTTCACAAAAGGATTGGAAAAGGCACTGTTTTTGAGACAATTCCATCCTCACGTCATGGAATTGCCTCAAGAAGAGAAATTCACCTATAACAATAACATTAACTGTATATTACCTCAGCATAATAGTAACGTAGATAGTAAATGTGCACTAAAAAGTGCTAAAAGTTATTACGATTTACTCCTTGCCTAAAAGGTCGCGGGGACGGTATGAAGATACCTGACCAGCATCTGTGTATGTGTGTTACCCTCTGGTGTGGAACTAAAAAGCCCGCAAGGTTGTATGGAGGTCCCTGGAGCGGAGTTGATTCTCCCGTAAACCTGTTTGAAAGTCACTGGCGCAGTCGAAAGACTTGATAAACTTTGAATGAGGTACAATTTGGGCACGGAGTCAAAGCGTAAACAAAAAAATACAAAAAAATTTAAAAAATCAAAAAAAATTTGGAGGCCACAATTTTGTAATGGAGTGGTGGTCACAGGAAATAGCGATGGATTTGGGGCTATTTCCACAAGGGGTAAAGCCTTCTGCTTGCCCCGGCTTGTAATGTGGGCTCTGTTATGGCTTCACTGTACCGGATGACGGTTCCAACCCCGTAAAACACAGAGGAGAAGCTTATTTTAACGAATTATTTTCTGCTTTTTCAGGAATTGTGTAAGACGCTGGAATCTTACGTGTGCTGTGGTAACGCATGTAAGAAGATCAAATTAAAAGATTTGGTGTTTTGTACAAAACCAGATTGTTACGGAAGCCTGTGCACTTGTTTGCTTGCCGACTGCCGCTCAAGGAAGTCGTACAGTGTTCCAGTAATAGTACGGCCTCCACATTTGACCGGGTACTGTTGTGCTGACAAATGTTTTAAAGCACCCGAATGTCAAGTTGACGGCCTGGCATGTACAAAGTGCCAGGCATTCAGCTTTTGTCATTGTAGGTGCAGGTATTGGAACGTACCGGTAATGGATCTGTACAGCTTATTTACGACAACCACTGTTGGCACAGGAACTGTATCGGACCAGTGTTATAGTTGTTGTGTACTGAACTGTCAAAAGTTTTATATTAAAGACTTATTATTTTGTAAACAGTCAGACTGTCATGGTGACTTGTGCAGGTGTATGTTTCGGAGATGTAAATATAGGAATGTAATGTTGTAAGTTTGTGTGTGACTCAAAACCCGTAAAATCTGGGGACCATGGATTGGTTGGGTAGTTGACTCAACTCTGTGTTTCTTCTCGTTATTATTATAGTACTCTGTAATGTAACTTTTTTACACTGAGAGAATACATTATTAAAACATCTACACGTTTTCATATTATTTACCAACCGTGTGAGTCACCTTGTTTTAACTTGTTTGACCGGTGCTACACTCTGGTAGTGTAGATGGAGTAAACCTGTGGACACTCTCCTTTCAGCGAGTAGTACGCATGCGCACTGTTACGCACTGTTGTACAATCCGGCTAGACCCTGTCAGAACCTGACCTACACACCTTGGAATGGTAGCCGAAACGAGGTAGTCGAAAGCGACCCCCCTTTCTTACCTATATGAATATTGTTGGAGGGGAGTAGAGGGCCCCGGGCTGAGACCGATATGCTGTCACTTCCACACACGCTGGGAGGTGGTGGTGGGGGGTTCCCGCAGCCGGTGGGGGGTTCCCGCAGCCGGTGGGGGGTTCCCGCAGCCGGTGGGGGGTTCCCGCAGGGGGGAGCAAAGACCGCGGGTCGAGGTATATCGGTTGGATGTTTGGGTTGCTAAAAGTGTATGTCGGTTGGAAGATCGGTTGCTAAAAGTATATTTCGGTTGGTAAAAGTATATTTTGGCTGGTAAATCGGTTGGTTTCGGTTGGTAAATCGGTCGGTTTGTAAATCGGTTGGTAAAAATATATTTCGGTTGTTAAATAGTGGCCAGACTAACACCCGTGTGGGCTGTGGTAAGCATAGGTTAACAATATTTTAACACGATACATAAACACATGTGCTACACCCTGGTAGACAACGGAGGAAACTACGTTTAACACATTAAATGTACCTAGGTCGTGGTGGGCAAAAGTAGGAAACTCTAATAGGTTAGGTTAACTATCTTAACACATTATATAAATATATAACACATTATATATATATAACACATTATGGTAACAGCTGATTGGCTGTGGATGGGTAAAAGTAGGAAACTTTAGGTTAACTATCTTAACACATTATATATAACACATTATATATATATATAACACATTATTGTAACAGCTGATAGGCTGTGGTAGGCAGAAACTTATAGGTTAGGTTAACACAAGCACATTACAATTTGGACACTACTATTTGTTGTCAGAGTAACCTAGAGGTACGACTCAGAACCCATACCGTAAGACGTACGCTAGTTTTTCGCGGTCGCGAAAAACTCGGTAAGTCTTACGGTAAGGGGTTAGTGTCCGAACTTCTACGGAATGTTCTGGCGTTCGGTTACAACATGGCGGCTTATATACTGCGTTAAATATCCGACTTGTAATACTATGAGGTTAGGTTAACTATCTTAACACATTATATAAATATATAACACATTATATATATATATATATATAACACATTATTGTAACAGCTGATTGGCTGTGGATGGGCAAAGGTGGGAAACTTTAGGTTAACTATCTTAACACATTATATAATAACACATTATTGTAACAGCTGATAGGCTGTGGATGGGCAAAAGTAGGACACTTTAGGTTAACTATCTTAACACATTATATATATATATATATAACACATTATTGTAACAGCTGATAGGCTGTGGATGGGCAAAAGTAGGACACTTATAGGTTAGGTTAACTATCTTAACACATTATATATATATAACACATTATTGCGGTTACAACATGGCGGCTTATATACCGCGTTAAATATCCGACTTGTAATACTATGCACGATAGCTCAGTCGGTAGCGTGTCCGCCTTCAAATCCTAACTTCACAGGTTCGAATCCCACCGGTATTAAAAAAGTTAAGTGTATGACGTCATGTGTGTATGACGTCATGTGTGTGTGTGTGTGTGTGTGTGTCTCGACAACAATACGTCACTGGTGGGGGGACCAATGGGGGAAGGGAAGGGGCCTAAAGGGGAGGGGCCTACAGGGGTAGGGGGAGGGGTGGGGGGACCAATGGGGGAAGGGAAGGGGCCTAAAGGGGAGGGGCCTACAGGGGAGGGGCAGGGGGAGGGGTGGGGGGACCAATGGGGGAAGGGAAGGGGCCTAAAGGGGAGGGGCCTACAGGGGAGGGGCCTACAGGGGAGGGGCAAAGGGGGGAGGGGCAAAGGGGGAGGGGCAAAGGGGAGGGGGAGGGGGGAGGGGAGGGGCAAAGGGGAGGGGGAGGGGGGAGGGGAGGGGCAAAGGGGGAGGGGCAAAGGGGGAGGGGCAAAGGGGGAGGGGCAAGGGGGGAGGGGCAAAGAGGGGGCAAAGGGGGGAGGGGCAAAGGGGGAGGGGCAAAGGGGGAGGGGAGGGGGGAGGGGCAAAGGGGGAGGGGCCAAGAGGGGAGGGGGGAGGGGTGGGGGTACCCCCACCATTTTTGTTCTCAACTGTCCGGATCTCTACTCGTGTGTTTTCGAAATGTCTGCTGAGTTCGGTATCCAATTTCCTTAAAAGAAGCGTAATGAAAGTTAATAATGATATATGTGATAAGTGAGAGCTCTTAAAGCTTGTGACTTCTCTTTAAAAATGTCTAAAAATATGCGAATACTCTTTAGCCATTTAGCGGTAATGTTAGGTAAATCTAATATTTTGCTAATATGTAAATTTACTAAACGTCCTGTGTTTTGGTATCTCTCCTGAAGACAGTTCAAGGCGAATCTATAATTCAATGGATGAAGAAGGAGACCCGTAATTGTGTTTAATGGTTCACCTTTTAAGCAAGATAGTATATATGTAATTTTTTCTGCTGGAGATTATGCTTTGTTTTGGTTTATAGTTATATCGAACATATAATAAAAATGTGTCCATACAGACAAGTTAGTTGCCTTTATACGTTGGTAATTTAAGTAACTAAGCATCCTATGTGATTCTGATAGATGAGTCGAATGGATATCGTTCATAGCAGTTTCTGAGATTTTTAACTGCGGTAATAAATCTCGTATTTACGATTTAGTGCTAAATATTAATTCTGAGAATTCACTTGAAAAGAAGTGACGCCAACTGATTTAAATAGTAAGTTAAGTAACTAGCGTTTTGTTGTGGCACTGATAGCTAGAACTTAGGGATCTCTATAGGGAGAGAGAAAATACTGAAGAATAGAACGGCAACCTATTATGTTACAGAGGCACGCGGAGTATAGGTGATGGTTTCCACAACAAGACTACTTTTTCCAAGCTAAGTTAGCGCAATCATCTCTTAACCTGGAGTGGGAGTTGTTTTAAGCAGTAAATGGAGAGTGTCAATCTAAAATAACGTCTATCGCACTTGTTAGCCTTTCATTGGAGAATTATAATTTTTGATGTGAGGGTTGACTTTGCAATTGAGAGTACGATGTTCTGTACAGCGAAACTTTTAGCCATGACAAGAGAATATTCCGTTATTACTGAAATGTTTCGTTTTAACTAGACTTGTCGAAGGTTCTAAAGGATTTAGAGCTCAATTTGTATTGACGCGTGGTTATTGGGCCACGAAACGTAGTCAGTGAGCCAAGATTTATCAAGTGGAAGTGCTGCAGGAATTCTTCAAGATAGCCAGACGGACTTGGCGAGTAAGAGCCTCCTGGGATGATCCAACTTGGTATATTAAGACACATGCCATTAATTCAGAGTCAGATAATTAAACTATAACGTAGAATCAGATCTGTGAGTCACAACATGAATAATAATACGATCATAGAATTGTAATAAGATAGGAAATGGCAGTTAAGAAACGAATCCTAACAAATGGTGCATCGGCCTTGGGTTTAGTTTTTAATAAACATTTCAGATTTTATATTCCAAGTTTGATAACATTTAAGTTGTTATAGTTTTTTTTTTTTTTTTTTTTTGTGTGTAAGTCTGATAATTAATTTGTTATTGAGAGATAGTTTGTCGTGGTGATTTTGTGTTAATAAAAACAAAAAGTGGAAATTAGGTTGAAATTTGTTTTTGACGTGAATTGAGTTTCAACTTTATTTATGCGTTTTTTTAAGTTATAAGATAAATTTAATTTTGTAAGTTTTGTGCTGAATTTCATTGAGTTTACTTTTATTTTTTTGTTAAAGACATTTTTCTCGGGACAATACTTTAAAAAATTTAACTCGAATTTACTAATATTTTTGGTGAATTCAGTAGCTAAGATTGATTTTAATGAAGGTATAAAGATATTTACCTACTTAATGATCTTATCATTGGCAGATGTTAAAGCTTTAAATAAAACTCAAGCAATTGAAATTTGTCAAGAGCTTAATTAAGACATTCCGCAGTAAGACGATCTTGAATTTTTAAGATCTTACATCCGGTTGTGGAAAATTTACGAGGATTCGGGGATGTACCGAGATAGTACTGAACAAAAGTATACTAATTGACCATTACGGAGCGCGGTTGAATCAGAACAACAACAAAAGTAACTTTGATACCAGATCCAATTTACGACACACTTGAAGAAGTAGAAAAAACACAGACTCAACGCGAAAATAAGTTGACGGGGTTACAAAATAGAGCGAAATTAAGAGAGGAGATCAGAAACACACGGTTGGATTGTGTAAATATGACAACAATTAATTATATTTACCTCTTAATTCAATGTAATTGACTGGTTTTCTGTATTACCGAGAACTTATGTAAACGACCAAAATTCAAAAAGTGTCATTAATACAATGTATAAAGCAATGAATGTCATGTTACACCTTAACAGTGAACAAGAACGAAAATGCAAGATATAGTAAGTTGTTTGTGTAATTCTAGGGAGGAGGTAACATTGTACGAAATATTGGGTAAGTGTTTAACTACAGGCGAAATTAGAAAAGGGTATTTTGGGGGCAAATTCAAGAGGAATCAAGAAATTATACAGATGTTAAAAGACAAATACACTGGAAGCATTGCATTTAAAGATAGACATCAATTTATTTTTTTAATATATTTGTTAACAGTAATTTTGGAAACCTATATTTTTGTTAATGTTTCCAACGTAGCATACGACCCCTGGGTCTTGTCATAAGTGTAGTAGTCTAATAGTTTAATTTTAATTTAACATTAAACATTTCATTTACTTACCCAGTATACGTAGTATATATGGTTTGTTTGGTAATCGATAAAAAGTCGAGTTGTTTTTAACATGATCGTTACGTTTCATGGCTTCAGAAAACAGAAAAGTAATTTTAAACATGCCGCCCTTCCGTCGTCGTTTTCATTGTCGTCTGTACGCAAGCACGATAAAGGGCACAAAAAATAAGAAAGGAACATTAAATTTCATATATAATGTGCTCATTTGAACCCTATTGAAAAAAAAAATCCTCCCATGAAAATGTAACATTCAAGCGTAACAAATATGGCTTCTTGGTACAGCTCCGAGGGCCAAGACGCTGACTAAGCGAAGCAACTTTTGGCCAACACATTTTCACAAAGATGAATAGGTCGCAGGAGGCAATTGAATAGCCTGGTATGTCACCAGATCTATCACTACTTGGTCATTTCTTATGGGATTTTTTAAAACAACAGGTTTATCAGAATAAACCTATAAACAAAAATGAATTGACAAATCGGATAATTAGCGAAGCTGCCTCATTAGACCTGATACGATAGAGAATGTCGTTTAAGAAGCATTTTGAACATTTATTGTAAAACTCTGCGGTAAGAAAAATCTTAAATTTTGTATCTTTCTGTACATGGAATATTATATTTACATCTTATGTTTATTAATTATGCCCTAGACTTTCAATTGATGTATTAGTTTGGTTATCGAAATTCGCTAAAAATTATATTATTGGATAATAAAAAGTAAACTTAAGTAACATTTGATTGTAAAAATTTGCGTAATTAAGAAATATGTAGGCATACATTTTAGAAAACCCTATACCGGATATTAAATTCTAATAAATTATTATTTTAAAGTTATTTAATATGATGGATTGTTCAAATTATTAATCTGACATTCCCTATCATTTTTGTATAGAAAATTAATACACGACGTTTCAAGAGTATAAGTCAACTCTCGTTATCAAGTTTAAAACTAAAACTAAGCCTATAATCTAAGAAAAGTACACAAGACTAAAACTAGGCTTGAGACAAAGCCAATAAGGAAAACAAGGATTAGCAGAACCAAAAACCTAGTTTACATTATAACAGGACTTAGAAGCGCCCTGCTGTAGAGCTAACAACTATATTGAGATCTAACTTAGCCATACTTAGGCCCAGCAATGTATAAGTTAAGTCCTAAATACATCTTGGTCTACTTTACATCACAATGACCAATAATAAATCTTTTTCCACATACTGTTTCAAAAACAACTGTTTTAAATACATGCATTGGATGCTAAAGTTGTTCTTTTTAGTCCTAGGACCTACAAACATCAGTTGAGGTCGAGGTCATCAGCTGTTACTTCGCTAAAACGAATTTATTAACGATTGTAAAGAATCTATAAAAACAACCGATACTCTTGATTGTAAATAAAGGATAAAACATCTGTTACCATCGATTTTATAAGTAAGTATCACTAACACAAACAAAACAGCTGTAAACTTGAGTAACTTGTCCAAACTTTTTTAAGATACATAGGTATAAGAATTTAGTTTTTGTGAAATTGTTTTCTTGTATTGTTTGCAATATAACGAAAAATGTGGTTCATCACTAGGACCAAAAGAAGCTTTTCGATCATCGCTCATTTTTCGATAAACTTGAGTTTATATTGAAAAGCTTCACTTTTGGTCCTAGTGATAAAATATACTATATTCACTCAGACCTGCCAATAATGTTTATTATTGTGTATTAAAAATTGCTAATTTTAAAACGCCATAACTCGGTCGTTATTAAAGACAATGAGAATATTCATTTTATGTATCTGAACTGAATATGTAAAATAATAATATGTTACATTTAAAAAATTTATACTAATTAAGTTTTGTTAATTTTTTAAACACCCAATATATCCTACTAAACTATACCACCAAATAGATAGGGTTGGTTATGATCTTTAAAATTAGAGTTCGAATATCTTTTTATCTAAAATAGTTCTTGAAATATCAGGCAGTTTCCACATTTTTTTTAACAAACCTCTATACACAATTTCGAGGTTTCTAGGGACTACCCGACTGCAAGGGAGTAGTGATATACACAATTACGAGGTTCAGAATGCATGTGTATGTTGTAAACAAAACTTACACTACTGGGTTAAGACCTCTTGAACTATCAATATAATTTAACAATTCCAAAAAGGCCCAGAAAAACAACTATTTAGCATTAAATTTAGAAGATCTGCTTATATTTCATTGTATGATCGGTATGGTTGATTACAATTTTTTTATGTATTGTAAAACATTTTATTATTTTTTAAATATAAAACGACAACATTATATTTTTCTGCGGTAACAGGTTGGATACAGACTATTCTTACATTTTCTCGTGGGTGTCTAAGGGAATTTAAAATCGCAACATGGGAAACGCAGCCGAGTATTTTATTTAGATTAATTTTATATTTGTAGATATAAGTGTGTAGATATTAATCTCGATACTGGTATATGCATTCGATTTTAGCATTACTTGCTTTACACGTTTAAAACTACTTGCGATACTTGGAATAATCAATCTTATTATGATTTTATTTTTGTAAATAAAAGCAATTTAGATTCGAAAGAAGCAGGGGAACAATATCAAATAATCCCCACAGGAGAAATGCAGACTAGCTGCACCTTTAGGTGTCCCTCGCGGTCCTCAGTTAAATACTCATATACCACCAGCAACATATAAACTATCACCTTTATAATATTCATTTCATACAGTACACCTAGACTTTTAATTCTTAAGGATCCTACTTTTAGGTAAGAATTCATAGTGAGTACGAGTATGGTAAACTCAGTGAACCAAGCTGGATCTACACTCTTTTTATGTAGGTTTTTTCTTAGGGCGTAAACACTCTCTCTCTCCTCCGGTTCCTGTTGACCAGCTCTAGTTATTTTCCGATTGCCAGTATTCGAGGGCTAGGGGTCTTTATTTTAACCACTTTTGATCATATTTTTTTAAAAGCTATGATGCCCGAGAAAAATAAACTCTAAAAAAACAACTGAATATGAAACCATTTGTTAGCCTATAGAAGGGCCAATTTTTAAAAAATCTTGATTTCGTTGTTTAAACCCCTATTTGAATTATCGAAGCTAAACCATTTCCTCTAAAGATTAAACTTTACAGTCACCCCATTTTAACAAAAATCTTCTGTCCTATTTCAAAATAAAATGTACAAACAAGAAGAATTGTTCGTTGAATATAGATATACATCTGACAATAAAATGGTTAACATTGGGGGGATAGTGATAGTTGCAGACATATTGGTTCCGGCATGAAAAGTGGTAAAAAATGATCACCAAAACATTGGAATAACTTATAAAACACTGATTTTTTTTTTTTTTTTTTTTTTTTACAGAGTATTATTATAAATATGTTCACACCGATTTGTTGTATTCAGGTATTTGTATACCTTATATTCTGGACCTAGTTATAGTAAACAAGTGCAAGCTCTACTAATCCGCGCATCACAAAATCCTCGGTTGACAGAGTCCTGTTTTGTAGTTTCTCTGATGTGAGTGTAAATAACAAAATGTCTATAACGCTGCCTAGCGAGTTAAATGAAGTGTAACGTTAAATGTAGTGTTAAAAATGTGATAGACGCTGGAGATATATGTTTACTGCATTTACAACAGAAACATACCTTTAGGTTAAATACTGCAAATATAACATTTGCGTTCTAGTTAAAATATATTACAAATAATGAAAAGTTAAATTATTTTAAACTAAAAATGTGTATACTAGGGGTTGTACATTTTTTCTTTATTTTATAAAATTTCTAAATGATCATTAATGACGTTGCACCACCGAAATTCAAATCATGAACCAGACGGAAAGAAAATTATAGTTAACAAATTTATTTTCATAAATAGAAATTTCAAATAAACATCTATTCACCTTGATATTATATGTATAGTTTGATAATTTAAGCAAGTTCTATTTTAATTTATATAAGTTTAGGAAATCGAATAACATTTGTTTTATTTTATGTTTTAGAATGTACCTCGCTCCACTGATTTCCAAGATAATTCATTAAAGTACCTTATTTTTATAAGTCCTAGCAATTCTAATTTTATAGTTTTTAAAACAGTACAACGCTTGTTTCGCCATATACAGCCAGCTTCGTCTGGTCCAGGTATGTTACTTAAAACATGATACTACTCATAATATATAACAAAATCCAATTAATTATGAGTCCACAAATTCGGAAAAGATGTGGCCACGAGTTATGTTGACCGTACGACTCTACTTTCAGCAAATAACTAACTATTAAATTTTGGTATTAAAGGGTGGACATTTACTATTCTTTATTTAAGAACGATATTATTTCGTATGGGATTAGCTGCAAAATTGAGTGTTTCATAATAGTATGTTAGGGTGAAAGCATGAATACGGATTGCTGTCGTTGAAGTGGGTCATTAGATGGCAGCACTAGACCCACTAGTTTTTGAGCTTCAAATATATCATGAAATGACTATTGTTTACTTAGTTTGTAAAATAAATATCATTACCTACGGGAAATATTGTTGACGGGTCAGTCATTAATGTAATTAATTATATTTCAAAGTTATAAATTATCTTTTTTCCTGTGTAAGTTTGTGTTTTTTTATTTTCTGTTGTGTTTGAGTAAGAACCTCTAATCATTTTTGGTTCTTATCTATTTTATTTAGCTATTTGTTATATTATTTTTATTTCCCGTCCAAATCCGTGATAATTTAAAGGTATGAAACCTGCTTTATGGACGAAGTTCATAGAGTTTTTTTTTTTTTTTTTTTTAATAGGCTGAACATACTATTAAATTAAAATAATCCGTTTTGCATCCAGTCTAATATGTATCATAACACCAAACTTAAATAAACATTAGTGAAATCTCCCTTAAAAACTTATACTCAGTGTTAACAATAAAATACCTTCATACTATCATATTTATTTATCTGGTAAAAGGAAAGCCTTATAGGCAACATGACTATGTGACCACGTTATATAGCCCAAATTTGTATTACCGTTGACATGTGTTTAATTGTATTATATTACGTGTTATATTGTATACATTGTAAATAATTAAGTCTTAAGTTGCACCTGATGAAGCTGGATGTGTACGGTGAAACAGCTTTGTAGTGTTTTAAAAACCACGAAATTAGAATTGTATCAACTTTAAGTAAAAAAAGTAGAAAAATGTATATATATATATATATATATATATATATATATATATATATATAAGTTTCTTTTTCCTTTAATTAATTAACTTTTATCAATTTTAGTACATTTTCTTGCCATTCTTAACAACGTTTACTTCTGTTGACTCATTCCCCATTAACTCAATATAAAAAAAACTATTTACTTACTGCTTCGTTCCTTAACGAAGTCGTCTATATAACCCTACGATCACTTCACTCCTCTATCTGTAGATTCCGTACTCTTGTGTGATTCATTAAAAACAGCTTTATTATTTTTTAAAGTTCCATGTTCCAGTGAAGTTATATACTCTATAACATTAAATTGTTATACATTATATTCCACTAATAATTTTTTGACTCATTTATAATATTTTTTGTTTTTAATTTTAGATTATGTATTTCCATATTTTCCAATTAACCGTCTACCCTTGCTCCAGCAATGTAATAAGTTTTTACAATCTGTATTTTTTTTTTTTTTTTTGGAGTGTGTTCGCCTTCTACCAAATGCGTTAAAATTTTAAATCCTTCCTTTCATATTTGTACGATATGTTTTAAGACAGCTCCTTTTTAAATCGAGTCTTCTCCATACGCTCCGTTTGTAAACTTACAAAACTTCAGAAGATTATAAGCTTATCTCATTTGGCATCGAGAATCTGCATCCGTCTTTCCCAATAAATGACTATTCAGATTCTGGAGAAGTTTTGAGAAGATTAGGTTTCACGGAACCTAATGTGAAATTAAACAAATATATAATTAAAGCGTTAATGCGTCAATGCGTCATGTTTACAACATTACATATAAATTAAAAAATAGATTTTAAAATGGAGAATCCACTATTGGAATACTGTGTGACGTGTTTATTCAGAATTTAGAATAAAAATTATAACCGTCTTGAAGAATAAGTTTAATATTAGATATAGGCCTATAGATTTAATAATAATATAAGAAAACTACAAAAATGAAGAGAAAACAATTTCCGTCTAATTAAACAGCATACATGTATATTTAAATTTCAATTAAAGGCCAGAGCGAAGCGACCTTTAATCTTGTATTTTTTTTTTTTATAAACCCTTATAAAATTGCATTTGCTCCTCCAATATCAAATATTGTAAAAAAAGTCACTACATATGCAAACTTAAATTTAGCAATGTCAGCCGAGAATAATCTTTGTAAAATTTAGGGAAATCCAAAAGATAAAATTCAAGAACAAGATAAATTAGGAATTTATTGTATAAATTGTGAAAAATGTCTGAAGATCAAACAAAACGAAATATCAGGATAAGAGCAAAAGAACACTTTGCCCATTTCAAATATAATTGGCCGGATAAATCAGCTATGGATAAACATTGTTTAGAGGAAAAACATTATTTCAAAATATAAAACTCTGTGTTGTTGAAAAATGTCACTAAATGAAATACGTACAATAGGTACGTGAAAAACCTTTTTATATCAACAAGTACCCTATTATAACTGTAGATAATGAACGAGGGCCGATACAAAGTTCTATAATAAAGTAAAATATAAAATGTATTGTTGCATATTGGGTTAGTTCAGAATATTGTATTAGCTAGATGTTAACTGTTAAGTTATTTAGAATGACCCGAGGCACTTGTTAACGCCTTAATATTGTAATGTCAATTGCGTTAGAGCAACGATACAACGGGGAGATGAACCTGTGGCAAATCCTACATCTAAATAACTGGTTAGAGAGGAATAATGGCGAGGTCGGGTAGTAACCCACACAGGCTCTGACATTATATGGATGCTTGTCGGCATATTTCCACAGTTTAAAATAGTAGAAAGACCTAAGTGAAACTACCGACGATTTCTGGGAGACGATACGCTTTTAGTCTGTAGAAGGTGTACTATGGAAATGCTAATGCAATTAGAAATAGATGAAGATATCTAACATGTATTTACTGATACTTTAATCAAAAGATAAGTTGATCACCATCCAGGAGTTATCACTATCATCAATATTATGAAGATAAAAGACAGATGTTTAAGATCTTGAATACTTACTATTATTTGTAAAGTTGGAATGATTTAATTAGACCATCCTCCCTATGAAGAAATGTCTGACGAAGGCTCCTTGGAGAAGGACAGAGGAAAAACACCAGTTTCCGTAAGTCAAGCCGTAACACCAAGCCGTAAGCCTCTAACTATCTTGTAAAGAGGTTAGTGTTCAACGTACCAGGTTAATACCTAAACAGATATCCAAAAAAGATTGAAAAATAATTTGTCTCCAAAGTTGAATGCAATAGGTTAACACTGTTTTAAGGATCTGCCTGTAAATACCAGTTTATTATCAATTGACAACTCGGAATATATACCAAGAAGGCGATAGATTTGATTAAACTTGAGTCCAAAATACTCTTCTTTCTTGTCCACGTGTACTTTTCAAAAAAAATTTGTCATCTAAGGCCACCTAATGTTTTGTGTCGTTGACAAATAAATGATCTGTTGTTTTATTGTCACTGATCAGTAATCATAGTAGCTGTTGGTAAAGTTAACATGAGTTGAGTTGGGTTTATTTAATGCGCTATTTCTTAGTCCAGTTGTTGACACAATCGACAGCTGATTGTAATTTGACGGTAGCAGTTTGGATGTCATATCCAGAAGAGAGAAGAGCAGTGTCGTTGCCAGATGTTGGTGTCACTTGTGGGTGTATAGCAGGAAAAGAATAAATCCAAAGACGATGCCCCATGAGATTCTAGCATAAATATCATTTAACTCAATGATTCAACTTTAGTTTTCACTCCTTTTGAGAAAACCAGCATTATGAATAAGTCGTGAAAAATACATCGCAATATATTGATTTCAATTATTTACAAAACCTTTATTTGGTGTTTACATTATATCAAAATTACAGTTTTATCTGTTTAAAATATGTTCTAGTATATCTCTATTTAAAAAACAATAAAGCCAATAAGCTAATTCTGAAGTTCCAACAAAAACATAACGTTTAAGTTTTAATCGATAAAATAAAAAATATGGTAATGTGCGTTTTCTCTCTGTGTACATCAAATCTCATAATTTTTTTAGTGCAAAAGACTTTCAAAGCCGTATAGTGTTAATTTCTATAAATTCGTTTGGTTTAAAATGAATTACGACACTATATGAAGTTTACTGGTATAGAATAATAATTAATTTTCTAAACACCATTCATTCACCTTTCAAAACATGTAATTTATTTGCATTATTCTGTCCTTTAAATGAGACGTTAAAATTTATTTCTCACGTAGAAACACAATACGTTATTTTTCCTTGAAGTCATTTATTAGCTTTTAGAAAGAATTTGGATACGCCGCGGTTTGAATAATGGTAGAGTGTTATAGTCAATAACTTTCTTGAAAAATATGGGTCTTACGAACGTCGTATTACTTGTTTTTAACTTGATAATAAATAACTTTCCAACCGCTTCTTATTGTATGCGAAATAGATCGGTAAAACTAACAAGAGAGAAATTGCTTTTCGATAGTAAACAATTTAAAATGGTGTATAAACACTGTATATATTTTAATCACAAAGCCATGAAATGTAAACACTTAACTTTTTGTATGCATTAAATCTCCGAGAAATCTGTATGTATATAAACTTTTTTTAAGAGCACCTTAGAGTTAGCATAAATCTAAGGGTATGAAGATTGAAAGTGAAAATATTTTACATGGGACGTTTATGTGATATCTCATTTCAAAGTCTCTATGAAACAAAAAATTAGATAATTTTAATTAAATTCTGAGCACCCGAAACCACATGGCAGCCAAAAGAGTTATTGTATTTATGAAGCTAGATTGGTAAGGTGCATTCCCTTGTATATCAGTGTGTGTTTTCTCTAATATTAAATGTTTTTAATTGTTCTTCCTAAACCTTTATGCAGAGTACAGTCTTTGTTGAAACTAGTTTTCAATATTATGGTTTGTTCATTTTCAGCATTCTGTTATTACCCGTTCTCTTAAATGGTGATATAAGAGATTCCCTACAAAACACGGAGTTCCTTTATTTGAAGTAGTGTACCAACATTTAAAAACAAAATCTATTGGGTTGCTTTCTGAATCAATCTTCCAGTCTATTCTAGCTTCGTACATAAAATAACTCTTTGGAAGCCATTTTTTTAGGGTGGTCAAAATTTAATTTTCATTATGTCATTTTTCTTGTATCACAGAAAAGTTTAAAATGACGTATCACAAGTCTCATTTGAAATTTTCGAGCCCCTATTCCCCTGCTCCCTACAATTAAAATAACATTCCCTTTTTAAGTTGCCCCTGTGTCGTAAAGAGTTTGAATTAAAATATCTACAAATAGGAGGGATTGTAGTTCCTTTTCAGCCACATATTCGAGACTAGTAAGTAGGTAGTAATTTCCATGGATCAGGAAATCAACTTTGGGCTTTACATTTAGAGGATCTGTTAGTATTACGTTATATGATAGATCTGGGCAAGTACCATGATGGCGCCCACTATCTTTTGTAATACTCGTGTTCACGACATTTACTTAGGTTACTAATAGATGTCATCTTTCCAATGTTATGATGTCTAATGGTCCATTCACCTGTTGTGTGAAACATGTCGCTATATTTAGACGCAGAATATAAAAACGACTTGTATACTCGATGATGTATTTATTAATTTTAAGAATTTTTTTAGTGTTAGGTTGTGGCAGATAAACCCAACTTTCAGTTACCCAAATATTTTACCACTGCCTATTTATAAATATAAATGGTGTAAAACCAATGCAGAAACATTCTCACCCCCCCCCCATCCCACAAACCAAATAAAAATAACCAAAACTAATCGTCACCAAAAATATCAGTTTGGTAGTTGTCAATCAAAAAGTTAAAATAAACCATTGAAAAAATAATTATTAATGTAAGTGTAAAAATTATCTTATATTTTCCGTCTAACAATCCTTTTTGGTAATCACAAATTACCTGTTTCTGAAATCTATGCCGCCATCATCAGGTCTGTACTTATGTAAAATTCTTAAAAAAAAACACAATCAAGATAACCAAAATAAAAATTTCTCCACTTTAAAATTATAAATAAGTTGTAAAATATGTTTTTACTTTTTAATGAGTAAAAAAAGCAACACATAATATTCAAAAAATACATACACTTTTCACAAACACAAAACATACTCAAGACGATCCATTTTAATTTATTGAACCCTGTTTTTTTACAAATTTAAAGTTGCAACTCAACCGTGATTAACAAAAAGAATTGTTATACGAAAAATAAACCTTATGTTTATAATTACGTTAATATTTATTACAGACAATCATCGTGGCTATTTACTAAACATTTAAATTAAAAAATAAATATTTCGTATTCAAATAAAGGCCTTAGGCTGCCTCAAGGTTTCTCTTGTGACAAACACGTTCTCAGCCAAATAAAACTAACCAAAACTAATAGACAAAAATGTCAGTTCGGTAGCTGTTAATCAAAAAATGAAAATAAACCATGAACGCCATCATTGAACAAATATGATGTATTTACATGAAGGGCCTACATAACTTGTATCATAAACACGTGCCTCACTTGTGTTATAAACACGTGCCTCATTTGTGTTATAAACACGTGCTTCCATTGTGTCATAAATACGAGCTTCCCTTGTATCATAAACACGTGCCTCACTTTTGTCATAAACACGTGCTTCGCTTGTACCATAAACATGTGCTCACAGTAGATCGTATTTGATTAAAATCGGCTAAAATTGCCATGCATGGTCAAGGTTAATTTTGTTCGTTTTCTAATTATTCCTGAAGCGTAATTTTATTAATTGCTGTTTTTCACACAATTTTGTGCCATTAATCTTCACATTTCACTAAAATCTTAACGAAATCAGTAAAGTTGAATTTTGAGAAATTAAATATTTTATAACATCCCTGTTGCTACTTTTAGGTTTTTATCGATTAACGAGGAACGGGCATTTTTGGAGAGATGGCAAGCAGTACGTTTTGGTTCGGTTTTTAGAGGCTACACTTAAATAAAATTGGATTAAAATCATTATAGCTAATTAAAATATATCCAAATAGCAAATTGTATTCGTACGTAGTGTTTGGGTTCTAGAGCACTGTAGATACGACAAAAGTTATTTAAAAAAACTTACTTAAGTCAGTGGTCCTAAAAATAAATATGTGAGCAAGAACCTTGACATTCTTTTTTCGACCCATCACATAACTTTCTCTATGTTGCATATATTTGTGAATGTAATATGATTATATGAGCTCAGTGCAAAGATAGACAAAAGTAAAATACAATCCTTTATTTTAGTAGAATACACTGCGAATTTATTTTATATTATATCACCATAACACTTGTTATATTGACGAGTGCAGAGTTCAAAGTGTAGCAGTACTAAAGTTACATAATATATTACAAGGTCCAATACATTCAGGTTGCTGAACTCTGTCACTTATTTTTGTATTGATCGCTGAATGTGGTTCAACATCGCTAAAGGAGAGAAAGAGTTTTTGTGGAGTGCGAGCGTGTTTATCAACACTAAATAATGACTTAATGGTTTACTAATAATCGTTTTGTTAAACATCCCATTACCCTATTATTTCACAAATAAATTATTATATTCAAAAAACAAAATACAGATCCATCTAAAATGAAAATATAATATTATTTCTATTCACACTGTTATATTTAAATAACTGCAATTTCAGATTTTAATTATAACATATTTAACAGTGTCCAACAGTAAACATTAAAAAATATAAAACGAAAGTCAACTATATTAATAAATAAACTTTATTAGAAGCGAAGTTAGGATACAAGATCCTCTATTCCGTTTAACCTCAAATTATAATTTTGTTTTAAACAAAATAAAAAAAAGCAAAATGAAGTATTTTATTTTAAAATAAACTGTTTAAAAAAATACACAAATTTTCTCACACACCCATTCACAAAACCAAACTATACTGTTAGACCTAAGTCGCCAAAAATGTCAGTTGGATAGGCGTTAGTCAAAGTGAAAAATAAATCATGAACTATGTGTTCCATTTATACAAATAATCTAAAACAATATATTTAAATGAAGTCTTTTCTTGCTTGTATCATATACTTGTCCTAAGCATCAACCATAATTGATGATATAGAGTTTCAATAACGACAGTATGGTTGATGTTTTATTTAATTATTCCAAAACAGTTTTTTTTCCTTATGACTTTGCACACTGATTTGGGCCTTTACACTTCAAACTTAACAACAAATTTAAAGAAATCGGTTGACCCGATTTTTGAAAATTGTGACTTTTATATTAATTCCAGAAATGTTTTTTATTTATTTTTTTTTTTTTATGGATAACTCACAAACCGAGATTTTTTTGAGATAGGTATACTTTGTGTTTAGGTATATACGGGTTACATTTTATGTTTTGGTTATTTCGAAGTAACCACCAAATTTTGAGTTATTAGACATTTCGAGATATGGCCAAAATATATCCACATATCAAATTTGATTAAAATCTATCAAACTAATAGGCCTGTGGAGCATTGCAAAGACTACAGACGGCATTCCCAATGCTTATGCGACAAACAATCATATTTTTGGACTCGTGTGTCTTCTACACGGATATATCCACCCATAACTTTCTATTTACTATGTATGTGTAATAAAGTAAAACCAAAACAACAATATAAACACAAATTAAATATTAATAATAGTGTAATACATATAAATAATAAAATTAAATCATTTTCCTCTGAAACATAAACATTTAACTATACTGACGATTCTAGTCTCATGTTGTTCAAGGATAATCATTTTGCTATATTTACAATCTTAAGTTAATTTTGTTCAAGCATAATCATTTTACTATATTGATGATCTTAAGCTTATATTGTTATTTTGCTATATTTACAATCTTAAGTTCATTTTGTTCAAGCATAATAATTTTGCTATATTTACAATATTAAGTTCATTTTGTTCAAGCATAATTATTGAACTATATTGATGATTTTAAGCACATACTGTTCAAACATAAACATTTAACTATACTTTCGATCTAAGGCACATGTTGTTCAAACCTAATCATTTTACTATAACGACGATTTTAATTTCATGTTGTTCAATTATTAACATATTACTACATTATTTATAATGATATGAAAGGAGTAATCCCCAACATACAAGTAAAACACAATTACACAACTACACTAACACAATTAACGTTTGCAAGATTAATAAACCCTTATGTACATCCTATGAGGGTGGTAGCTATGTTACAACCCTCACTTACATTTCAGTAACATACCTACCATATGTATATCAGGGTTTAATGAACTTGCAAACGTTAATTGTGTTAGTGTTTTATTTATGGTTTGGGGATTATTTCTTTCACGTCGTTAATATCCGCAAGGCTCATTGGATATTGTACATATAAATTAGAAATCTTAAGCTGTATTTTTCAATAATAAACATTTTACTGTAATAACAATTTTATGCTCATATTTTTGAATGCATGATTATTTCATTATACAATTATTTACGATATACAAGTTATTCTGTTTAACCATGATCATTTTACAATATTGGCGATCAAACAGTCAAACAAATAGTTTTTTATGGCGAGATTAGTTCACTCCCTTTCCACTATATTCCAAATTTATACCTGATTTGATATGTGTTGAATACTGTTTCTATTCCATTGATCGAACTCTAGAAGGAATAGAAGAAAAACTCATACAGATAATAAGAAAGTTAACGAAGGACAAACATTGCACTAACTTTCTTCTCACACACCTCCAAAGCAAACACGAGACGTATATGAAATTATAAAGAATGTAAATATTTTAAGAATATTCTGGTTGATTTATTTCTAAATTAAATCTATCAAACATATTTTAATTAAATTTCTTTCGTTGTGAATTGAATTATTTTCACTCATGAAACCTAATTATCGGAAGCTAGTTGAGTAAAACTGAATTATTTTGAGAATAAATGGCAAGCAATGAAAATCAACGTTAATTTTGTTTACTTTAAAAAACGGCTATGACACGTCGCCTGTATTAACATTCCCTCTTTTTTATATAGCCTTTGTGTTTCTGTAACAATGCAGTAAAGAGAAGTAGGCTTCCTTTGTATGGCAACTTCAATCAATAACTTCACCCTCGATAACTATTTTTGTGAAAGTATTTTTGCTTGATCACGAGGGGCAAGGAACGAAACAGACTCATATTTTTAAATATTATATAAACTACGCTGAACCGTTAATATGGCGAATAGTGAGCATAACACTGAAGAAAATTTTTATGGAGAAGAAAACAGTCAGGCTGTTATCTCTTTTTTTAAATTATTGAAACAAAGATTAATTAATATCATGGATCGATCCTAACATAGTGTGACTAGATTCTGCTTCCGTTGGACACTGAAAATATTACATTGTACTCTAAATTGCACATGTTGAGTACTACTCAATAAATGCACATGTTATTCATAATTGCAATACAAATTATAAATATTTACGCAAATATTTCTTGAAATGACCAACAAAATTAACCCGATAATGATTAATTGATATATCTAAAATAGACTAAGATTTGGTGAAAAACTAAATACTTATTGGGAAGGTAATAAACTGGGGGGGGGGGTTATATAAACGAAAATTAAATATAAATCTATCGGGCAATCCTATCAACCAGTGTAGAAATAAGGCGGTTATGAATTCCGTTGATAACATCTGCATTAATATTCCTCTGCTAAATAAGGCTAACATTTTTTTCTCGGTTAAATCTCCACAAGGAGTGATCACTAGTATACGCGCAAAACTTTTGAAAGAGGATACCAAAGGTTATTTACACCGATAAACCGTTAGATTACCACTCCGGTAGCATACAACCCCTATTATCATTAGTTAACAAGTGTAGGGTCTCATCTCGACTTGTTTGCAATTACTTTTGGTGTTCTATAACTCATCACGTTTATACTTATTCTTAGTTATTTGTATTCCCGACGCTTAAATCTAGACCTGGGTTTTTCTTAGATAACTATTTATATTTTGAAAAATGACTATGGTTTGTTGCCATTTTTCACTTTTATCGTGTTAAAAGTTTGTCTCTCGATAACGGTAGTTGGCTTATATTCTCGAAACGCCGTGCATTAGTTTTATATATACAAATTGCAAATTTCCATTTCAACTATTTCACTCAAATGAACAATCCATCATTATCAAATAACTTTAAAACCTGAACCCAAAAATATCCAAAAAACAGTATTTCTTGAAATACATGTCAATATAACTAAGAAAAACCAGATGGTTTTTAAACTTGATGCAAAACCAGCAATCCAAAATGAGTTGACGATACTGATAAAGAAATATCCCCAACTACCAGAGTTATAGCCATCACCTGAACCTATCTAAATTTGAGAATGAAGCATATGTAGCTTCCTACCCTGGGTGAAAAAATCACTATCTGTACAGATCCAATTTGTGATAAATTATTTGCATAATATAAGACGAAAAATAAAATTTAATCACATTGATGGGAGAAAATAACGAACATTTTAAATGTTAATACACAATGAAAATATAATACATGTTGCAAGACGACATTGAATTTGACTAATTAAACATAATTTATTATAACCCTTGTCTATGTATCTATATTATTTTATTGCAAAATTTATTGTTAAGATTTCAATAGTATAAAATTCATTGTTCTTAGTATATTTTTGTTTATATATTATTTATTTCGTACGGAAGAGATCAAATTTAAATAACTTTTGAAACAAAGTGAAAGAAAACATCTTAAAACAACAATGAACAAAAGTAAAAGGTAAAACCTACGGCGATTTAAATGATAAACTAACATTTTTATAAGTTGAGCGCATTGCCAACCACCCACTGATTACGTAACTGATCCTACTGATCTTGGTGTGAGTAAAGAAATACTTCAAAAAACACTCACAAACTGTGAAAAATGTATTCTACTTGTATTTTATAAGGAATATCAGTTTTAGAAACGGAGACAGATAAGTTTTATTTGAAAATTCTCATTAAAGTATTTTTCATGACATAGTACCTAAAAGATTTACTAAATACATTTTTGGATGTAATAAATTTTGGTGTAGATACAATTTCCTCTATCTATACTTGTCATTTAGTCTTTGGTAAGATCCCTCTCTTTCATCTTTTCTGTCAAACCTCTGCTGACCAACTCTTGTTCTCTCTCGACCATGAAACTATTAGACTAATCGAGGGCTAGGGTTCTTTATTTTATCGTTTTGTCTTCTTTTTTATAAATCTATTATGGCTAAAACGTTTTTCTCCTTCATCCAAAGATAACAACAAATACTACATGGTGTTTATAGTGGGAACTGTGTGCGCGTATTTACATATCATTACTTGAAACTTATTTTGCTACCAACCTAACCAGATCATTGCGATAAATATGTTAGTTTTAATATTTATTTATTACAAGTTATGTTTCATATTTAAAGGTACTGAACGAACTGGTTGGTCACTAAACTATTTGTTTTTCTTTTGCGTAGTTTTTGTACAGTTCTACCAAAATTACATTTCAAATCATATTTAATGAACTCATAGGCTGATTTTTAATTTTTTACCACCAAAACTCATGGTTCGTTATGCACTTTTATTTAATAATATCAAAAGTATAGGTACCGATAAAAATATGTAGTTGGGGTTGCTTGGAGATAAAAGGGATGATTTTCGATATGGTAAAACCTTCTACCTTTTCTGGTACAGTCTACAAACCAGATTTTTCAGTACCTCTAATCAAAAGTTTAATGTAATTTTATGAAAAAATAATAAAATTAAAAAACGTAGCGAGTAAACGCATATGCCAATTTTTATTATATTACCGCCAAAACTCTTATTTTTCCCGGCCGTTCAATTTTATATATTAACCATAGGTATATATTACAAGTTTTGCAGTTGGCGTTGTTTGGGAGTGAAGAAGTGATTTTGCAGAAATGTTTTATAAGCTCCTCCTATGGCTAAACAAATTAGTAAACTTTATTTGATTACCTTTTCGGTTTAAAAATAATTATGGTGAGGAATTTTTAAAAAATCACCCGGTATATTACCTATTTAAAACTCTTTTAAAACTAAAGTTATTCCCTCTTGTGACTTAGTACTACACAATGAGTTTAAAGGAGATAATATATGTAAATATACTTTTAGCATATTTTTCGGCTATAGCCTTTGTCGTCAAAAATTGAGAGAGAGTACAGATGTGACTGAATATAATAATAATAATAATTTTTTTTATTATTGTTATTTTTTATAATGAGAAGGAAAAATCCATCTTGGACCTTTTCTTACCCGGGCCCTGCCCAGGTTGTGCCGGACTCTTACCGACTAAAAAACCTCCTCTTTTCCTCTTGATCTCCCGCTTTGGCATCGCCTATTCAGCATTCTTCAAAGTGGGTGTCATGCTAACAGATCTCTAATACCTAAAAATCATTGAACTTTCTTCTCTTTACTACTGCAATTGCCTCTACAAGTTTATCCACCTTTTCCCATGTGTATTTACTCTGAAGCATAATCTCCACCACATTATCTGGAGTTATATTACCAACTTCTCTTATTAGTTGTTGCCATTTCGTATCCCACTCCTTGCACTCGAAAAACGTGTGAAGGACGTCATCCTTTTGTTTGCCACACCACAAGCATTCTGGGCTTTCCCTTTTTTTCATTTTATTGAGATACTCCCCAAAAACCCCATGCCCTGATAACAACATCGTCAGATAATGACTCACCTCACCATGCCTCCTATTAATCCACGGTTCAATCTTCTTTATCAGACGAGCCGTCCATCTGCCCTTGTTTTCGCCATCCAATCTCAGTTGCCAGGATTCTATTCATTTATTTCGCTCTTCTTTTTTTTACCTTCGATGGCTCTGCTTCTTCCTTCCTTTTGAAAATCCGTCTTCTTTCTTGGGCTAAAATATCAATTGGTACAATACCCGCAATTACTTGTACAGCCACTTCTGAGACTGTCCGATATGCACTCGTCACCCTCAGAGCCCCTTTCCTTTGTACTGAGCTTATCCGTTTACGGTACGTCTCCTGTAACACCGCGACAGCCCATACCTCTGCTCCATAAAGAAAAACAGATTGAGCAACCGTCATCAGTATTCTCCTCTTGTTCGCTCTTGCACCTCCTATATTAGACATAAGTCTGCTCAGGGACGCAGTTACAATTGCTGCCTTGTCTGAAGCCCTTCTGATTTGCTCAAAAAAGGAAAGTTTGTTATCAAGCATTACGCCTAAATATTTTATAGCGTGATTAGCTACTATTGACTGGTCTCCCACTCTCATCGATATCAGTGGGTTTATCCTTTTCTTTGTGAGGAGGACAATCTCTGTTTTTTGGACTGCCATCTGTAGACCGCGCTCTTCCATCCATGAAGTTATTCTTCTCATAATCTGATTTAATTTCAGCTGGATCTCCTCAAGAGACCTGGCCCTGATAAGTGCTGCAAAATCATTTGCATACGCCAACAGGAAACTATCGTCCGGCATATCCAGCCTTAGTATTCCGTCATATACTATATTCTATAAGTCAGCGCCCAGAATTGAACCCTGGGCTGCACCCGCTGTTACCTGTCTTACTTCCACTTTTCCATTTTTTTCGTAAATCAAGGTTCTTTTTTTAGATAGTCTCTCATCACCTGCCTCAGATATCCCGGAGCTCTAAAAACCTTGTCAAGTGAGTCAATGATGTCCTTCCACCGTACTGAATTAAAGGCGTTTTTAACGTCAAATGTTACAACCATACTGTACCCTCTGGAACGAGGGTTGTAATTTTCTACTTCCTTGACTGTTCTCACAATTTTGGAGATAGCATCGGTTGTGGCCTTCCCTCTCACAAAGCCATATTGTCTTTTCGATAAGCCACCCGCCTCTTGGATAGCTGCCAAAAGTCGTGGATTTAATAGCTTCTCGTATAGTTTGCCTACAGTGTCAAGCATACATAAAGGTCTGTATGAAGAAGCCAAATGACTGCTTACTTTTCCTTTATTAATGAGAACTAGTCTTGCTTTTTTCCATCGCTCAGGAAATATTCCTTTTATGAGGCATGCGTTGTACATGTTCAGAAGCATGTCGGGTTCAAACTCGTGCAAAACCTTAAGAGCCTCTGCTGGTATTCCATCTGGTCCCGGCGCCTTTTTGTTATGAAGTGACTTAACCGCCTTAGCCAATTATCCGTGGCTGAACAGCGGCACATCATCCGGTCTCACCACTATTTTGCTATACTCTTGAACCGGGTGGTCCGGAAACAGTGTGCGCACCACATTCTCCAATCTACAAGGTTCTAAGTCAGGTACAGGAGCGGCCACTCTTAGCTTCTTATTAACTATTTTATTCTTGAGCTCTAGCCACTTCTTATTTTTGCTAGTAGCAATCGCTATTTTCAACTGTTTCTTCGCATCCTTAAATTCTAATATCTTGGGTCCGGTGTCCCTTGACCCTCTTTTGGCACGTTGAATCTGTCTTCTTGCGCGGAAACATCGTCTTCTAAGGTCCGCGATTTCGCTATTCCAATAATATACAGTTCGTCTCATCCTCATCATTCCCTTTTTTGGCATAGATTCAGCACAAGCCTGTGTGACGAGCCACATCGTAACCTCCACCAGTACTTCAACATTGCATATGTCATCAGGCCGATCAGCAACAGCATCCACAAGAAACTTTCCTGCTTCAGTCACTTGCTTATACTTCTGTTTGTCTAACTTTTCGGCATTCCATCTTCTTGATGCTTGTAGCTTCTTATGCACTTGGGCCTGTTTCTTTCCTGCCATCACTGAGAAGGTAATATACTGGTGGTCACTTCCTGTATAATCTTGCATTACCGTCCAGTGTTTAATCTTGTTTGCTAGATCTTCCGTCCCCAAGGTGATGTCCGGGATTGTACCTCTTTGACCTGGTCTCCTAAAGGTGGGAATATTTCCAACATTTATGACAATTAGATTCGTCCTTGCAGCCATCTCCATCACAAGTTTCCCTCGGGTATCAGTGAAGCTCATCCCCCACTCCGAGGCCTTGGAGTTGAAATCACCGGCAATAATAGCTCTACCTCCTATCCCATTCAGAAAGTCTTCTAGCCCTGCTAGTTTCCTCTCGAAGTCCCTGATCCTGTCGCTTGGGGTGAAGTAACAACTTATATAAGTGATTCCCCTGCTTTTAATCCAGACAAAACCTTCGCTGGCCATGTGATCCTCTACAAGGAGTTTAGAGGTATTTTGTACCCATATTGCTGCAGTCCCTAATGTATCGCTGTATGACCTTTGATCATTAGTATTTTGATACTGCTCGCTTATTATTGCTAAATCAATTTCCTTCTCGTATAGCAGCTGACGAAAGATGTCGTTTGCTGCTTTGCTCCTATGCAGATTACCCTGCAGGATGTTTATGGGTCCCGTGCTTTTACTTTTTTTTATGCTTGCCTGAATGCCTCACAGCCTTTTCCACCTGATACGTGATCCGCCTTATCTTTATCCTTGGTGCACAGAATACAGCATGCTTCATTGACGCAGCTTGCCGCCAGATGTCCACTCTTTCCACATTTATAACAACATTTTGTCCTGTCTGGGCCCTTATACTGAGCCTTGGTGTGACCATAATCCAGACATCTGTGACATCTTATTACCGACCATCTCTTCCTCACTCTGCAGTATATCCATTCTATTTTGAGCCTTGGAGTTTGGAGTATCTCAATGGCTCCTTTTTCATCTATTTCGACTATTGCCATCTTCTGCTCTCTACTGTTCGGCCTTGTGAGAAACACTTTAATATCTCCGGTAAGCTCGCCCAGCCTGTCTTGCAATGTCTCTTTCACCTCCTCCTCCGTTACTAATCTATCGAGGTCCCTAATCTCTAAGCTTGCTCGAGGGATCAGCTCTTTGACCCGGCCAGCTCCTTCTATCGCCTTTGTCACATCTTCGCTGAACTCATTCGTATTGTTGCATCGTTTATTAATTTCTAACAAGACATCCCCTCCGAGAGTTCGCCTTATTGTCAATATCTCTGTACCGGTTTGCTCTGGCTTAACATTGTGTCTTAGTGTCTGCAAAACATCGGAGTATGTCTTCCCTTCTGCAACCTTAATAATGATTGCATCAGGCCGAATTCTGTCAATCCTCCTCCCCATCTTTGGGGTTGTCGTTTCTGTTTCCTTCCGTTCTTGCTTCTTTTTGACTTTCTTCCTGTGGTCTTGAACAACCCTCCATTCAGGAGTGACTTGTTTCTTTCCAGATAACGGGGTCTGATTCATCTCAGGACTAGGCATATCGACTCTAGGTCTTTTTTTAGAGCGCACAATTTCTTTACCTAGCCGTTCTGCCCTTATCTCGTCTGCCAGTGTGCTTTCTTTCTCTTCATGCTTTACTGTTGTTTTTCTGCAATACTCGAGCTGATCAATGGCCTCTACCAGGTAACTCAGACCCCTCTTGATACCCATGCTTACGTTCGGTTGTTTTTTGGTCATTGCTATCATATTTGCAATTACTTCTTTTCATTTTTCAAATTGTTCCAACTCTATTCTGTCCACATTACCCCTATTTATCTCTAGAGGTGTCACGGGTGGCGCTCAGTTGTTTTCCTTTCCGGTAGCCAAAGACGTACATTGTTTGCCATTTGCTCTTAGTTCATCTAGGGCAGTGTGTCTTAGGTTTCCTTCTGAATTGCTTCTCACTTTAGCTCCTATTGATGTTAGTTTAGGGGTAAAATCTCTTCTCTCAATGTTTCCTTTCAATGGAGATCTTGTAACCTTTAAACTTTGTTTAAAAGGATCCTCCATGTCAACTACCATTTCTTCTCTCACAACTAATGCAGGACTGTGCGATTGGTCGCCCCCAGAATCCTTGCGACCAGCGCCGGCCACCGGGGCTCTCACCCGATCGGAACCAACGGTGGGACCAGCCCCCTCAGGGCTGCCCACCTGGGATAATAATAATAATAATAATCATAATACAATACTTGTAAATAAATATTAGGTTTAATTTGTGAGATGTTTTAAAATTAAACTTGAACACATTTCTCACAAATAATTAGTTTATTAAATCAAATACGTTTCAACAACAATGTCACTATCTTCAGTAATGTGTATTATTGATAATAATATTGTATTAGTTACACAGGTTGTTCATAATTTTATTACGTAGAGAATTTGTTAACCCCTTACTGTTTAGGCCAGTATTACGTATAAATACAGAGCACGGCATAGTACTATTCTCGGTGCCACGTTCATCTTTCAGTACGGAAAGTCCATAAGTAATATACAAAAAATGGGAGTTTCAAAGCTACTAACCGCCATCATTAAAATATCATCATGACTATAGTTTCACCCGATTGTATGTCTCTGTTGTTCTTGTTTGTTAGTAACACTGTAAATAATATTGCGACTACTTACGTTTAGTTCAAATGTTCCGGAAATATTTTATAATTTTTTAATTTTATTGAATTATTGAATCCTTTTCACAGGTTTTCACAAGTCAAAGACAAACTTATAATTTCACATCTAAGAGAGTTTTACTAAATGTAGATTACTTATTTTTAATTTAACTTTATATGTTTCAAAGATATAGCTGTTAGGTTTTTTTTTAAATTTACTATTTTAGTTCTGTTAAATGTAGATATTCATTCACGTCACTTTAAATTTAGCGCGTTCACTATAACACCGAAAAATCCATTGTTTATTTTGTAAACTATTTTTAACTGTTCCCTTTTATGGGAAAAAAACAGGCGATAGTTACAAAGCTTAGCAGGAATAGGAGTACGGATTATACTTTTTAAAGTTAATTGTTAAAAAAAAAAAAAGAAACAGAAAAATAGAATATTAAAATAATTCATTCATAATCATTACAGTTTCAAAAAATAGAAGATGTGTAATGTACTTCAAATTATAGTAGTTTTTCCTTTCTCTTTTTTAGATTACTTTAGGGTAATCCTAAGGTGAATTTCGTGCCAATGGGTGAATTTTACAAAGGTATTGTGCAATGAACCAAGCCTATGGATTAGCAGTCGACTCTCATAGTAAGTAGCCACTTTGTAAATGTTAATAGTTGTGGCAACAACTACAGATTCATCACAAATAATACAAATAAATACTGTAGCGCGCTCAGACATTGCTACTGATAATGAAACAGAAACAAATTCGGTTGTTGAGAATAAAATCAAAAACATAAAACGTTGGAATCCTGCTAAGCTACAAATAGGTGATCGAAACGACATCCTGCGAGTTACCAAAGTAATCTTCAAAGCTTCTAAGGTTTACTCAAAAGTAGATCCAGCCAAGATTCTTGAAGTGCTTAGCAAGCAGAATAAGTCCTTCAAAACCGAATACCGAAAACCACCAAACCACAGTGATATTGATAGACGACACTTTAAAGCAGCAGATATGAAAGCCTACCTGGGATTTGGTAAAAAATCTACTTCAACATCCTCAAGAAAAAAGACAACCTGTTGGAAAATGGCCTTGAGGATAATTCAGTGCAACCTCCACCACAGTAAGGCTACTTCTTCACTCTTCTGTCAGAGCTGTCTCGCTGAGAAAATAGACCTAGCCCTTATCTAATAACCCTGGATTAATGAAAGAAAGATAAGAAAGCTGGGATGTGCTAGAGGTAAGGTCGCATACAATGGTTGATATAATAATCTGCAAGCCTGTATTGAGGTCAAGCATAAAATACGATGTCTCTCACTGCTTGCTGTCTGTTCCAGAGATATAACCACGTTTAAGATTACCTGCGAATCCAGAAGAGATGGGAGAGTCATTTTCATTAGTGCCGAGAAGGTTCCACTCTCTAAGGAGCTTCTACGAACTTCTGAGAAAAAAAGATGTAGCATTTCCTTGCGGGATTAGACTCCAACCTCATCATGTAGCATAGGATTCTAGTAATACCAACACTAGAGGCAAGACTCTATGAGAATTTCTTAACAGTAATAGTTTACTGGTAGTTAATGTTAGCGATAAAACTACCCTTAGAAAAAAAAACTAAGGAAACTAGTAATTGACATTACAATTTTCGCAGAGTGTATTTGTTCTTTTGTAATTGACTGGAATGTATCGGGTAAAATTTCAGCATCTGACAATTGTCATATTCTGTGGAACTTACATTTTGATTTTGAAATCCAAAAGTTCAGATATCCCAAAAGAATTAAATGGAATTCTTATCATGAAGATATAACCCATAGATTAGATTCCCTCAGTAAAAGAGTTAGAAACATAAATGACATCGATTCAATGGTGGCTAATATATGAGTCGATTGGTCGATTAGGAGCAAAATGGTGGAAAAGAGATTTAGATAGGTAAAAGAAAATTACAAGGCGATTATTGAATAAAGCTAAGAAAACTGGTCAGTGGGACAATTATCATAAATCCTTAACAGAATATAATTTACTCAATTAAGAAGGTATAAAACATCTTCATAGAGAATTTTTCCCCAAGATATTGTCCCTGGTGTGGTAGAGAAGAAGACTACTTCTCTGGAAGTCACTAGTCTGCATAATTTTGCTTCCCTGTGTATCTCTGGAGTTTTTAGAAGTACAATTACAGTAATAATAGAAGTTATGTTGGGAATAGCCCAACTAGGTCTTACTATATTAGCTGAGGCAAGTTCAGCGGCATACAGAATGGAATACTCTAGAATGTGGAAAGGAAGCCGTTGACAACAAGGACACGGCACAAACACAAATCTTATAATTACGTACTTACTATGAGAAGAGATTACATCAGTAAAAAACCTCATAGACTATACCATTTGAAGTATACCATCATGATAAAAAGAAAGGATATTGACAGAGACTGTTCTTCAATAAAGAACAGTATAGAATATTATATTGACGGATCTCGTACTAACATCCGTGCAGGTGCTGGAATATATGGAAAATCAACCAAGGAATATATAGGTATAGCTTTGGGAAAAATAAACAAATATGTATTCCAAGCAGAATTCATGACAATACTGGAATGCTCACAACTGTGCATAGCTAAAAGATATACCAATAAGTTATCTCATTATCCGGTCGGACAGCCAGGCTGCTATAAAGTATGTAAGTTCACAAAAACACTACTCATCACAAGTGTGGATATGTCACCGAACCTTAACCAAGCTTTAGACTCATAACCAGGTAAAACATAGATACCGGGCCACAGAGGATTCAAAGAATCGAAAATCCGGATAAGCTAGCCAATATTGGGACCAAGAGATCCTTCATTGACCCAAAACCAGTATGATCAATAACAAAATACGTAAAGAAAAATAATATAAAATAATGTTTAAACTCAGAAATTGAGGAACGATGGACAAAATACTCCACGGAAAAACTATACGGACTGTACGTATATACGATCGAACTATACGGTCCAACCAGATATGAAACTCTCTAAATTCGTCACTTCACAAAGTAAATGAAATCAGAGGAAACTTTTAAGCTTCTTGTTATGACTTGGTGCTTTCAGGAAGCATTTAAATACCATGGTATTACTCCAAAGAAACTTGAAATGCAGACTATGTAACCAGCACCTAGAAACTGCAGAACACATACTTCGAAAATGCAAAGCACATACACTTTTATCTTAATAAAGACCATATTGACGTACAATTTTAAAACTGTATTTTTACCGGTTTCAAAATGTCAGCCACTAAAAACGTTTTATTCAATATAACATAGAAATCAGAAATAGTACAAAATATTTTACTACTCGGCATTTTGAAACCAATAAAGTTATTTTTTTTTATATTTTTCATGAATATGGTCTTTATTATCGTAAAAGTGTATACCAATTTTCATAGCTATTTACATAAATAGCCAATTACATACCTTAAACCGTTCTTTAGAAATAACGTATTTTATAAGAAAACACAAACAGACAAAGAGACGGAAAACTAAGCGTCTTTCAGCATATGTTTATATAAATTTTTTTGCTTATTTTAAGTCCCAGAGCACCTCTGGAAGTTATCCCGGTTTCTCGCGAATCACCTTCTATTTAAATACTTGCTTCCCTTATCCCAACCTAACTCGTATTTAATTAAAATTGAGCTTTTAATAAAGAGGGTCAAAGTTCATTTTTGTTTTTTGCCAATTATTCTTGAACCGTATTATTTTTTCCCTTAGAATTTTGCAGACCGGTTTGGGACATACATCTTTATATTTCGTTAAAATTTGAACGAATTGGATACTGTTGATTTGAGAAATTAAATCTTTTAATAACTTCATGGCCGATATTGTGGTTATTTACCAAAATTTATGAAGCGTATTTTTGGTAATTAGGCGCCCATTAAATTTAGTTTTGATCTTTAGAGCTACTTTAAAGATAAGAATTATCACAATCGTTAGTCATTCTTAGGAAAATCGTAATTTTGTGTTTTTTCTTCTTATGGAAGCTAAATTTTGTGTAATCTAAGAAATGAAAAAAAAAGTTCCCGATATATGGCCAAACACACACACACACACACACACACACACACACACCCACACACACACACACACACACACCAAATTATTTAAAATTGGTCCACACATTTAGGTTGTATATTACTACACAGACGGTAGATGAAAGACGGACGACAAATAGACAGACATAAATCCAAAAATACTTTTTGAATCGGATCTCAAACTGATGTATCAACCAAAATTTGAAATTTATTTTTAAGCCATTGCATAAAATTGTCTATATTTATGTGAAAAGTAAAAAACTTGGTTGAAGTGACAATCGATAACACAATACCACGTAAGACTTTATCTCGGCATAATAAAATAAAACGTAAAACATAAAGTTTCAACAAAATAGTTTATGAAATAAAGATTTTTTCCCCAAAGCAGGCTAAAAATTTACAATTTTTTTCCCCCGGAGCAGACTACAAATTATCAAATCAGTGTAAATTTTAACTCACCTCTCCAAAATACATAGTACGGGTTCCATAAAAAAAACAAATAGGCCGTAACATTTGGTCCGCCGTAACTTTGCATTTTGTTTTTTGTGCTTAGTGGAATATGTAGTTGAATTAACATCTGCAACGTCGCTCTGGCCCAGTCTGTAGAGCCACTGATTCTCAGCTCGTGGAGTTTTAATTAAAATATTAAATGATATGTTTTTGTTATTTGTGAGATTTTTAAAGGATAAGTTATGTTATTTAAAAGAGGACAATAAACTGACATATTTAAAAAAAAAAATTTTTATTGAAATAAGAGAATGCAAATCACTATCTTTGAGGCTGTAAAGGCTTAATCCAATAAATGTTCGAAATAAAAAAAATCGAAAATCTGAGATTACTTTAACATATTATTCTTTTAAAAATAAATCATTTACAACGTGTAAAAGAAGAGGTTAATTTTTATTTTATAGAAAGTATATTTAAATTATTAAACAATAATTTAAGTGAAACAAACAAAACAAAATAAAACCAATAAAATGAAATGACTGCAATAAAATTTTATAAATTTGTTTATAGGCATGTTAAACTGACACTATTTTTCACAAAATTATATTTAACACTAATCTCAAAATAAATCTTACATAAAAAAAATTATAGTTTTGAAATCTTGCGACAAAAATAAGTTTTTGAACTTAGACGGATCAAAATTTCGTACAGAATTAATATGTACTCATGCAAAACCAACGAAAGACTGAATGATAGCCTTACTCATGGATAGGATAAAGGCCGAATTATAGGAAGGAATAGCTTTTTAAGAAGTATTTTTATAAACTTCTTTTTTTTTTTCAAAATAGAAATATTAAAACTCGATTCCCTAAGCTGTTAGTCGTCTGATTAGTATGATTTTTAGATGAAATTATCAGATAAAATGTTTTATTAAGAACCAATTTTTACATTTTATTTTTGTACACATTAACAATGTAATAAAATTTTTTGCAGAAGAAGCTTACTTGTGAGTCATCAACTATACGTGAGTGGTAGGTAAAGTCGCCTCTCTCGATAAAGCAGCGAATGCAGCGTTGCCAGATGGTCGCAACGTTACGACGGACCAAGAATATTACTGTATTAAGAATCTTAAAATAATTTTGACCATCTTTATTCTCACTCCTACCTGTAAAGCGACTTTCATAAATATGTAATCTTTTCGTGTGAATAGTAGCTCTTAGTAGCTCAAATTGTCAATTTTTAAGATAATAAGTAACAGTTACTTTTTTATGATATCCTTTTCAAGAACTGCTAATATTAATGAAAATAAATAAATTAGCTTGTTTTTAATTCCTTATGAACGATTACGCAATTCTTGTTGAAATGTTTTTTAACAACCGCATCAGATAAACTGAACACATAAAAACGTATATAACAACAATGATCAAACATTAAAATATTTTACGAATAACACTGATTGTACTAATTTGAGCAAGTTGTCTGTCAACCTTATTAAATTAGTAATTTATCTGAACCTCACCATCAGTAATAAAAACCACACACATAACCATTCATGCCACTTCAAACCACCCAATGTCACATAAACTTTCTGCATACAAAATTCTTAAACACAAAGTACACAACACATCAATGAATAACGACGACTACAGAGAAAAAACTATAAATTATTAAACAAATTACTAACTCCAACGGTTTTTCACCCTCAGATCACTGGAATAAATTATACGTAAACATTTTAGGAAACCAAATACTGAACCTAAAACATATAAATTTTAATTTTTTTTTTTTTTTTTTTTACAAAATGTTACAACAGAGCTTATCTCATCTAGCAACTTCCTATCTGACAAATTCACTGTTTAATGGGTAACAGCCCAGTGGTTGTTCCCATATAAAGATTACTGAGATGTTGATATTTCAGATTAGGGAAGTTGATGTGTACTGACTTAGTTTCATTCAGCTTGACCCTCCACTTTTTAGTCCAGTGATTTTAATTATTTGTACCACACCATCAGTAATAAAAACAACATACATACATTAAAAATCTGCCAAAAAACAACATTAACAAACCTATCTATGTCACTTCAATTCACCCAATCGATGTCATTTAAACTTTCTGCATACAATGGTTTCAAAAACAAAGCATACAACACTCCAATGGACAACGACGACTACACAAAAGAAACAGAAAACCTTAAAAGACAAAACTAACTCCAACGGCTTTCATCCTCTGACAATTGATAAAATTATAAGTTAACATTTTAGGAAACAAATTACAGAACCCAAAAACATGAGTCCAATAGAAAATACATTGGAATGATAGTAAACTTTTAGAGCATACAATTTATCGGTTATAGAACATCCAACAATTTGAATAATTTATTGAAAAATCATTCCAAATAGATAATCAGATTTATTAACTATGACGTATAGAGATTACCATGTATTGATAACATTAACCACTTTTTAGGCAGACCGGGCGCGCTTTCATACAGAAATTAAGGAACATTTTCACAGCAACATTACACCACTAATAAACACAAATCTAACTATGCAAAGCACATAAATAATAAAAAATCGCACCTACACTATCGAAACCCATTTATCAATATTACACACTGCTAAAGAGAAGCGTATATTAAATCCTATCAGGTCTTGCTTCACCAACTCTTGATCTTTTCTGATCCTCCCGCTGTTAGAGTATTCAAGAGATAAGAGCCTTTATTTATGCTATTTTCTTTCTTTTTTTATTAGTTAATGATGACGAAGTGGTTTTCCTTTAAAAAAATCGAAGGATATTATACTACGCGGAATTAAAAAAATAACTCATATTCTCCATTCATTATAATTTGCATCCAGACATAACTGCTACCATTATTATGCTGAATACCGCCAATAAATTGTAAAGGTGACACTAATCACCATGATGTTTCAAAAAGTCAAAGGTACCCAAATTCACTGATCCATCAGATTTCAAGGTTATGGTTGTGGATAGGAGACCACGTAACTTTTAATATAGTTACAAACTATACGTCAAAATTATTAAATTCAATGTTATTAGGTAATTATGTTCATTTTTCGTCAATTTTGTGTATGTAACGTGTTTATGTATCAAATTTATTATCTGATTATGTCGCTTGTGACGGCGGAACTGCTGTCATATTCTAGAACATTCGTAAAAATAATAAACAATAGACTTTAATATACATATTTTAATTAATTCCTTTTTCATCACTAACCCTTACGTAAATGGATAAAAAATCTTGTTATTTAACTAAACACTGAGAATCAAACTTTAAAATTCGGAGTCAATCGAAATGACCGCTTCAAAATATTAAATGATAATCACTTTGTCACAGCTATCTAATGGGTCTAGTGCACAATAATGAATGTAGTTGATCAATGATTTATTAACTGAAATGGAACATTTAGTTATAGACGGCAAATCGCGCACTGGCAACTTTTAAATTGCGAGAAAGAAAAAAAGTGACAGCTATATTGCCTTTTACTTTTAACTGACATCATTTAATCAATGGTGTGAAACCCTGATCTCAATTACAGGAACAACAAATAAGAACGCAATTGTTGAAACAATTATTACTTAGTTTATACTATTAAATATCCTGATGTACATTTATAACATAGTTATCATCATCAGAGGGTTCTACTGCTAAACTATAACTAACATGTTTAACATAAATGGTTGTCCACTCCTCCTACTCCAGCCATCCAGTTTGATGCCACGTCGGGTCCATGTCAATGAACTGTGGTATGAAATCGGCTATAACCTTACAAAACAAATAATATAACTCTACCTATAACTAATATGTATTATTTGTTGCTTTAAAATACTTAAAATATAATATAAAATTATACAATATCATGTAAAGTGTAAAGTTAGTTTAATATTAAATATAAAATTACTTGAAACTTACCCTAAATATACGTTTAAATATATATAATAAGTTTATAAAATAACAATTGTTTTTTTTTTTATTTTGATTTATCATAATACCTATAGTTTATTAACTACTGTAATAATAATATTTTTGCTCTAATAAAAAAAATAAATTGGGATTTGGTATATGTCTTTTATCTGCATTCGTTGACTTCTTATTGTTTCTTATCCTATGAAAATGGAAATAATAATTTAGTATAGGTTTAAATTATCAACCATTTGTACCATTGTAAATAGTACAATTTTAACTATTTTAACGTGTTTATGATAAGAAATTAAGATTGTAATTCAGTACATGTTCAGCTTTATAGTATAAACTTATAACTTTATATATATATTTTCTACAACTAAAACTAGTTGGTGTAGCGGCCTATTAAATCAATCTGGACAGACATTGCAGATTTAATATTTACAGTGCGGCCGTGACGTGCTGCCCCTAGCGTGCAACTCTGAAAATACAGCATCAGGCCACTTTCTTGAGGTAGGCCGTAACGGTACTCTTGGCGATAAAGTCCAGTTAGTTTTGCTCTGAAGTTTTGCATTGAACTCACATCGTGGGAGAAGCCTCCTAAAAGAAATTTTAACTTTAACGTTCATCATGTAGACCTTTCTTCTTAAATAAAAAAAAAGGCGTGCAATACTAAATTCAGTTGCCACTAATATGTGAGCCGTGTTTTCTTCAAAATTTAATAAATGCATCTACATTCTTCACACGTTATCTTCTAAGCCTGCTCTAACCTCCGAACCAGGTAAAAAGATTACTGTTTAAATTTTATTGAGTTAACTATGTTAAGGGGAGGCGGTATCCCTATACTACTACATGTTAACATAAGGAACATTTTCTCAGAATCCGTTTGATCAATCACTTTCTAATTTTTTTTGGAGTAATATTGACTCTTGTTACATTTTTGAGTACCTATATTGAAAATAACTGTAGTAAAAAATGTTTTTACTAAGTAGTATTTAAAGTTTAAAATATTATACGTACTACATTTTTTTAAAGTATGTAAATATTATTATTTTTGAATAAAAAAAACTCAGCTTATGTGTTAATATAGTTAAATGACTGTGTCAAAATTTCAATGAATTCAGACAATTACTTTCTGAGAAAATGTTCCTTTATTGCCAAAAATATAAACTTTCGGAGAAACGCGAAAAACTTTGGAATCAGGCATACAACTTACAGATTAGGTCATTCCTGGGTCATAAGCTGGATTTTCATCAAAATCTTCTTCAATTAAATCTTCTTACACAAAGATGAATTAAATAACATTTCAGATAATAAGCTTATATCTATTATATCATGGTTATAATTATCTTTTGGTGGATAGTTATCATAACAACTATACGACAGGCCTAACTTCTTTGATGAACTAGACTCATTTTTGGTCAGGTTAAGCTTGTTTGGAGTAGAACAAGAACTAGATTCTAAAATTGTTTCAGAAGTTTGACTATGTTGTTTTCTACCTCCAATACCTTTACGCTTTTTTACAACTCTATTTGTAAATCTAGGCATTGTATATCACTAATTCACTAACACAATACACTAGTAACCACACAACTCACAAATCCAAACAAACTGAAAATTGGGTCATGTTATTCTGCTTTCAAAACACAGCTGAGCTGAAAATAATGTTACAAAAAGTAATGAACACAGATGTGTTTTATTGCCAACAGAACAAAACAAAATATATATAGAAACACATAACATATTATAGTATAACAATGTATTGACAGGCACATCCCACTTACTGCACTCGTAAAATATCTGAAAATATTAGTGCAGAGGTACTTATATTATTTATTTGTATAATGAAATACTCATATAAAGTACACTTATTATACATCATTTTAACCAGAAAAAGGTCTACTTTCATATAAAAATATTTTTAAAAAATTACAAAAAAATATTTTTTTGCCTACCGCCTCCCCTTAAAATATGTATTCTATTTATAATTCTAAAATTTTGAAATCTGTTTTCGATTATAAGTAAACTTTAGGATGTTTGTAAATTTAAAAAAAAGAGTATAAATTTAAATAATCTTTTGAAAGAAAAAACCCAATAGCATTTCTTTTTTTATTTTTTACTTATTATAAAGTCAAATCACCTATTAAATCATTAAATTTAATTATACTTAAATTTTAAATTGTCTGTAAATTGTACGAGTTTAAATTCAAACAGTCTTTTAAAACGAAAAGCTTCTCTTTTCGTTTCTACATTTATAAAGTAAAGTCATTCAGTAATTTATTTGAGCATATTTTCGTTTTCAAGGAAAGTTTCGTTATAATAACATTTTCGTTTTCAAGGAAATTGCATTTTTAAAGATTAGTTACAGAGAAATATATTGCTCTTAAATCTACAACAGAAGTGTTTAAACTTGTGGGAAAATGTCTCTTCTTTGACTAATCGCAACATGTACTTTCTACAGCTATTGCTGGTTCATGTTCATGCAGGAAGTATAAAACTAAGTTCCTGCTGTAACTTCAAGTTCACACAAAAACGAAGGACATTTCACCTAATAAAAACAAATGGAAAAGTGAAAAAACAAAAGCAAGAACTTAATGTGTATTTCAGATAATTAAGAACTTGAAGTGAATCAGTTGAATGATGTTTTAAATTATTTTCTGTAAAACCAAACATAATTATTTTCTACTCAGTAAAATGCAAAACTAAATATAAAATTCTTATTTGGATGGGATAAGCATGCATTTTTGGACCTCACGACCCCAAAGGGGTTAATTTTCTAAATTCACATTGACGTCAATATTAAATTAATTTTTTTTCTCTTTACTAATTTATATATTTAAAAATCTTTATTATAGTTGGCCAACTCAAATATATACAGGGTGTCAAGGAACTCTCTGGAACATTTCATAAAAAAATGTTCCTTAGGTCGAGACAAACATATTTCACAATATAAACATGGGTCTCCGGTGACTAGTTTTCCGTCTGTCGGTCTGTATGTGTTTTTTACAAAGGATTTTATAACTCAAGATTTATTTAAGATAAAAACTTAAAATTTAGTATAAATATGTACCTTAATAGGTAGAACAAGTGTATAAAATTTCGTTGCTGGAACTAAATCCATTTCAAAATGGCGGCCGTTTAAATTTTTTAGTGTCAAATTCCACGAAAACCGTTATAGCTATAAAAAATTATTAGGATAGGTAGAAGATGCACAATTAAAAGACAAATCGAATGACACCTTATTCACTAAAATCGAATAATAAACAACCAAGTTGTGACAATTCTTGCAAATCAATGTAATTTCCATACTACCACAATACATACCTAAAACATTGTTTAACAGCACCTATGAGACGCTGCATATCATTAATCAGCTGTTTTCTGTCCACTTCATGTTAAAAATGAATCAGCTGTTTATTAGTAAAGCATTGTTGATAGAAGGAAAAGTAAACATTAGCTGTTGGGTGTCAACAATTTGTGTTAATACAGTACTGTTGTTTTTTTATTAAGTAGCTGATAATAAAAAGTTTAAAAACATGAATAACTATACATTTGAGGAATACTGTAATATGCATTACTTTTATGGTATGGCTCATGGCAATCCAATACAAGCTCGAAGATTGTACTGTGAAATGTTTCCAAACAGACAGCATCCAAATTTCAAGACTTTTACTGCTGTTCACAACAGGTTAAAGGAAACTGGGACATTTTGTGTAACATGGTAGATACGGGTCGTGACAGACTAGTTCGTAATGTCCAGCTTGAAGAAAATGTGTTGGAGTTATTTGAAGGAAACCCATCAACGAGCACTAGAGTAGTAGGCCGCGAATTAGGCTGTAGTAAAAGTACAGTGTGGAGAGTTTTAAATGGTGAAGGGCTTCATCCCTACAAACTACAAAAAGTTCAGGCTTTGAATGCTCAAGACTATCCTATGTGCATGGAGTTTTCTCGCTGGATTTTACGTAAGGATATTGAGGACCCTAGTTTTCTGGAGAAGGTTTTATTTACAGATGAAGCAAGTTTCTCCAGAGAGGGGATCTTCAATCATCGCACATCACATGTTTGGGTTGCAGACAACCCAAATGCTACTGTCATTAGAGGGTATCAAGAAAAGTTTTCAGTTAATGTTTGGGCAGGTATTATAGGAGATCTTCTAATAGGACCCTACATTTTGCCTGATAGACTTAACGCCCCTGTGTGTCTTGTCTTTCTTAGAGACATTCTCCCTGAATTTCTAGAAGATGTGCCACTTCATATTAGGCATGATATGTGGTTTCAACATGACGGGGCTCCAGTTCATTTTGGTAACGTCATCCGGGACTACTTAAATGTTACATTTGAGTAGAGGTGGGTGGGACGTGGTGGACCGGTACATTGGCCTGTCCAAACCCCCGATCTCACACCATTAGATTTTTTTCTGTGGGGGCACATGAAAGAACTGATATACAGCACACCAGTTGAAAGTGAAATGGACTTAGTTGTCAGAATTACAGAAGCTGCAGCAAGAATTCAGGAAGATGTAAATGTCTTTGAACGAGTTCGTCGATCTTTAGTACAACGTTGTAGACTGTGCAATCGTGTTCAAGGCCGTCACTTTGAGCAACTTTTATAAATTTATTTTTTGTCGTTATGTAATATTTGCTATTCTAATTTTGTAAATAATTCATTAGTAATGAACAGCTGATTCATTTTTAACATGAAGTGGACAGAAAACAGCTGATTAATGATACGCAGCGTCTCATAGATGCTGTTAAACAATGTTTTAGGTATGTATTGTGGTAGTATGGAAATTACATTGATTTGCAAGAATTGTCACAACTTGGTTGTTTATTATTCGATTTTAGTAAATAAGATGTCATTCGATTTTTCTTTTAATTGTGCATCTTTCACCTATCTTAATAACTTTTTATAGCTATAACGGTTTTCGTGGAATTTGACACTAAAATATTTAAACGGCCGCCTTTTTAAAATGGATTTAGTTCCAGCAACGAAATTTTATACACTTATTCTACCTATTAAGGTACATATTTATACTAAATTTTAAGTTTTTATCTTAAATAAATCTTGAGTTATAAAATACTTTGTAAAAAACACATACAGACCGACAGACGGAAAACTAGTCACCGGAGACCCATGTTTATATTGTGAAATATGTTTGTCTCGACCTAAGGAACATTTTTTTATGAAATGTTCCAGAGAGTTCCGGGACACCCTATATATATATATATATATATATATATGTGTGTGTGTGTGTGTGTGTGTGTGTGTGTGTGTGTGTGTGTGTGTGTGTGTGTGTGTGTGTAATTTATTAATTAAATTTTGTTAATAATTTAAATTTAGAATCTTTTATAACATAAAATACATTAACCTATTGTTATCAATATCTATGTTCTTTTTTTTAAAAAAATATTTTTTCTGTAATTTAATTATATGGGGGGGTTGATTAATGTTATGTAAATTTTTTTTTAGGGCGTATAAATACAATTAGTTAAGTATAGATAAACTATCAATTGTTACATTGCAAATTGTTCTTTTTTAAAAAAAAACTGTTAACTAATGTTATGTATTAACTTTTCTGTAAATGGTTAACTCAAATCTCAAAAACTGGTAAATTAAAAGAAAAGGTTAAATAAATTACAGGTCAATCGAAATCGCTAAAACTCTTCGTTCAAACATTACCATTCCTGGTTCCAAAAGCGTTTACTCAAGGATTTTCTCCTTAAGAATGGTAATATGTGTAATGTATAAAAGTGAAATTTTAAAACTTTCATCAACTCCCAAGATCTTAAAGATGGCACCTCATGAGTTCATTTTATTTTATACATATGGGTAAGAATATGATTTACAAAAAAAAAAGCTCCGTTGTAAACTCCAAATAAGCGCTACAAACCATCTAACATAATTTAAGGTACTACCCTCGAAATTGTGTGATAAAATATTGTTAAAAAAATAGTTATGACGAGTTAAATTTAAAAAAAGAAAAGATCACTGAAGTCATAAAAAGTAGCAATTGTTAAAGTACAATTAAATAACTCATACTTTTATTTCTCCTTTAACTTAAAATATCTTAACTTAACCTACCTAACCTAACCTAACCGAATCTAACGTAACCTAACCTAACCATAGTCTCTCTCTCCCTCTCTCTCTACCTCTACCTCCCTTTCTCACCCTCTCCCTCTCCCTCCTTTCTCTCTTTCTCTATCTCCCTCTCTCTCCCTCTCTCTCCTTCTCTCTCCCTCTTTCTCTCCCTTTCTCTCTCCATCCTTCTCCCTCTATCCCCTCTCTTCCTCTCTCTCCCTCCCCTCCCTCTCTATATATCTCTCTCCCTCCCCTCCCTCTCTATATATCTCTCTCCCTCTCTCTCCTTCTCTCTCCCTCTCCTTCTCTCTCCCATTTTCTCTCCCTTTCTCTCTCTATCCTTCTCCCTCTCTCTCCCCTCTCTTCCTCTCTCTCCCTCCTCTCCCTCTCTATAATATATCTCTCTCCCTCCTCTCCCTCTCTATATATCTCTCTCCCTCTCTCTCCCACTCTTTCTCCCTCCCTCTCTCTCTCTCCATCTCTTCCTCCCTCTCTCTCTCTCTCTAGCGCCAAAATGTACTTCACATTGTAATTCTACATTGGCGCATAACTAGAGACACTCTAATAATAACCCTTAAGATTTTTAAATATTTAATTAAATAGGCAAAAATGCTTAAATATAAATACATAATAATCGATGAAATTAGTTATTAAAAATGTATATTATCCGAATCATTTAATTTAGTACAATACCAACAATAATAAATCTATAATTTGAAATCTATATCTTGAATTTTCTCTACACTCTTTACTTTAGAACATATTCAATGATCATATAAACAATCAAATTAAACATTGATTTTTAAATATACATTTTTATATTAATATTTGACACGCTAATAACGGATACAAAGTTATAGTTTGATTATTGCAGTTCATGTATCACTGAAGATGACGACGTTGTCGTTGAAACACATTGGAGTTACTAAACGCATTATTTGTGATAAATTGGGTTCGATTTTTATTTTCATCTTAATGGGGAACTCAATATTTATATATAATTAATATGTATTAAGTTATTATTTGTTAATGATGATTTTTTCATATTATTGATATTGTTTAATGAGACGTTCCCCATTATTTGTGTATATAAAACATGATAAAAGACGTTTCAAGAGTATAAATCAACTTCCATTATCAAGTGATAAGCCATGAATATGGAAAAATTGAAAAATCCCAACATAGTTGTACACTAAAACTAAAATTATTAATATAAGGCTAAAGTTAGTCAGTCAAAATAACTAATACTAAATACAAAAGTGATCAAAAAATAAATACAAGACTAAATAAAAACAAGTCAACAAAAACTACACTATACGAGCTACGGCAAACAACTTGTTGGCTAACTGATAGGGGTTGTGTGTCAACGGAGTGATGACGTTCAAACTACAAAAATTATTGGAATAAACACTTTTATGGATTTAGGGATCCTCAAAACGAAATTATCTGCAAAATTTTGAAAGTTTTTTTTCCAACACGATAATTTCTGGGTACTACGCATATGTTGGAAAAAAATTTATCTACAGAACCCGCCTCGTTTTGTTCTATCAAATCAAAGATGATAATTTATGTCTACACGATGAGTTTAAGATATCTCGCAGGTTAAATGGTTTTGCGAAATCGAATTTGTTTAACATTTGAGAGTTATCTTAATTTAGCTCAATAATGCCAGTCCAGCAACACTTAAAACTCAATAAAGCAACACCAAGGAAAAATTGCATGAAAGATGGACAACAGGCAAAAGAGCTAGGTCAACTGCCAGACTCATTACAGTAATAACTTAACAGAATGAATAGACAGACTACACGGGGGTATATTACCTCACAAAGTTATTAACAGCGAGCGAGTTAATTCAGAACTACCTGTAAAAGATAGGGAGAGAACAGGATGGTATGTAACAACACTGTAAATCTGGCTAAAACTAAATTTCAATAGAATATAATTTTTTCACAAATTAACAACACTCATACTACTTAACAGTAATAAATTTTCATAAAAGTCACTATAAGAGAAAATAGCACATTAATAGTTCCGTAATGGTGCCTTGAAATGATTAAATCAAAGTAATTTCAATTTTATCAACAAGTTTAAGCTACGCAAATATGACAATACTCGATATAGAATTTCAGCATCCTCTATCTTTCGAATCTAATGTGTAGGGTATCGAATTGGGATATGGCTAACGAGAAATCCACGACAAAATGAGCTTTCCGTGCACCATCAGAAATGAATTCCATGAGTAATCATTAAATGATAGATACGAATACAGGTAATCAAATCTATTCACTGAAGTCTATTACTCCTTAGTTTAGTGAATGTTATAGTTATCTATTCTTCTTGCCACTGTCAATGCAATACGAGTTTAAGTGATGATAAAACGTCAGATACCATAACACGCTGCGTGATTGGAAACTGATTTATAGCTTCCTTTGTAGCTTCGTCTGCTTTTGTGTGTTCAGTTATTCCACGGTAAAATGTTATTCCAACACCCCGTAACTAAAGTCTACTTATGGAACACAGAATATTCCTAATCAAGGGATTCTTAGAATACATATCATGGACAGCATGTAGATCAGTTTTGGAACATACTAAGTAGTGATAGGAACTAGATGGAACGTTATAATTTTAAAAAAGCAAAGAGATCACCGGTAAATACAGTAGAAACTGATAGTAATCGATACATATACATCCATTTTGTTGAGTAATATGCACAATCGAATTTATTATCCAGTTTTGAACCAATTGTGAAAATAATCTCGTTATATGAGTACAAACTTCTGACGAAGATATGTCGAAAAAACTATGCTTTAAAAAAAGAAGAAGAACATGAAACGACCCTTGCTATAGTCAAGTACCTACTTAGTTGTTAGATAAATATAATCAAACATCCCTTGATGGCAAGAAGTATTGTGAAAACTGGGTCCCGAGGAAGAATACATTTCTAAAAAAAAAAAAAAAAAAAAAAAAAAAAAAAAAAAAAAAAAAAAAAAGTGGTTGTTTTTAGTGCGGTAAAAATCTCACATACTCTCACAGACAGAAATAAGTTGGATTTGAACTTTCAGATTTTTGGTTAGGTTTGATTTTTGAAATGTTAATGCTACAAACTAAACACGATATTTAAAATCAATACCTGATATAAGATTGAATAATTATTTTTAAATTTCACAAGCGACTTAGGCTTTAGAGTTGCAGATTCATATAGAGTAAACTTATTTAAAACAATAATACTTTATTGTACCAATCATAAAAAAAAAACATATAATTTGAAAAACAATAGAATTTTATTGTACCAAAGCATATAATTTCAAATTATAATAATGAATGTAATTATTTGTTACAATATTTAATAATGACATTACAAATATTATTCACAGCTTGTTACCTAAACAATTGCAACTAATAATAAACTATTGAGCTTGGTTTGTGAGATGTTTTATATACAACTTGAAACAATTTCTCACAAATAATTATATCATAATCTGAATAGCGGTTCAACGACAATATTTCCCTATTCAGTGACACATTAGCTACAATAGTCAAAATATAACTATCCTAGTACTGTGCCACGCCCCGTATTTATACTGAATGCGGGAGGAGGGACGTAGCCTAAACCTACTTTACAACTTTTAAATAGTAAGTTATTAACAATTGACCTACGTCATTCTAACTAAACTATGTAAATAGTACAATATTAATAAAAAAAGTTGCACAAATTTATTTTACATTATTATAAAATTTTGTATAGGGGCTATTCATTATTTATAATTACATTAAGATATTTGTTAACGTCAAAAGTTTTCCAAGCATATATTTTATTCAGCTTTGTAATATTTATCAAAAGATTAGTGTTTTCCAAATAACGTTTATCTTGTAAACAATGTCTCGCCGTGGCTGATTTATTTTAAGTGGGAAAAATATTCTTTAGCTCACGTCCTGATATTTCTTTTCGTTTGGCCTCTATATTTCATCAATCTTTTTTTTTCTTTATTTCGTAGGATACGTGGAAAATCTTCAAAAGACAAAAGGAGACATTAGATCTTTCCAATAGAGTAAGATTCTTACTATAAACCACCTTTCTTCCTATTAATAGCTCTATTGCAAAGAACAAGGAGAAAGGAATGGTTTTCAATGTACCAAACTGAGAAGCTCTTTTCATGTACACGTGTCGATTATGTAAATGTGGAAAAAGCGGGTCATTATTTATCCGCGCGATTAGGGCCTGACTGAAACAGAGTCTAGTCCTAACGACAGGTCATGCAGGAACCCAGGTTTGGTGGGATGTGTTGTAAAAGGTGAAGGATGGGTATTTACTTAGGTACCTTACAAATACCTTTTTAGTGTATTTATTGGGGGTGCTATAAACTATATCTTCTTTTGCTACCTACTTGATACTGAAATAAGGGTGCAAAATTTACACTCCATGCAACTGCGTCCTGTTGGCGACAGCTTGACTTGTGCTGGCATTGCTGTGCTCACTTTGGTCTGAAACAGGGCTAAGAAGGAAAAAGGTTAGACTTGGGTATGTCCATAGCTTACCCAAATGGGTGATCGAGCTCAAATGGGTGATCGAGGTCGGTCATGTGATTAAGGATAGCGGCTGTCTGTGTCTGACAAGTGATGTGTCGTATCTGCCTAATGAAGACATTAGTGTTGAAGTCGGGTGTGTGTGGGCTTACTTATTATAGATTAACTGCTAATCGATGAATATGTTGTTTGATGAACGGCACATTTGTAAAATCTTAACTCTGGTGTACCTTGGTCCTTTAATGACTATTCTCAAAACCTTGTTTCGGAACATTTGTAGTCTGCGTATATGTGTGTGTGTCCAGACAGGTGCATCGTAGGTAATGATGCTTCAAAATACAGACAAATAAATTGTGCTGGCCATTCTCAATGCAAGAGAACTTCTTCTATTGAGCCATGTATACAGTTGTGGCAGTGTCATGTTTGTGGTGTATGATATGATAAAGTGTATGATATGTGGGTGGATCAAGTAAGTTTTCTATCGATGATGACCTAAAGGTACTTGAGTTCCAGTGTGTGTATTCGTTGAATAATCGCAAGGACGTATTAATGGTGAGTATGTCTTTTAGAGAGAAGAAACGCCGGGAACTTGGACTCATCACTTTACCTTTATTCTATAGTCTCTAAGCCATGGCTCTAACTAAGTTGTTGAGTGAATTTTGTAGCCTACTGTAGATCATACGTAGTTGCGTCAGTATATAGCCACATTGGTGTTATCAAGTTCGCAATGTCGTTGATGTAGATATTGAACAATACGGGAACGAGGATCGATCCTTGAGGAACAAAAGCTCCCACCGTCATTTGTGTAGTTGTGGTTTAGCATACATCTGTTACCCCACGTCCCTCCATGATAGGAAGCGTAAGGTCGTCGCTATCGATGGAACGGAGGACACGGTGCAACCACGCGAGATTTCCACTTAAACAATTAATTGACGGTTGGTGAAATTTCAGCCAAAAAAGAAGAAAAAAAAACACACCCACACAATACACTTGTAGAAAAACAAGCAAAGGATTTTACTCCAGTAAAAAAGATTATACATACATTAGAAAACATTATTAACAATAAACAAATTAACAATGACAATGAACAATTAAATATCAACAATTTGATTTGCTTTGCTTGTTATACTGTATTATGAAAAGACATATATTATGATTTAATTTAGTAAAGAAAATGCGTTGGCCAACGAAAACATTACACCTTATCGGTTAAAAAAAATTAATTTCTAATTTTTGGGCCGAAAATTTGCATGCTATCCCTTCCAATGTCTTTATATATATATATATATATATATATATATATATATATATACATATATCTAAAAACTAACTATACAAACTGATAAACATTCTCAAACAACTTTATACTTAAAAATTGTGTGCATAAATACATAAACCAGGTAAGTGATTATTTTATTGTAAAACATTTATCAAATATATATATATATATATATATATATATATATATATATATATATATATATATATGTGAAATTAAGCTCAAAGCAATGTTGAATTTTGTATAAAGTAAACACTGTGTGTTATGTTACTCTAATGTCTGATTATTACATAAATATTGTAAATTGAGCTACAAATAAAACGCTAAGATTTAAACATAACATCAATATTTAACAAATATATTTAAAGTTTATTTATTATTTTCCTTAACAACTAAAGGATAAAATTCATTTGTTTCCAAAGCTTTCATTAACGTTTTGTGTGTTCGTAGGTTACTTCTCGGTGATCCAACACTTATATTTTTCAAATTTGTTTTTTTTTTAATGTGAAACACAAGTGAATGTGCAATATTTTAGTCAATATTTCATATTTATAAAAGTTAGTTACTTTAATATCATGACACTAATACTGTAGGCCCTTCACTAGTCCTCCCAACTCATTCATTTCACAAATTAATTTTAGACATAATAGAAAAACAACTCCACCAGTGTAAATAATTATTTTCCTTTTTTTTCTCTTTATTAAATGAAACAAATTATAGACAAACAATAACAGCATTAGCAATGCTTAACTGTCTTCGAAAATTATAATACATTACAAATATATAGGCCTACATACAGATTCCAATTTATATTTTGTAATGTGTTCTAGAATCTAATGAAATAAAAACCTGTAGTAAAGTATCCATTTGTTAATCCTTAATTAATTGGGAATTGTTCTATCAATTCTTCCTCTTTACTGAAACTCCTTCCAAAAATAACAGGACACTAGAGGCAAAAAAATATGATACTTGCCACGAGGCACAACTATCTCCTTTGTTTTCTTTTTTTTTTTTACTTTCTTTATCTGAAGAGGTTAAGGTTCTTTTTGCGTATCAGGAAGTAGATTTACAAGATAGGGTATATGGAAGCATGTTTGCCTATGACAAGTATGCACCCTTTTGCTCCGACAAGCCAGCCGTTCGCTGCTGCAACCTAGCGGAGTGTAATGCAACACGTTACATTTAAGTTGAATCGTCGGTAAGAATCTCAGGCAACTTATGTATGCTACACATCAACACTAAACTTGAGGTCGCTCGGCAGGACCTAATGAGGTATATCAGCCCGTCTGGGAAGGTGTAGTTTGTTTATGAGGCTGCTAAACCATACTCTATAAAAACCCTTTTCGATGTTCAGGAATACTGACCCGGTCGAGCGATTTTCATTGAAACCCCTGGTGGTGTATTCAACTACTCTCAGCAGTTGATATGTAGTAAAGTATTTCGTTTTAAAATCGAATTGTTTCGGCCTCAGGATGTTGTGTGGGTTTATATGTCCGATCACACGTTTAACCGGGATTTTCTCAAAGACTTTACTCATTCAGCAGACTAACATGACTATGCTTGTCCTTCCCTTGTTTGTGAAAAACTAATATTTTAGCCTTTTTCCAAAGAGCAAGGAAATGGTGAGTGCATACATATGTTTGTAAGGAACCTGCGCCGCTTGCGCGCCTTATCTGGTAAGTTTTTAAGTGATGTATTTTCAACAGTGTCTAGACCAGGAGCTTTTCTGGCCTTTGTGTGAGAAATCGCCCATTTAATTTCTGTGAGATTTGTTTATGTATGGATTGTAGTTGAGGAGACTAAGCCAAATTTATAGTATTGTTTTCCACCGTGTCAGTGAAAACTGGGTCAGAGGGGTCAGTGTTTGGTTGAAACGCGTGTTTTAGAGTGTCTGTAAATAGCCGGATCTCCAACTTGTCCATGTGGGCTTATACGTAGTAGATACCACATAGATGCAGGTGCAAATTTTTTTAAAGTTGCCATACGGGTTTCTTTACGACATTTATACTGGCCATTTCAGCTTGGAAACCTTCGGCTCGAAATTAAGTTAGTTCTATTTTAATTCGTCTCTTAATTCGATTTAGGTGTGTAAACATTTATTTAGTCCTTGCTGTAGAACCCTTCTTAGCCTATTGCGGCCCTTGATGATCTCAAGTATGTGTCGTGCCTGGGCTGACATTTAATCGAGAATGCGGCTTTCGTGGCATCGTGTATGGCTGCCGTTAGTTTAGAACATGCTGGCGAAACAAGTCGCAATCAGTAAGTCTATAGTTCATCGCCTGTCTCGGCTACTTGCTAATTGCTGGTAAATAGTTCAGATCCCTATCTACGTGCAGCTGTGGTGACACTGTCAATCCCCGAGCAATAGCCATGTCGAGGATGTCCTCTGTGTTGTAAGGTGTGTTGGTTGGCTCAGTTGGAGCCAGTAGTATAGCTTTGTTTTTTTCGATGTAGCAACGAAGGATGTCCTACTTGAATTTGTATGTCTGTAGCCCCAGCAGGTATATTTTGAATTTAAGTCCACGGCGATAACAACTTTGTTAGAAGTTAAAGTAGATTATCTATATCACGGGTGTCTATATTACCCGGGGGATTTTACGATAAAATTAGTGTAGCGTGGCTGCCGTTAAGCTCAAATTTAATAGCAGTTGCTTCATCATGTTATAATGTGGCAACAAAATTTGTCATGTTTTATGTGATAATGTATTATTACTGCCGTACCGTCTCCGAGCCTATTTATTCTGTACGTGCGGTATATTTTAAAATTTGCAAGAGTAAATTTATTGTGTGGCTTTAAGTTATTTCTGAAATTAAAGCTATTTTATAAATAAAAAAAATAAAAATTTAAACAAAAGTAACCTCTATTGCTTCAAAAACATTGCATTTATTATTGATATAGTTTATTCTGTATTTTCTATATAAAAATTAATTCACTACGTTTCGATGGTATGGACTAACAATTGCTATCAATTGAAAAAATACAACACAACAACCATGATAAAAAGGCCAACATAGCCTTGTATCTTTATCCCTTATATGCAGCGATTTAGTAAAAATTGCGCCTTTCTACGAAGTATAAAATACTTATCGCTTTCAATAATCAAAACCGTATTAGGCTACATCTGATCAAAACCAAACCTAAAAATGGCACTGAGGACACTAAAAATTGTATTTAGAATATAAAATGTTATTGTGATACACATATTAGCGAGAAAAAGACCTATTCTAAACATAAGAATTAGTGAACATGAAAAGAGCTATTACACTCAGTAAATAAATTGAATAAAACCGAACATATTTGGTCCGGAAATTGGAAATTTCTTGAAAATAATATCTTAAAAACCTCATAGGCTAGATAAATACTTTCAGATGTGTTTCTAGACTATTTTATTGGCTTTTGCTGAAAGAATAATGGTTCTTTTTTATTTATTTAATATGAAATAAGACTTTATAATTAGGACATAATATTGTAACTTCATAAGATTTAATAACTGAAGAACAAACTGTAGAGAAATACAACAGTAAATCTGAGCAAAGATTAAATTAACTCCAATTATTTTCAATCTTTTATATATTTTCCTTTGATCAATGGAAATAAAATTATATTTCTCAACGGCCCGGTTTCTTCAAATACATTTACTTTTAATTAGACATGGTCTTAAATCATCAATTTTTTTAATTATAAAAGTGGGGTAGTATAAATATAATAAGACACTGCACAAAATAATTTTTTAAGAATTTTACCACATTTTATACATTATGTTGCAATACGTTTGTCTTCTACACCATAGTTTACTAGTTTTTGCTAGAATCGCTGTCATCCAGCTTGAATGCCTACAGCGGCGAATAAATTTTAAATTTTTAACCTACTGTGGATTTTTTACATTTTTCTTAGATATGACGTTTGCTATTTTTTACTTGTCTTCGTAAATGTGCGGGCTGGAACCTGGAACATTGGAACCTGCGCGCTCATTAATAAAACCAATGAGTTTACATAAAAATAGATGTTCCAACTTAATGGTATAGTTTTAAGTTCAGATACTAGAGGCTCTAGTGCTGCCTTCTGACGGCCAACTCCTGGTAACTTCAAGGATACATGCAATATTGAATGTTCCAACTCCTACACTAGTGCATTCTAATCTGAACTCACAAATTACAACTGTTCGATTCACATGGTGAAACCTCACAATATATCACGCTATAGTACGCCAAATAAGTATAAATTTAAAGGTAGAACTGTTATAAATAGATTGTCTCTCAATTAATTATTACAGTTAGAGTAAAGTTCTTTTATAATTGAAGTTATTGATTTTTGCCATTATGAATAGCCGTCACAAGGGAAGGCCGTACTGAGCCACATTTTTGGACGTTTACACCTGGTAATGAATATTAAAACGTACAAGCATAAAAATTACCTTAACTAATTTTAATGTTTACTATATAATCAATCATTTATAGTCTAAATTATAAAAATTTAAGAAAGAAGAATTAAACGTATATTACTTTCAAATTTAGAACGTATCGTAATTGTGGAACAATTTTGATAGTATGTCATCAAAAGGGAATATAATAAGGGTGTGAAGTCTAGGGTGTTGGATGGGAGTTACCATACAAATTTACTTTATTAGTGACTTTACAGCGAGACTACATCTTAATGCAAGCTACATCTTCTGCTGCCTACTTGAAGTTGAAATAATTGTTAAAAAATGGCATGTAACTGCGTACTGTTAGATCCATCTGAAACAGATACAGATCAGAGCGAGGCAGACACGGTATGGGAATTGAACTACGAATCTTTGAGCTGTAAACACCTACTGTACCTAGTGATTAGTGCTTGTCCAATTACATGTTACCCTTGCAAGGGCAGTGCTGATTGACGAGTTGTTAGTGCGGAGTTTTAGCGTTGTACATAGAGCAAAGTAAATTTGTAGAGTTACTCACATTCTTCGTTTTGCAAGTTTCACCGTTTTTATCTTCCTTTACTGACTACCTCTATCATCAAACCTGAGTTCCTGCATAATCTAACGTAAGGTAATTCCTGACAGGACTCTTCCACAAGCAGGTCTTAAACTTGCTTTTCGGTCGGATAGTAAAGCACTTTTCACAAAATTTCTCGAACAATCCATTGGATGTCACATGGATAATCATTCCTGATTCCTTGGCTTACAAGATAAGTGATACAGTACTAACTAACTAGAAAGGAAGTACGTTTTAATGATTTAGAACTTTTCACTCTTCGTAATATTGGCTAAAAATAAATATTATTGGGTTTATAAAGATTTTCCATCTTCTCTAAATAAAAACAAAATCTAATCTTATTGTCGTAGATATCTTATTTGTTTATGGTCTACTCTCTACACTATAGAGGGGAAATCTTCAGATCAATGTTACAGTACTTAAAGAGTCGTATACAAACACTTAAGATCCTATTTTTAGTAATCTTCATTTCAATTATAGACGCAAGTAAGCAACGGAATTTTTTAACAAAACCCAATGTAATTTATAATACGTAGAAAACCAAACCATTACGACTCTTAGTGGTTTTTAAAGATAAATTTTTATCTTTAAATTTAAGATAAATCTTCGTTTATCTTAAATAGACTCTAACTATTTTGACTAAATCGAACTCAAACACAACGTAGTTTCGTAAACACAGACCAATAGGTCGTCACCTCCTCGTAACTGCCGATTAGAAAATAATCCATCACACAGTTCACATGAACGTTTTAAAAGATCGAACATCTCTAAATCCGCATAAGCAATATAGATCAAATTTGAGTGCAATATGTAATGTTACACAAACTAATTTTCCTAGCCGCATATAAAAGAATATTACGATTTGTGAATAAACCTTACCGACTTGTAATGTTTAGTTACTTCTCAGCAAGTAAGCATCTCTTCATACAATCCCGGTTAATTTATTTATTAGTTGTGTAATCATTATTTGTATTTCTTGATAAATATTAAGATACGTGGGGTAAAAACCACAAACTCGACAGTTAGCCTGAACAGCATTTTTTGGTATGTGCAGATAATTTGTAAGCGGGTCTTCAACTATTAGCATATTGACAACACGAGACGTTGATTTGGTCAATGTTTTTACGAGTTAATTGGTTATATTATTTTAAATTCCAATACCTCTCGCTTACTATTTGGACTTTGTTTAGTGTGTGTAGCGGGTTTACAAACCCGTTTTCGTGAAATTTGGTGCATACATCTTATGATACCTTAACGATAAAATAAAACACTATTAATTAATATTCATGGATATAGTTTTACCTATTTTAAACTTGAATGGTCATTATTACGTGATTCATTGTTTTATTTGCTATTCCGCTATATATAATGCAGAGTGTTAAAGATAGAACATCCGAGGGTTTTTGTGAATGAGATAGGGATTTAAAAACTAAAAACAAACAAAAATCTGTACTACTTATATTAATTCTTTGAATGATACTCATATATTTTTTAGCTATAATGATTGCAGTGAGCACTTTGCGCGTAAATCGATTTTGGTGCTCCAGTAACCAGGTTGGGAAATAACTATCACAAAACGGTACATTCATTGGATTCGAAAACATTTTGAATGATTGATTTTAGTGCGTCCGAAGTGTGGAATTTTGGTTCATAAAATGTATCCTTCAAGAAGCCCCACAGTCACTTGTAGACAAATCCAGTGAACGTTCAAGCTACATATCAGTGCGGACAATTCGTTCTTCTGTAAAAGCCTTGTAAACGCAGGCTAGTGAAACACAAGACGTATGACTTGTCCCTCCATTTTCATGAAAGAAACAGTAATCAGGATCACCATCAGCCAACTAAATGTAAAATTCTTCAAAAATCTGCGGTGTACTGTATAAGTCGTGTAATATATATTCTCACGATACGATTACCAGAAACAGTACATCACACCGATTTAAAAAAAAAAATTTTTTTTTTTTATCGGAAGATTATTCATGCAGCTGGTGAGAGTGTTCTGCGGATTAATACATGGTCTTTCGTAGAATATTAGTGTTCATTAATAATTAATTCCTGTGTTGAATATCCACTACGGCTTCTTGATTCCAAACAGGTGTGTTATTCAGTTTTGTTACTCAGATCCTGTAGTACACCATTTTAAAACAAAAACTTGAATGCTACATTTTGCTGGAATTCTTGCATTCCAAAAGTTATCTGCGAATAATTCCCGTGTTTACTTGAAGGATCATGCACGAACATGAGCAGCTAACTATAGCAATTCTTGCCGTGAATAAAGCATTTTGGAACTACACAACTACTACAACGGGTGTTGATGTCCGTATGTATATAGTGTTTATAGGAGTAGATAATGCACCACTTATAAGTGGAATGTTTTATTTTGTATTATTTGAGATATTTTATATTTTTTATTCATTTTATATTATTATATATATTATTTTTTTAGGTATGATTGTGTGTGAATGTGATATTATACTTTGTACATTTTCCTGTCACATGTCGGGGGGGGATGCTAATGTAAGTTTTATATTGGTTTCCCATGAATGACAATAGTGTTGCTGGACCGGCTGATGTGAAATATAATGTCCATCAGTCTCTTTCACAACAGATTGCTCCTTACCCCAACCTAGTAAAAATTGCGCACGTCAATGCTCAGTCTCTGAGAGGTCATATTGATGAGTTTCGGGAGATATTTCAGAATCTAAATTTTAATGTAATACTCGTATCTGAATCTTGGTTGAAACCAAAAGTTATTTCAGCCGATGTTTCATTATATGGGTATACTCTTTTTCGAAATGATCGTATACATAGGAATGGCGGGGGGGTGGCAATCTATGTCAAGTCAACAATCATGAGTAAGCTCCTTTATTGTTCTGATCAGCAAAACTTAGCCAGACCTGAATTCATGTTTATTGAACTTAAATTGTCGGGGGCTAAAATCCTCTTGGGGTTGTGCTACAGACCACCAAAAATTGGTTATTTATCTGAATTTGAAACTGTGCTGTTGGATTTCATGTCATCATACACGCATGTTATTGTTGCGGGCGACTTTAATACTGACTTACTGGGACCTGAGACATTTGACTCAACATTTTTGACAGATATGTTCTATACTTGCAATATGCATATATTACCGTTTAAAGCCACACACTTTACGAATACTTCTGCCACTCTTCTGGATATTATGGCTGTAAGTGACTTATCACATACTGTACATCATGGACAGATTCCTGTCCCAGGACTATCCTCACATGATCTTGTATACTGTGTGTATGCTATAAAAATTGCAAAGTCACCACCTAAATTAATCTCGTATAGAAATTTCAAAAATGTTAAACTAGATGCTTTCTTGACTGATGTTGCTGCTAAGCCTTGGGATGCAATAAATAATTTCAATAATATTGACAAAATGGTAGAAGAATTTAATAAAATGTTATTAAATATTTACAATAAACATGCCCCTATTGTAACTAAACGTATAACTAAGCGTCCAGCTCCCTGGATTTCGAATGCAATTCGACTATTAATGAATCAACGTGATTCTGCTTACCGTAAATCGAAGAAAACAAAAAATATTAATGACATTGAGCACTATCGTGGCCTTAGAAACAAAGTAAAACAGCAACTACGAAATGCTAAAATTAGATATTCTTATACTTCTTTTAACAAAAACAAATCCTCTGCTGCTTTATGGCGTGGTATTAAAGGATTAGGTATAGGTAAAGTACAAAGTCACCATCCGGTAAATGTGTCAATTGAAGATTTAAATAATTATTTCGTAACTCCTTTAGCCACAGATAATGGGTCTATAAATGATTATATATTGACCTTACAAGGCCTCCATTGTCTATCAAATAAAGTTTTTAATTTCTCTCCAGTCTCAGAAATTGATGTCATTAAAGCTATTCGTAGACTTACTTCTAATGCTGTTGGTGTGGATGACATTCCTATTGGTTTTATTAAAGGAACTATTGCTTTTACTTTGCCTGTTATTGTAAATTTATTTAACTTGTCGCTTACAACTGGTATTTATCCGCTTGTCTGGAAGTCCGCACTTGTCCGTCCTATTGGTAAAATATCCCAACCTTCGTGTTTATCTGATTTTAGACCAATAAGTATATTGCCAGCTTTATCTAAATGTCTAGAACGTATAGTGCAACAGCAATTGACTAATTTCCTCGAATCAAATAACATACTCAGTCCACTACAATCTGGATTTCGCACTGGAAATAGCACTACCACAGCTTTGCTTCAGGTAACTGATGATGTGAGGTTAGCAATGGATCGTAGAGAACTGACTATCCTAACTTTGTTGGATTTTTCTAAAGCTTTTGATTGCGTTAACCACTCATTGCTTTTGGTGAAATTAAGAAATATGGGTTTGGCGCCTATATGCATTGCATGGGTGGAGTCCTATCTTTCTGGCAGAAGTCAGTGCGTTAGTGTTGGTGATGATAGGTCAAGTTGGAGGGATGTCTGTAGTGGAGTTCCACAGGGCTCAGTATTGGGACCTTTGTTGTTTAGTTTGTATATAAATGATATTCATACTGTGCTGAATTATTGTAAATTTCATTTGTATGCTGATGATTTTCAAGTATATTTGCATTTTAAAATTGGTGATATTGATAGAGCAGTGGATAATGTAAATTATGATCTGAAAAATGTTTCATTGTGGGTTAAGAAAAATGGACTCTCGATTAACAGAGCTAAGACAAAGCCAATAATCTTGGGTTATTCTCGACTACTAAATAAAATAGATGTAACGACATTTCCTAGAATCCAGTTTGAAAATCATTTTTTGGACTACTATGATAGAGTGAAAGACTTGGGACTAATAATTGACAGTAGAATGACTTGGAATGATTACGTGACTGAGACGTGTAACAGGGTCTTTGCTGGGATCCACTCTTTGAAAAAAATGCAAGATTGCTTGCCGCTCCAAATTAGAGCACTCCTAGTAAAGACTTTAATATTTCCTTACTTTTCTTATTGTGACACTGTAGTCAATGACATGTCTGTTGTTCTGGCTAACAGGTTGCAGCGGGCACAGAACTACTGCGTGCGATTTATTTTTGGCTTAAAACGCGATGCTCATGTAACTCCTTATTATAAAGAACTTAATTTTCTAAAACTTAACGATTTCCGATCATTTCATATTTTAATTATCTTGCATTCGGTCCTAAAAACTGGAGTGCCGAATTACTTGGCAGAAAAGTTTGTTTTCACCTCTGATATCAGTGCAAGGAGCACTAGAAGAGGTTCCACTTTGCTTATGATACCGCTACATAGAACTGTTATGTTTAATAAATCGTTTACTGTGTCCGCTTGCCGCTTGTGGAATTTACTTCCAGAGTCACTTAAAACTGTTGACAGTCGTGTCCAGTTTTCAAAATTACTAAAGACTTTCTTTTTGAATAGAATGGATTTGGTGTCCTCGTCCCTGGGTGTGGCGGAATAGTGTTTTTTAATTTTTTATTTTATTTTATTTTATTAAATTTTTTTTGTTGTAATAAGTGTGAATGATTGAAATAAGTATTTGTTACTTTCTTTAGCTTTTATGTAGTAATAATAGTGATTTTTAATTATGTGGTGTCTTTTTTAAATGTTATTATGTATGAATGTGCTTGTGTGTATGTGTGATTGTATTTATCTGTATCTACAAGTGTAAGCTACAGTATTTCATTTTATTTTATTTTTGTTTCTAAATTTTTAATTTTATTACGTTGTTTAAATTTAAATTTGTTTATTTTTAGTTTATTTTAAGTTATAACTTTCATTTTGTCACTTTAAATTTAAGATTGTTACTTTTTATTTTATTTTAAATTATTAATTTCATTTTGTAGCTAATTTTAAGTTTGTTAATTTTTTATATTATCTTAGTTATTTTTAATCGATTTAAATTTTTTTGTTATTATCAAGTTATATTTTATATTTTTATATAATATGTTGTTATGTTGTATGGGGTTAGGTGGTAGAGAGGACTATACAGTCCTAACCTCGCCCCTAAATAAAGGCAAATCAAATCAAATCAAATCAAAATCTCTCTCTCTCTCTCTCTCTCTCTCTCTTACGTGGTAGAGAGGACTATACAGTCCTAACCTCGCCCCTAAATAAAGACAATATTCAATTCAATTCTCTCTCTCTCTCTTTGGGGACGTGCTTTTTGGAAGAAATCGGCTTGTGAATTCCGATAATAATTTTTATTTATTTTTATTATATAAAATACCAGAGCACCATAATAATAACTTTTTAATTATCTAAATATAGATGTTTGCAGTTTTTCAACCACAAGATTGGACAAGAAATTTGAACAAAACAAAAACTAACATATTTAATTAAATTAACATATTTTAATTAAAACAAATTAAACAGGAGTTAATTAAGGATGAATTAATAAAAAATAAATAAAATCCGTCATAAGACAAAAACTGTGTTTAATTGTTTTTTAAATATGCTGGAGCTGTTTTTGCAGCAGTTTTTTTTTTCTCATTGGTAATTTATTGGATAATTACTTGGTTGGTCTAAATTTCTATTCTATTTCTCATGTTCTAGGTTTATCACTTGATGACGGGAGTTGATCATTAGTCTTGAAACATCTTCTAATCATTTTAATAATTATGCCAAAGTCCGAATGAACTATATGAATAATATTTTTAAAAAAATCATTATCTAATATTATAAAAACCAAACTAATGTTTTTTTTTCCAAATTTAAACCACTGAAGGAAGTAATTAATTAAAACCGTAAGGAATTCGGCTCAGCTATTTGGGTTAGGTATATTTGAACCAAATATTATCAATCTTTTTTCGGAGATTTTATGGTATACTACAAATATATTTATAACAATATATTTAAAAGTATTTACAGATATAAGTCAATAGAACCTTCGTATAATATTTATCCACTATTTAATTTTTTTTTAATATTAGTCTATTATTAATATCCTATTTTATTTTTTATGATTCACTCTCACGAGACAACTAGTATGTACTTATACACGTACTTGTAATGATAATTTATTAATATATAAAATTTCTGTACATAATTTTTACATTTTTTAATTTTCCATTAGTAAAAAAATATGGACTTGATTTCAAAGAACAAGATTTTTCTCTGCGACATGTAAACACACATTATTGCAGAAGTGAGACTCCTACTTCTACTTGCAAAGCAGAAATATTGATTTAAATTTGCATATACTATCCCAAAGTGCTTTTATTCACTCCATTAAACTTTAGTTCAGTCACAAAGTTTTTATCAACATGAATATATAAGAGTGCAACTTTACTTGTATTTTTATGAACCATTGCTTAACAGTTGAATATTTGAGTTATTTTTTCTAATACTTCAAAGTGATACATATATTTACGAAAACATTTATCTACCTAGTTAAAAAAAATTAACAAAAAAAATTTGCTCAACGAAAGGAAGATTGCTTTATTTTATTACATTATAATTTTTTTTTTTCAATATTATTTACTAGATTTAAAATTCGTAAGAAGTAGCACTAAACACCGATTACAAATGATAATGTGTTAAATTTATTGCTGTCGATATTTTTTGGTATGTACCACCTGTCTGAGAAATTTTAAATCAATGAATTAATATTATATTACATTATAGTTGTTTACTTGAGCGGCTTTACATGGTATTATTCCCAATTTCTTAAAATGTGTGAGGGGGTTAGCAACTGGCTGTAGGCTATCGCAAATTTTATTTGCGTTATCACATATATTAAATACCAATATAAACTACAGTAGTTGAGGAATATATAGGGGGAAATTCAATTGTAGCAGAACGTTGGCCAAGCTTTGAATAGCATCAGGCTAAAATTTTTATGTTGGGAACTCTATAATCTTCTTTTCTTTTTTTAATATGAAAATTTTCAAATATTATGTAAAATCCTATAAATATGTACCAAGATAAGTTTAATGACTTAAAATAATTTAGTAAGTAATAAGGTTTCACAACTACAAAAGCAATTAAAAAATTGCTAGACAAATATAAACTGTAAAAGAAATGAGTTTGTCTTTGTGAAGCAAAAAATAAAATATGTATAACAAAGGGGTAGACTTCGTATCAAAATTTGAAAAACTACAATGAAAGAGTTCACATAAAAACGGTAAAAAAAATAATAAAAAGCAAAACAGGTTAATAACTAAACGTGAAATCTTCTTAACAACTATAGTTTTATAATAACAAAGGCAAAATTGATTTAAAATGTTAAAAGATAGATTAATCAGAGGTGTTGAAAGTTTCATTAAATTAAATTGAGTAGTTTTGTGAAATAGTAAAATTGGCAAATAGCTAAATACAAAATAGGGATAATAATAATTGATAAAACTACACTAAATAAGATTAAAAATAAAGTTAACGATACCAAATAACATAATTAGAGGTTAAATTGTCCTCATTAGCCATACAAAATATATTGGTAAACACTAAAGGATTACGATCCCGAAACCTCCCCAATAAACCAATCTTTGTTAAAATTGGTAGCCTCGAATAAATTTAAGTCAATAACAACTTCTGTGAGTTTTGATAAACATTGACCAAACTGTTCAGAAGTTATGGGATTAGAAGGAAAAGCCCAAAATATTTTAATCATCTCTAAAAGTAATATATCTTTGGAACCAAGAAAGATTCGAGAAAAAAATCAAGTTATATGATAATCAGAACAACGTTATTTTTAATATGAGACCCTCAGAATTCCAAATTTCACAAAATAAGGAAGTTTGAATACTGAATTAGAAATTTAAAGTTAAAAGTTGATAGAACATTCAGTTTACAGATCGAGACAGGAATCCAGCCAAAGCATAAAGGGAGTAGATACATCAAATGACGTCACCTCGACTGAAAACATAAGTTAGAGTTTTAAAAAAATGATAAAAACAAATAATTAAAATAATAAACAATTCACAGAAAATAAAGAAGATAATGTGTGTACAAAGAAGAACAGTACCCAGAGATGCAGTTTATCCCAGTCAAAATATTAATGATTTTCTTCCAGAATACATGAGTTCAAGAAAGAAGAAAACATACAAACATTTTACTCAATTAAACAACCTGAGGTTTGGAAATTCTACTTTAATTATACCACGCATTAAATTCGCCATTATAATTTCAAGATTCGAACAATCCCCACGTCCGTTAAAAATTTTAGAATTCGTTTTTTTTTTTTAAGTTCGGAAATAGAATTTGGAAAAATTTATTAGTTGCGAGTGATTTAATTGTAAATAATCTCGTCGGAATCAAAAGTAGTTTCAACCAAAAGTGATTAATAGATATGTTTGACTATGAAATTTTTTTTAAATATTTAAGCAATATCAAACTGAATCGCGAAATAGGACTTGTTTCACGGAATAGTAAATTTTCGCTGGGCACGCTGATTTTCAACAGCAATGGGACCACGGGAGTACTTAGACATTTGGAATTGGATTTGTCCAAATTAGAGGAATAAATATTTGGAAACATATCTTAGCGGAAACAAACCAGGACATCAACGATTTCTGAGGAAGAATAATTTGACTGGATATCAACAAGTCATAGAAAATTTACCTTCCTCATATCAAAAATAAAAAGTAATAACATTTTTAAATAAAAATTAAGTAAGCAAAGAAACCAAAGGTCATAAATCTGAAAAGATATTTTTAATTACATAAACAAAAGTAAATTTTAAAATCAGATAATTTGAAGCGTTCTAGTGTCTGTTTTTTCTTTAAACTGAATTGAGTTTCATATTGTAAAATGAACCCAAATTATTATTTTTAGATTGTGAAATAAATATGTAGAAATTTCAGTGTATTTTGAGAATGAAGGAACTCATATTTCTTAAAGTAAATATTGTCAAATTTATCATCCCGTACATTCTTAAGTGATCAATGTTATATTACTGTAACTTGATTAACGGTGCTAAAGGTTTTTAAAATTTATGGTTTTTAAAAACAAAAAGCAAGAATAAAAATGTCTTTTAAAACTAATATCCTTGGTTTTCCATGTGACATACCTAGTGTTCACATCATTCTTTTAAAACTAAAAAACTCTAAGTTGATAAAAATAACAATTATTTCTTAGGTTTTCCCCTCAGCTTTAAATTTCACAACGAATCGCTGCAGTTTGTATGAGCGCGCGTACGTGCGGGCATGTGTATTAGCAACAACTTTATTAAAAACAAATTTCAGTCTATTTTTAAAAAAATACTATCTCATTTTTCGAACTTAGTTATGATTAGATTTCAGTAATATTTTGCACTTATGATCCTAGAACCTGAATAGTTGTTAGAAATTATATATGCTTTTTTGTCTTGAGGTACTTTTTTGTCTTTTTCATGTTCCAATGATGTTACAGTAGTAAAACTGACATACGTGTGGGAGTCGACGTTAATGCACATCACCAATTTTGGAGGAGCAGTGACATGAACTACATAGTTAAGTCTTTATTTTCTTTTATGTTAGCATCTAATCTTTATATTGTTAAAAGAGGGAACAGATACTTTTATTGCAAAGGCTAGAGTGAGGTTTTGCATCTTAGACTTGGAATTATTAATGGAGTAAATACTGTTTTATATAATTGTTGTATGTCGATTGAGCTGTCTATATAACAGATCAGTTGACACTTTAAAAATTAGGTACTCTCACTCGAAAAATTAGGTACATATCGAGAGTATAATATATGAGGATAGCCTCAAAATTAAACTTCAGGGTTTTGAGAAATCGATTTATAATACACATGAATTTAAGTTGGCCACGAGCCAACGAATGTAGTTGTAAACTCTTTTTATAAAATTGTCCTCTTCCAAGGATGGTGACTGAAGGGCATAGTATATGGTGGACTCAATAATTTTCCGATAAAAAAAGACAAGTTAGGAGGTTGTGTAATGCAACCAAACTTTACCGTAAATGAGAAGTTTATAAGCGGAGCCTAAGTGATTGCAAAATAGCTTTAAAAATTCAAAGGCGAGAGTCTTGGAAGAAATTCTGTGAGGAGGTACATCACACTTCTCAATGATCACGACTTCGTAGAATTCTTGCTTCTGATCCCCTAAACACAACATGTAGTTTAATGAGACTAGGAAAAAAGGTTGAAGTTTTACTCAGGGCACACTTGTTGGTCATCAATGCAGACAGTGAGCGAGGTTCAGACGTCCCCTGCAAGTATTCAACTCGGAATGATTGGCGTATCCCAAACCAGATAGTACACATTGATAGAGTCAGGTGGGCTACTAATTCGTTTAACCTATTCAAATCGCCCGGCCCAAATGGGATTTTTCAGGCCTTACTGAAAAATGTGGTGGAGTTTATTGCCCCTATTTTATGTAGGTTGATTCGGGTCAGTTTAGCCGCTAAGTATGTGCCTTAACTGTGGAATGCGGCCCAAGTGGTTTTTACTCCTTCCTGAGCCAGGACCGATTATTTTAACATCTTTCATTCTGAAGGCACTGGAGAAATAGTAGATAGACATATACTTAGAGTTATGAACTCACTACAATCATATGACTCAGCTTGTTTACTACCCAAGTAGAGGTTGTGACACTACCTCTTTGTAGTGTCTTTGTACAAGACACTACACAGTCTTGTACAAAAATTGGAAAAGATTTTCACAAACAGATAATATAACAGATTACCTGATAATTATAACAGATAAACCTGTCTTTTTTGATTGACATCGAGGGAGCTTTGACAATACCTCCCATGATACTATGGTCCACGTCCTATCTCGACACGGGATTAATAAAACCGTGTGTGAATTGGTGGGAGACATATTGGCTGGGAGGGCAGCTGATATGTTACAGTGTAGCGATTTCTGGCGAATTTCACTCTATGGGGTATGTCGCGCACCCGATCCTGACGATTGAAAACCAATAAGATAGATGCTAGAAAACACTTTGCAATCGAATTGACCTAAGGAGAGGAGGATCGAGTATTAAGTAATTCAGCGGACCTGTTGTGGTACACGGATTATTCCAAAACAAAGAAAGACAGTGGTGCTGGGAAATATATAGGCTGAAATCAGGATTGAAGGGTTAGATTCCTTTGGGACAATATTCAACAGTTTTTTATGATGAGATATTTGTCATCAATGACTGTGTTCAAGATAATCTACAGTGGTCGTATCAACCCGAATTCAAATCGACACCGATAGTTAGTCAGCGATCAAGGCACTTGCAGGCACTAAAAATCAAATTTAGTCTGGGAATGCCGAGAAAACCTTAATTATCTGTTTCTGGAAAACCGGGTAACTTTGAACTGTGACCCGGGGTACATGGGTGTTGAGCGAAACGAAGAGGCTGATAAATGGACTAAACAGTGATCTGCACCTGACCTTTTGGTGCCTGAGCCGACAGTAGTGATACCTGTGTGTCTGACTAAGACAGTCATTAGTAGGTGAGTTCTGAAAAAAAACACCAACAATAATGGAATAACATTGGGGGGGGGGAGGTGGATCTCATGTCAATTACTATTGATAGAAGTTCCTTCAAGAGTAGACTTGGAGGAACAGTACTGACCTTGCTCAGAGAGCAACTCAGGCGAATCACAAGACACTGGGGTCTCAGGATGCACTTTTCATAGGATATAAATATACTACGGAAAAACATTGAGTTTAGACTATGTGGGTAGATGAGAAAACCGTAAGTCACATACTCTATGATTGTAAGGCTTTTGTTAGAAAGAGACACAGGGCGTTTGGTTTTCAAATTCTTGGTGAACTCTTATTGGACGAGCTAGTGAGTGGAAAATTATAACTCTTAGACGGGACTAATCTACTGACCTAGAATTAAGAGTCTTAGTTGCACAACAGTCTAATGATGGTGGTGCATGGGGTCTTTAACTATTTATCCTCTCTTTTCAATCTAATCTTATCTACTCCGTCGGCATGCACACCTATTGTTCCGTTAATCAAATTATGTCCTCGGTTTAAATTTAGGTTTTTGCAATTTCTTGTAATAGTATTAAGTCCTGTGACTTGTGTTCCGTAGTAGGCTAACTTGTGGTTTTCTTGATCACGTTTACATAGAATGCTAAGGTTTACGTTATTTTTAGTCCTTAGGTGTATTGACACTTTTCGTGTTTTTTAAGTTTTGGGTTTATTAGTTGCTAACGAGAGTTGATTGTCATTCTCGAAACGTAGTGTTTTAATTTTTATTTACACAAATAATGCAAATGCACTAATAAATTATACGATAAAGTTATTAATCCAGCATTATCCAATAACTTAAAACCATTTAGAGTTGCAGTTTGGCAGCCATATATTGAACACTTATAAATTTATTATGTTCCCTAAATGTGTTTGTGTTGTAGTTTTTATGTTTTTTATTTTAATGTATTGACGACCTCCGATAAGTGATTTTGAGTTTATCTGATGATGGAATAGAAGTCCTGAAACGCGTGATTTAAAAAAAAAATACAAAAATTGTCATGTTATGGATATAAGGTAAGGTATTTTATCCCATTCAATTAAAGACCTGGATATAATCTTTTTTTCTTTATTAAAAACATGATTTATTGTTTTGTATTGTTTTTTCTTTAGTATTAATTAAAAATAACTTCTATCAGGTAAATATTACATTATGTTGTGTACACTTATATCAATCTTATGTTATAACGAGCTTTGTAATTTTTATCAATGGCCTATCAGTTTACGTGTTATTTAAAACGTATAATAAGTTATAAATTTGTTTTGTAGTGTATAAAATTACATAGCTTAGTCTATGTTTTATTAGTTGACGTATAAACGAGAACACGACGCATTGATTGAAATTACGTACTGGAACACTTTTACTAATGGAAGCGAGAAATTCAATAGGATGGATCTCGCTTTCACTAAGAGGATTTCATTTTGAGTGACAGAATAAGAAAAATATGTTTTAGAGGAAAGTAGAGAACTTATTAAGGGTTTTAAAACCTTCAGGAAACTGTAACTACTTAAGACATATAATATTTACTTTTTCAAGTAATACATGACACATAATACATTTCTAAATGATTAGTTTAACTAAATAAATAATATATATGTAACAACGTAACAAGATATTTACAATGTGTATAACATTATAACAAATTCTTAGTTTTTGGTATGTACTTTATCCATCTTACTATATAAATCGAAACATAATATTTCATATCTAGTGTACCAAACGTTTTTCCCCAACCCCAGTTAAATTTTGAACAAGCGAATATAAACATTTATGGGACTACTAGAGAAAATACTGCGTAAACTGGAAATCATTATAGTATCCCTATCTAAATTGGGCGGTCCATAAAAATTAAAATAAACTAGAAAAAACAAACTTTCTCGCTCAGCTATCTTCAAAACCAAATATCAACTAACCAACCCTAATCAGTCAAAAATTTACAATGAATCATAGACGCCTTCTTTAAAAAAAAAATTGTATGTTGAAATAGGGCCTAAACTTGTTTTGTTTGTGCCATAAGTACATTCGTAACGTAAATCGTATTTGATTAAAATCGAACTTCTAATGACTGCGGTAAAGGTTATTTATTACAATTATTTATTTAAAATCATTATTGAGCAGTAATATTTCTTTACTTGTACTCATGCACACGGAATTGGGTCATTAATCTTAACATTACACACAACTTTCAATGACATCTATAGAACCGGAGTTTTTCTGAGAGGTGGCGACCAGTAAGTTTTGATTGGGTGCTTGGAAGCTCTACTTAAGAAAAATTTAACGTAAATCGCATAGTCGATTTCGATAAAATGTAATATTGTGTGTTAACACTTTTATTTTATTTTTTCCTTATTTTAGCACACAAGCCCCAATTTTTGAAGAGGGGAACCAATGGAGTAATTTTTTTAGCACCTTGTGAAATAAAATCATCATTCTAAAACAGTATCATTTTAAACATAATTGTAGGATGCAACTGATAACGTATAGAATAAGTCTCCATGACTATTTTGGTTGAAATAATTAACTAAAAACCACATAATAATAAACCTAATAAGAAATATGGAATAAGCAAGACCAAAATTAAAACTAATTGTTTTCAAGATATTGTACGGACCTATTCTATGCGTCATCAGTTTTTCTAACAATTTCCTTTAAAACGATGTCATATGATGGAGAATATTACCCCGGTGTTTCCCCCTTTCAAAAATTATAATCGGTTTGCTAAAATAGGAAAAATACATAAAAGTGTGTTTTCATTTAGTTAAACAAGTCCACTGTTCAACTTCTCGTCACAGTAATTCCGGTTAGAGATATCGTAGAAACACTTCCAAGGCAGTAACATTCGTCTTTTTTTATGCCCTTCAAAATGATATGTCACTCGATGAGAGTTACTATTTGAAAAAATTAAATTCCCCTCCTTTTACCCCATCTCTTAAAAGGGGGCGAAAATAGTTTTACCCTATAAAAAGTGAAAGGACCTACCTTATGAGATTTGGCGAAAGTAGAAGTTTTCATCTCTACTCGTACAGAAATAACCGAGGGGTTACAAGACTTTTTTCCACTCTGTATATAATATATAAAAGAATACCCTATATACTAAATTTTATTAAAATCTGTTCACGCGTGTGGGTTTAGAGAATAACATAATTCCAAAACCCACTTTTTTACTGAGTGGGCCCCAAAACGGATATATTTGCAATAAACCTATAAACTCGAAGTCAACTTTTCGACGTATTTTTATACGTAACCTTCTCTGTACTAGGGATATCCGGGAAAGTAATCATTTTTAGGTTTAGAGTGTGGTAATATGTAGGTAGAAACTTATGCTGTTAACATCTTATCTTATAACATATGTTCTTTTAACAACAACATAAAACTGTTTATGGTCTAATGGTTCTTTTCCTAACCTTATTTAGTAATTAAATTTCCTGTTCTTTATAGTTAAAATTTTAAACAAAAAATAATAAATCATACTTTTAAATATGAACATAGATATTTAAATTATTTTTTAACTATTTGCACTGCAGAAAACATACACACACATCGTGTGGGAATTTAATATGACTTTAAATTAGTTATCATTTAACTTTTGGCCTATTCAATTGGTGTTAAAATAACCACCACTCGTCATAGAATGCTCATTTTTGCCAGTAACTATTAAACAAATTTTCTACTGCCACTGAAATAGAAAAAAATCAATTTTTAAGTTTAACATTAAAATGTAAAATTTTAAATATGTTTTATGTATGTTGGTAATATGTTATAAAATCTTGGTCCAAGAAAGGCGAATTTTTTTGTGCAACTGTTTTATGGGAATAAGTCGTCTAGTAACACCTTCGCTAACTCTGTGAAGTAATTACAGTCGCTTCTTTACCACTTATTCTATAAAATATTCCCAAAAATTATAAAATATAATTAAATTAAACAAGAAAGCACTATACAACCTATTTTTCGTCATACTACTTTAAAAACAGCTGTTTTCAATACATGCATTGAGATGCTAAAGTTGTTCTTTTTAGTCCTAGGACCTAAAAACATGAGTTGAGGTCGAGGTCATCAGCTGTTACTTCGTTTATACGAATTAATTAACGATTGTAAAGCATTTCTAAAAACAACCGATACTCTAGATCTCTAGATTATAAATAAACGATAAAACAGCTGTTGCCATCCTTTTAGTCAGGGTACCACTAACACAAACTAAACAGCTTTAATAGCTGAAAATTTGTGCAACTTATGCAAACTTTTGAAGGTAAATTGGTTATAACATTTTAGTTTTTGTGAAATTGTTTTCTTATATTCTTTACAGTATAACGAAAAATATATTTCATCACTTGGACCAAAAGAAGATTTTTGATCCTCGTTTATTTTCCGGCCTCGGCCGTTAAACTTGAACTTGTATCGAAAAGGTTCACTTTTGGTCCTATTTATGAAATATGCTATTTTACACATATTTAATAATATATTTTTTTGAGATTAATTAAACATTTTTAATGTGAATTATATGTGCTCTCTCAAATGAATAAACCGTAAATAAATTAAGAAAGAACAAATATAAAGGAATCATGCCGCTGTACTGGTACAGTTAGAAGTACAGTTCGATGAATGTAAATTTTCTGAAAAACATGAACACATATTTTTTAAACGGGAAATATGCTAACGAAAAGATAACTTATCAGCTGCACGCAAATGTATTTAATTCACCGACTTTGATTAACGACATTAGAGAAATTTAACCATTGAGAAACGTGGATTCTGAAGCATTATTAGATGTTTGAAGGCTGAAACTGTCCATAGTGATAGGCAACATTATAGGAACATATACTCCATTAAGACTAACAATTTAAAAAATTCGTGATAAGTATGAGACGACAGATTATCTATTCAACAAAAATAAATGTGACAAATAAGTACTGAAATGACTGAGAATGTACATTGTTGATCATTGTATGTCGCAGATTCATCCATTGGAGGACGAGCAAGACAGGCGACTTCAATTTTGTGTACTTTTACTGAAAGAAAAAAGATAAGAAACTGGAGACCTGATGAAAATCCCGTAGTAAGAAGAAGCTTCCTTTATGATCTCCGGAGCTCTAAACCGTCTCAATTGTGTTTACTATGCACAATATAACTTCTATGTAACCACGGAACAGCAAATTATCGAGCCGAGTGTGATAGTCTGGGGAGACCTGTAATTAAACACCTCTTTCGTCTCGTTTTTGTAATGACCTTTGTCATTGATGACGTCTACAAGGACATGTTGAAGAACTAGAACTTTTAAGATAATATTTTATAAGTGAGTTTTATTACAAGTCCATACCCTTAATTGTTATTAATCCAACCATTTCTGCACTCTACATAAAGAATTTATACGTAGTATGTCATGTGACCCCAATCACTTTTTTAGTACAGTTATTTCCACTTACGTGCAAATTCATGTAAGATTTTATTTCTACAATTATTGTATTTCAACTTGTCTAATATCAACTAATATCAATTAAATTTGATCAAATGTTTAATGAAATACGTAATTAGTTTTACCAAAACAATCTTCAAGAAGAGGGTCAACGTTTATATCTCAACAGGATTTGACTGCGGAATACTAGGCCGCTAACCAAGAATAAATCACACTTCGAGCTTAATCATAAAAAGAAGACTACCCTACCTATATTATAGATATCGTTTTAAATATAAAACTTAAACTCTGTCATGCTATATACAATTGTATCTTTCTACTTATGGCGTAGGAACGAAATGGTCACAAAACAATTTCCAGAATGTAATAATAATAACAAAATACAAATCAACTAATAATAACAAAAATGATGTATATTAAAAAGTAGCAATAATATTGAAAATACATGAGAATAGTGTAACCGATCCGAGTAGTTTGTTAATGTACATAAAAATTGTAAAACGACAATTAGCTTGATCGCTGTGAAAACAGTTCAAGGTAGGGTAATATTGTTCATAGATATTTAGAGGATAAATTTCTTACAAAAAAGTTTGTGACTTCATGTATTTACGAGGGTTATTTTTAAGTAAGTGGCGTTTATTACAGTTTACAGAAAACTTGGTTAAGGAACAAAATTCAACAATATTTTTGTACCTAATCTCTATAGATAACTAAGCACTTGTTGAGACGAGGAAGTCATTTCTTCATCCCTTCACCATAGAAGTCAGCAGCTCGTCCTTTTAACCAATCCACAAATATTTTGTTCAATTCATCAACATTTTTCATTCGTTTCCCCCCGAAAATTTCCTTCAACTTTGATGACTTTCTATTGATTATCGGTTTGTCTTAGATTTGTAATCTAAAATTCAAATTACATCCCAGGTCACGGTGTGGTGAAAAATATATCATTGTTTCGGTCATAACGCATCGAAAACGACCAGACAGATTTTTCTTGTAAACTTTCCTTAAACCCATATGTCATAAAACTTCTTTCTTGAACAAAAGTTTAACAGAAAAAATATTATAAATTATAGACCGTGACACTTGAGGTCACTTAAAGATTATTCTCTATCTTTCATTTCGCATGCTGTGTTTTGTATGGTGTTTTATGACTTAAAACCTCATCCAGTTCATCAATAGTGAAGGGTCTGTTTTCAATAATATGCTTATCGACTTTGTTAAGTCCTCAGTGATACCAGATGGCTGTCATGATCGTTATTCCTTCATTAAACAGACTACGATATTTACTCACATTTCCCTTGTTCATAACACCTTTCCCATACACTTAAACAAGTTATCGATTTTCCACAACAGGACAAATATTAATTGTGTTATAAAATAATACACTTCACATTCGGCAGCAGAGGTGATTGACATAGTGTTATACAATGAGACGTAAAGAAACAACTAACACAATATAGAGACTTGAAACGCACTGGCGACATAGTGGGGACCTGTAGAGATCATCTAAAGTTTAAACTAATGCTTTTGTGGAGATATGGTATGCAAACTGTTATTACTTACAAAATGAATGTCGTTACTGTAATAGTTTGTCCTTGAGTAACGTTTAATGTTTCTAGCCAAACTCACCCCAATTAAATTCAATCCTTTAAAAAATGTAATTAATTTCGGTCTCAATTTTATATTAAGATACAGAAAATTATTTATATTATTTTAATTACTTGGTACACATGACTTTTCCATTAATCACAGTTTCATTTTATTCATAATTTTAATTTTAATTATAATGTAATTTAAAGTAACCGTGACTTCAAAGTTCGACAGTTGCATGAAAAATCGAAATTGCCAAGTTAAAACTAAAACCTGAATGATGTTGATTCTATTTTTAAAATTTAAATCGCCTTACGTATTTTTACCATTAACTTCAAATTTATTTTTTTTAAATATATATATATATATATATATATATATATATATATATATATATATATATATATTAATATATATAATTAATTCTAAAATAAAATAATATCGAGAAAGATCAAATTTCATAACTAAAATATTTCATCGCTGTTAACGATATACATTTTAATAACACAAGCAACAGCTTAATAGCTTAGAAAAGTCATTACGACAGATGCAATATCTTTTCGCTCCATTAAAAACCGTATACGATCATTACATTTTTTATAGGAAAATCGTAAATTCTTTAACAATATTCTCGTTGAATCAATCCCTCCCTTAAAGTCTATCTTTCATTTTAATACCTGTCTAGTTTCCTTGACTATAGAGTTCTTTTTATATTCTTGACTCTACGAATATAAAATTCAAGAATTGTAAAAAGTAAAACATCTCTTTCATCTAGACTAGGTTTTATTAATATTTTGTGTTGTTTTGTTTTTCTTTTAAAAATAATAGTGGTTTATTAACTTATCGGATATTATAGGCTACTGTAATATCATTTAGTAAATTTAGTTGTTTCCTTCTGCAGTGATTATTTGTCTGGAAACACGCAGCCAGACAAATTTATACTTTGCGCCTTTAAAAAATTCCATTATTGTATAATTTGTTCTGTTAATTACAAGATCTTTCAAATAATTATAAACACTTTCAAATTATATTTATTAAGTTAGAGAAGTTTAGGATTAGAGGTCTGCCACTTTTAGTGATTAAATTCTTAGTAAATAGATGAGCTCAAAAGGTTCAGTTATCAGAAAGGCTGTCCAATAAGGTTCATGCTATACATGCATTCCTCAAGCATCTATTCTTGTACCTGCTTTTTTTAAATTTTATACAATAGGAATATGTCATCAAATTTAAATGTTGATCGTTTAGCTCATTAATAGCTGATGACACTACTACCACGGTTCAAGCTGAATCCATGTTTTTATTGGATAAAAAGGCATTCTTAAATTTGACTGTAACAAGTAAGTACTTTGGAAGAAATAACTTGTTTGTAAATTCAGAAAAGTCTGTTATTATGTGTTACGGCTTGAGGTAGACTATAAAACAGTCAGCTCCAAGTATTATGTTAGGAGATGTTGTAATTATTACGTTGAAAAGTGGAGAGAGCGATTTAAAATGGAAAATCCAAATTTATGCTATGTGTAAGAAAATTTTCTCTGAAGTTTATGTAATGAAAAATCTTAAGAAATATTGTACTCAATATAAGTACCCGTGTCCTATTATACACTTATCTATCCCCATAATCATATGAAATAATCATATGGCTTCACTTAGAACTTCAGATTCAAAGTGCGTTAAATTTGCAAAAATGAGCTATTAGAATTATTAGTCTACTAGTTTAAAAAGAATGGAATCCTGCATGGAGGCATCAAAGACTTACTAATATTAACTTTCCCAAATTTGTATATTAATGAAACCGTTTCACACTAGCTAATTTGTTACGGTAGGCTTAATGTTTCTTCCTTCCCTTACAAGCCAGGGAGTTAAGCTCTTATTAACAAACTTTCAGGAGTGGAGGGAAATCTTAACAATTGAATGCCGTTTAGGACAACCTTTGTGAAATACTTCTACTCTGTGAATGATTTCAGTAGCCATAAGTGATATCTCTGAAGTTCTTATTTCATTCACTACAGTCTATGTTGCTCATGTTTTTGTAATAATATCATTTATGTTTTATATTTAGTATTATTTATTATTGTGATTACTAACAGACATTTTGATTGTATTAATTTTAATTTGTTATTTTGTTTAATGTTTCTTCTGTTAAGTCATGATTTTGTGTTAGTTTAGTTTCTTTAAATTCCTACATCCATAGAATTTGTGTTAGTTTAAGTTTTATTAATAAAATGTATAGGCTAATATATGTATGTATCAGAATTAATAATAAAGTTAATACATAAAGTGAAATTCTAAATTAAATTGTAATTATAAAGTGAAATATGACTATTACTTTACAAATTGTAATTATAAAGTGAAATATGACTATTACTTTACAAATTGTAATTGTTTGACATCAACAGGAAATGAAATAAAACGAAAAGAAATGGATCGGGGGGGGGACACGAAATCGAAAAGTAAAAGAAGTGAAATGGACGGAAATAGAACGTCAATAAAAATGAACGGAAATGAAATGAATTACCATCTTTTCTTACTGTTTTCCAACATCAGAGTCACTCAGCGGTTTGTGGCCCGGATGAGGAAGATAATCTAAGAATATTGGAATGGGTAAGGAGCAGTGAAACCAGGGAGCTCATCCTCCCCTTGAACCGTCAAAATATTTCAGAACGGTATAGCTTATCATAAACTAATCGGTTTTTAGTAGATCGAGGGATGATGGACCTATTCCCCTAAATGTTGGCCTTTTCTAGACCCCCTGTTTTACCCCATTTGGGTATTTTTACCCCCACCACGCCTGTTTACCAACCCCTACACCACGCCTTTTTCACCACAACAAAAAAGCTAAAAACTTTCAGAAGTGTCAAAGTGTACATCCAGCTATGCTATTTCGGGATTACCAATATAGAAGCAGTTAAATCAATTAAATTTTGGTTCGAACTTTATGATCAAATATTGAAATATGAATTATAACATTGAGAAATAGGTTTACATTTACAAAAAGTCTACATTTAGATGTATTAATAAAGGGGAGCTGAATAATTCTCAAAAAGCATTAACTCAACATTCACCATCCAACTAGGAACGAACATATTTGGAAACTGTTAAACTATTTTATTACTTATACTATCATATACATAAATATTTTTATTCAATCTATAAAATCAGTTCCAAATGTTGAATTATTTTGTTAGATGTAGTAACATACATATATATTCAACCTTTTCTCGAAAAAAGTTAATATATCATTACATAATTACTATTTTTCGTTCTAATAAATTGTGGAATAATTTTAATCTATCCTAAAACTCATGATGTATAAAAATTTAATATGTGTCATACCCATAAAAAAAAGAGCTATGAAAGAAAATAAATTATTGTTTTACAAATCTTTGATATTATACTGTGAATGTTTACAGAATTTTAAAATGGAACACCTCAAAGGATCTTGAACAACGTTAAACGCTCACTTAAGTGACAGATCTCAGAGTTGGGAGTGCCATACAAGATCGTAAGATTTGAAAGAGTGAAGACAAAATAAGGTGATGCAGTCATATCAATTTTAGAAGGATTTATTGGAGACCAGTTATTTTGATGGTTTACATACCGAAGAGTATGGCCAAATGGACTGACCATAACTAAAAAAAATGGCTTCCAAATATAACATATTACCTGAGAGGATGTCATTAATATATAAAGGTGGTATTGAGGAAATAGAACAAATAAGTATTGATGAATAATAAAGTTTCATATTCTAATCAATCATAGTTTACTGTATGAACCCATCAAATATTTACTTTAAAAAAAATTAACAATAGTTACTGAACTAACTAACAGCTTATTCAGTATATAAATTACCGAATAGTAAAGTATTTTATTCTAACCAATCACAGTTTATTATAATATTATCATATACAGTAAATTGATTAAAAAAACTTGTAAAAAATCTCAGTCTTCTACATCCCCGTCTCAGTTCAAGTTTATTTAAATCATTTTCTAAACAAGTGTGTATTCAATCTAAAAACGGACTACTATAAACAGGAGTGTTTTATGATAAGATATTATTATCACCTAACAGTGAGTAGTGTATGGGTATTAAAAATGACAGCCATCCTTCACTTGCAAGCCTTTCGCAATAATCAAATGAATATATAATAATAGAATTATCTGTGCTATCCATCGACAATACATTTCATCAACACTGGATCGTTGTACTACCTTTTGAATTTACTTAATTATCAGAATGTAAGAAAAGAGAGAATTGGTTAACACAAAATCACCATAGACTGCAGTGCAGAGATAGATCAATAAGTTATATAGACTGTCCACTTATAAATTTGAATTCAAATGTATCAGTATCTTCTTGTTCTCTCCACAATAGTCATATAAAATTTGTATGTGCTTTAAGTAAAGTCAAATAGTTAACATAATTGGTTTCAAGAAAGAGAAAATATTATTACACCACCTAACACAAACACTAGTATTGAATAAACAAATAATCTGTACATTATTTGAGTATAAAACACTTTAATTTTTATAAAAGTATGCATTAATAAATATGGATTCAAGATAGATCCATCAAAACTATTTCTGCTAAAGACCTTAGGTACTTGGTGGTATTCCATTTTAAATAAATTAAAACAACAATTTTTTAGTATAAACCACAATATTTTAATTGAAACTTGCCGACCATGGTTTCGCTAGTTAAAGCATTGTCAAGGACTTTTACAAGAATGAAACAAAAAGGCTTATACTAAAAAATTGTTGTTTTAATTTATGATCCATGAATTTGCAGCGATAGTTGCAGGTATTAACTGATGTGGTAAATTGTAATTTTCATAAATTTTATAAATCATTTAAAGTAAATGTGTTATATTGAGTTTGAATATATAAAGGCATTATTCTGAGTGGCAACCAACTAATGATATTCCTAATTTATTATTCAAAGAATCTAATCCTAATATGAACGATTTTAAAAGCAGTGCACCAAATTTGATAATAATAGATGATTTGATGCGTGAATCAGGCGGTCAAGTTGTAGATTTGTTTACTATTGGATGTCATCATAAACATATAAGTTGTTTCTTAATACAGTAACTCCAAATATATTTCAACAGGGTTATCTGATTATGAATATGAAACAAACATCTCCTGATGAATTAAAATTTAGAACTTCAATAATTTCATATTTATGAATATAATTTTATATATGTTCCAAAAAGGAACTTTTTTTAAAGTTTAGTTTACATATATATGTAGTACATAAAAAAATATTAGTACTCAATCATGAATCGAAGAGTTAAAAAGCATTCGAATATGGTTAGGACTCTTTCATTATTGAGCGCTAAAGAAAGAAAAAGTGTAATAAAAATGGGTGACAATGGATTGACACAGATAGTCTGTAAGTGTGCAGTAAACGTAATACATGATAACGCCCCAGACAGTAAAATCAAAAGCGTAAGTTATTCCGACATAAACAGATGATAAGAAATCTTTGGAAATAAATAAACAAATCTTACTTCAGAAAGGTGGAGGTCTTTTGATACTGATATTGCTATACAAGATATTAAAGAGTATTGCACATAAAATATTTGACTAAACATGGAGAATATTTAAAAAAAAAAAAAAAAAAAAAAAAAAAAAAAAAAAAAAAAATTTAATACCTCAGAAAACTCTATATAAGTTTAAAAAATCAACATATAACTTCAACATTTAGTGATTTGGATAAAGATATGTTATAGTTATGCAATGAAAAACCCTCCACGATAGAGAAAAGTAGTTACAATATCAACAAATACTACAAAGATATTTATATTTCACTAATCAAGATCAATCACTACTTCAAATATCAATAGTTGAAACAAATAATAATGAATAAAAATAACACCAACACAATTAATTTGGAATCAATCATGCAGAAATTTTATAATCAATACCTTGTACATATCAAGAAGATTCAAACAAATTCGTTAAAAAGGATTGAAAGATGGAACTTAATTTAGTGGGGTGCACCAATAGCCTCATCAAATATGTTTGATCTTATTAATGATCAAAATAGACCAAGGACACTTCAAACCCCAATGGTTGTCCTCAATTTATCGATGCACTAATGAAAATTAATATACCAAAAGGTTTTATAACCAACCCTAGACGCCTTGATTATATACTCATCAAGAGAGGGTGATAAAAACACATTAGAAGATAGTATAATTATAATATTCTTGTAAGAAAGTGGTTAAAAAATTTGTTAACTATCCAAGACAAGAACACCTCATTTAACAAACGTATCCCAATGGTCTAATCAGTCAATCCTCATCTCAGAATACACCATTACGTCGAACACATAGACTGTCAATCAGACCAGAACCCAGTCTAAGAAGTGGAGTAATTTCAAATTGTAATATGGAAAATATACTTAGTAAGATTTATTACGATTCATTATATACGGTAAGTTTCACAGGGACCAAACCGCTTATAAACACTGTGAAAAATAAATATAAAAAAATAAGTTAAAGCATGGTTGCAGTATTAAGATACATTCAAACACTTTGTACGACATCGATGAATTATGGCAAGCGGGATATGCGAGGACTCAGGAATGTTAACGATAACATTACATTTTTACAATAATCTATGTTTTCAGTAGATATACATTTCCTGTACCTTTAAGAACTAAGACTGGAAGTGTTGTTAAAGGAGCATTTGAGAAAATATTCAACAATAGTGGAAGAAAATAAAAAATCTTCAATTAGATAAAGGCACTGAGTTTACATCGAAAGAAGTTCAGAATTTCTTGAAAACAAATTAAATATTGTACAACGAGAATCCAAATGAAAAACCGGGAGTAGTTGAAAGCTTTAATCGTACCTTGGTAACTAGGATGTGGAAATACTTAACTCATAAAATCACTTACAGACATATTGATGTTCTAAATAATCTAATGATTGTACACGAAACATTCATGTCATCGAAGTATAAAAAAGAAACCATGTGATGTGATGTAAATAAAACAAATAAATTCACAGTTTGGAATAGTTTCTACAATAAGCGTATACAACCCATAAAGATTGGTTCTATATTCAATAGAAGATAATGTCATAACTACAAAATACAAAAAGACGTTTTCATAAGGGTTATGAATAGAGCTATAGTTAAGAAATTTTTAAAATAAGACATATATTTCTAATTCCACGTTATGTACTAGAAGATTGAAATAGCGATGAAGTAGATAGAAATTTTTACGAACGGGAATTACGAAACGTGATTATATCTAAACATTGAACTTTTAAAATAGATAAAATACTCAATTCTAAAGGAAAATGTGTCAGTAAGAAACTATTTGAGATTTTTTAAGGATATCCATCAACGATTGTGGATAAATGCTTCTGAAATTAAATTTCAAAAACGAATGATAAACTCTTCCATTTAAATAGTTCCATTTCATACTTTCCCGGTAGTAACCATAACAAAGCTTAGAAAACAACTACCGCGTAATGTAAAACTTGTTGGTGAATGGGATATTCCTTTGGCTGAAGTACAATATCCAAATTCATTTCTCATCGTCGAGTCGTTCAAGAGAAGATACTCCTTACTCCATGAAATTATACTAGTAAATAAAACATTGTTGAAGCTTTAAACAATGATAAACAAAATTGTAAGATATATCCAACTTGATTTTGATGATCGATCAAAACTTTTGTCATTACAAATTTTATCAGATGATGTTTATCATTACCAACTTTATCACACACACACTCACACAAATTTTATTTGGTTATTTAGGTTATATTATTTATTATTATTGTTGTTCATTTTAAATACTTTTTTCAACAGTAATTTTTTAATTTTCAACATTATTATTTTTATTTGTATTTGCAGTATAGAAGGAAGGAATACTAATAAAATAAAAACAAATTATAATATATATTATTGGTGTTCTAGTTATGGGCAGAGCAAAGTAACTCCAGTCTGTGTGAATTTTCCTTTACTGGTTAGTCCGTCTAAAAGTATATGTAAATCGATAAGGGGCCACTATTTAATATTGGTTATTTCACCACAAAGAGGAATATTTTTTCTATATGCGAAATGTTATCAGCATTAGTTAAATCAATGACCAAAAGTCAATACTTTTGTATTCCTTCTTTCAAAATGTAAAAGGGGGATGCTTGTTTAACACCTGGTAAACCAGTTCCTGGTGGTATAAATGCATGTGTCTGTATGACTGTAACTTAATGCGTATATACGTCTGAGCAGGATTCACTATTATTTGATACTTTGACTAATAGTGATTTATCGTATGTTTTAAAGCCATCATTAATTAAATTGGCGTCATTAAATAATCATGTTTTGTTGTCTTGTAAACTGAACTCTAATTGACTATAAATCAGTGTAAGCTAACCTATTGAGAAGTCGACTCTGGTCTATCAATTATTATGCGCTTGGCGACAAAATATCGGTTGTTTGAAAGAGCATGATTAAAATTTAATTAATGACACTGGAAAATATTTGTGTAGAAATATACGTTAAAGGGAGATATTCGGTAGATGGGGGAGTCATCACATTTCTAGTGGAGAGATTTTTGGTTTTACTTTGACAACTTTACAGTATCAACAATTCAAAGACAAAAGATGTTACTAAAATGATCCATTTGTAATTTTTAGCATTAACAGGTTATTTATTTTATTTTTTTAAGTAAAAAAGACTAAAATTATAACTAAAAAAGTATTGACAAAAAATTATGTTTTTTAGTTAGGAATTTTAAGTTCTTTTACGCTTTCGGTTTTGAATGTTTTCCTTATTTTGCAAATGATTCTATTGACACTCCTTAAAAAAACTGGCATCGTCCCACTTCGGAGTAATGTGGGGCTATCACCCACTAAAAACCACAAACACTTTTCCCCTGACTTGAACCACGTCGGAACCGTTTACTTCGAAGTAAAATCACTTTTCTTAACCACTAAGGCACCCTCCTGATGATGTTCATCTCTCTTCCGTATTGTGTTTCTCACATTCAGGATCCATTGGTTCGTCCCTGATCATAATTTTTTATCTTCTTGCTTTGCCTCCAGAATATCCACAAAATAGGCGGCAAACTTGTTCCATGATTATATTCCACTTACCATGACTACTGTTATATTGTCTGGTGTTTTCAGTCTCTTTGCTCCTGAAATCTACCACAAACCAAAAATGTCTGATATCCGTCATCTGGCATTTATACATAGTCTCGTTGAGAAATCTAATGCATGCTGTACAATTAAGCTTAAACATATCCTTGTCCTAACAGGAACACCGTTAGAAAATAATTTATCTCTCCATGCTCTCTTGTCAACCGTATGTTAAAATTTTTAATAAACCGTCCATCTACCCTGGTCGTTATCCCTCTTTTCCAGCAAATTCAGAAAGGTAAGGGATCTCTTGTCTCTCGTATGGTAAGAGGCTTTTCCTGTCTCTGTCTTCCTTTCACATAGTCTATTAAGTACCCGTGCAGGTAAATCTATTTATATTATTACTATGATTATAAATTACGCATTCCTATAGCTGCGGTACACATCTGCCATTCTAATTTTTTTTTCTATACTATATTAATTTATTCTTATTATATTCTTTCTGACATTCATTGCAACCGCCGAGATCTTCGTACGGTGCAACATGACTGTGATTGACTGTATGATGTTTGATCGATCTGGTACTCCAACCAGATTTAACGTGAAAACATTTGCATGCATATCTAAAACGTGCGAAGTTTATGGAATGGGATGGGGTTGGAATTTGTAACTCTTAGGTGGGGGAGGGGGATTTTACTATGGGGGGATTTGGGTTATAGGGTCAGAGGGATATGGACAACGTTGATGAAAATGTTTTGTTAGAGATTCAATTTATAAGTTAAAGTATAAAAGAGGACAATGAAAACAATGAAATATAATAATTTTTATAATTTATAGTAATTGGTAGGGAAGCTAATATTTATTCGAATACATGGCGTTTGTTGTTTTCTACTGATTCAAATCTTATATGAAATATAGAATACAAAAAATCCGTATAAATGAATATTTAAGTAATTTTACTGTCACAAACCTGCTATAGTGAGTTCGGGTTTGGCGATCCAGATGGATCCTAACTGGATGTACACATTTTTCATGTTATCTTGGGTTAGATTTTTCCCTTTCATCTATCCCATCCGGTCTTTCTTGATCGACTCTTGTTCTTTCACGACATTGAGGAAAATATTCGAGAGTCTTTATTTTATATGTTGCTACCCTTTTTTTTATAAGGCGATGACGACCGAGAGGTGTTTCGCCTTTAAACAACAACAACAAAATTAAGTAATTCTCAAACGATTTTTCGAGCAGACACAGATTTGCAGCTCTCAGCATAATTATTATTAATGTATAATAATATTTTTTTTACTAAAAATACGTTTTAAAGGAATAATAAGTTCAATTGCTGATAATATAGTTATACAGTATGTGACTAACACCAGGGAAATTACAAGAGAAATAATTACTTCCGACTTAATTACTTTCAGTAGTTGCTGTGATTGCCATCGATGACAAGACCAAATCATTTATTTTGACTTAAGGGGATAAAATAATGTATGACCCTCTTTGGAGTCCACGTCCGTCAATCCGACAAACAGATGATACTAAATTTTTAGGTATTTATCTTAATAATAAATATAATTACGTCGAAAACACACGTATAGCAATTAAACTCTAATCTGGGTTAATCTTTGAGTATATTTTATAATCATCTGTAACTTCAAATGTTACAGATGATTATAAAAAGTGTTGATACTGAAATATCAACACTTGATACTGAGTGTGAGTGGCCAATCTACACTCAGTATGTTAGTGTCGTGATTGGTGTACAAATAAAGCCCAAAGTAATTGTAAATGAGAACCAACATTTCATAATACAATGTTTGGCAACAATATATAGCTGGAATGGAAATGAAGTAACAAATGGGTTTCATTAAACAGAACAATGACATAAGTTGTGGTATGAGAAAACTTTGATTCTCTATTATTTGTATAGAAACGAACACGTATACAAAACACACACTCACACACATAATATATATATATATATATATATATATATATATATATATATATATATATATATATTGTAACGTAATAGAGGGCTCCCAAAAGGTCAGTGCTCGACAGGCCATAAATTGTGAAGAGTTGAAAGGGTTGACATCTAGAAAAACGATCCTAACGTCAGTCACGGACCTCAAGGAGTCAAATAAACCATTCAAAAGTCAATGCCTTTCAACCGAAATTATTTGAAAAGGACCAATGAAAGAAATTGCGTCAGTTCTGAAGTAACGTAAAAGATTTAAAATAAGCCAATGAAGGAAGAGGATCGGAATAAAGCATTTGAAAAAAAATAATAATAAATAAGGGTGGAAGAGAAGCGCAAGAGGTCTTTTTGGTTGTTAACTTATTGAAGAAGGGAGTTCCGGAGAAAGTGTTTCTTTAGTAGTAAAAAGAAAAATTGTTGTGAAAGATTTAGCCGAAATCAACCGTCGAAATTAAATAGTAACTGCGTCGTTTTGTACAAGTATTTAATAATAATCTTCGAAATATAGATAAAAGATAATCGTCGTTTATAAGTAAAAAAGAGTCGTCGTCATAAAAGTGTGTGAGTAATAGCGTCGTTCTACAAGTGTTTGAACAGGAATAATCATCGAATAAATTAAAAAGTAATCGTTGTCACAAAAGTGTGTGAAAATAAAAGTGTATGAAGAAAAGAAGATTCGTTGAAAAGATTAAGGCAAATCATTCCATCTACTGGCAGTCTACGCGGGAACCACGTTCAAGGAACTAGGAACATTGGAGCTGTAATAGAACTTCAGAGTCGATAAGTACAAATTAATGGACAATTTCAATTAAGCAAACTACCACCAAATTCTATTTAATATTAAGTAAATTATAGTCACCAAAGAACCTAACGAACCCGTAAAGAAAAAGTAAATTAAATTAATAAATAATAAATTTCAGTTAGCCGGAGCATTTTATCAAATAATTAAAAGTAAAAAATTCTGATGCACTCTTAATTCTTTATTTTAGATTAAGACATTGTCGAATAAGTAACTTGTATTTAACTATGTACTTAGAATATGTAGTAGATTAGGATGTTAATTGTATAATTATTAAGTGCATCAAATTTGAACGATAATTTTCTTTTTTTTATTGTAAATGATTTTTAAACATTAATTTTTCAATTAAAGACAGAGTTAAAACCTACATGTTTCAAAGTATTTATTTTGTTAACATTGGCATGAATAATGTGCGTAAAAACAAATATTAAAGATTTATTATAATATATATTATTAATAATTGAGTAGCTTAATTCCGTAAAATACTAAAAAATATCACATTTTGAAATTCGTTCATCTCTAAAATTAGAATGAAAAATAATAAAATTTTAGCCCAGTTGGAACGAATTTTTACAAAATGGCATAACGTTATGAATCTTGAGGCTTCGTAAAATTATGGCATCTTGTAAAAAAATAGCTTGGTCGTTAAATATGATTTTTAGACGTTTAGTTCACGGGTTTTATTTGAAATTTGGAGTGTTGTGTATACTCAATATCATAAACATTAGTTCCTTAACAATGATACAAGTAACGATTTTCATCAATAATTTGTAAAAATGTAGTAATTTGTTTAGAATTTTAGAATTTTACAGTTAATTTTTATAAACACAAAAACAATTAGATCAAAACGTGAATCTTTGGGACATAAATTTTGTTACTAATTTCATCGAAATCCGTCCATAAGATTTCAGGAAATTTAAAAGTCCTGTTTTTACAACATTAATTATTATAAACTATATGTTCACTCTCATAACTACGACAAAAATTAAGAAATTTGGCTTCCTGAACAAAATTCCAGGATATCCTAAGAAAATGTAAACAAACAATAAATATAATGAATTTAATAATATTTGTAGACTTTATATTTTCTCTTATCATCATTCAAAATTTAATTTGATTAATTTTCTTTGAATTAATACAATATAAATGTAACTACACTTAGATACAAATTAAACAAAAACAAAAGTAGGCTCACCCAAAAAATATACGAGTCAATTAAAACAGGAACTAAAGTTCCTCTATATTTATAAAATAATACAATGTAGAAAGTTACTTCAATGCTTCCTTTTTCCTTTTGATTATCGTTCTTTTACAATATCAACTCAAAGTTATCCAGCCCTTGTCATTCAAAAAGTTCTTATGTTTAAACTCGAAGTGTCATACCAAAGAATTGTAGCCAACAATTAATTTGAACTGAACAGGCCAACATAAAATGGTAAACGTCTTATTATTTTTAATTAAGGAGAAACTAGTGTTTTTTTGTTGACAAAATATAATATTTATTTACATACATTAATTCGGTTTTAGCCCGCACTCACGCACTTAGTGGCTATTAATGAGGGAAATTAATTTAATATTGAATTACATTCTAAAATAGAGGCTACGCCAAAACAATCAACACGAAACTATCCGTTTTGGCCCGAATTACACAGGAACTATACTACTTATTTGAGGCACACGACACAACTTGAGACTCCACAATCTTAGAAAGTTACTTTTAAAAAATTGAAAGTGATTGGAAAATCACTAGGCCCATTACGATGTGACCCTAATGCACGCAAAAGGCCTCTACACAGGATCCAGCAAGACTATCCGACACGACCGAATGTCCCGACTGTCTTTGTCGGGCCGTTGTCGGAGGAAATTGTTCCCCCATATGATACTCGTAAAGACGTACAGGTAAACTCGTACAGACGATTACCATAATTCCATGAGAATGGAGAAGATTGCTTTATGGAGCTACTTGGTATGGCAAAACCCACCAAGGAAAAAGAAAAGTACGGTTATGAGATAATCCGAATCTGCTTAGACAGGCGTTTAGTTACGTTCTGTTATTTAGCTACGGGTAGATCCCTAAAAGACCTGAAGTTTAGTGCTCTAATATCTCCGCAACTATTATCATTTATAATACCCGAAACTTGCATACTATGTACAACACTTTAGAGTGATACTTTAAGGTATGAACAAATAACGATATACAGTAGAAAATACAACACTCAAGTAGCACCACAATCAATATCTACCTTTTTTCCGATACTTACTTTGAGACATTTAACTATTGAAAAATCCTCAACCCGCAAATTACAAATTACAGCAACTGGACTCGTCAACGTGCAAGTCGGGTCTACAACTCTATCAGATCGTAAAAAACGTTACAATCCGACAGAAGAAGTGGTGGGGGAGGTGGAAGTTCAATGGTTAGCCAGACCCGACCGCCCGACCGTTCGATCCGACTGTTTTAACGACAACTGCTCTACATATGATACAATCGGCGGGTCTGATGGTGGAAATCCAAACCACTGAGATGTCGTGTCGGGACATGTGTAGAGGCCTTTAAGCAACACTGAATGTCCGACTTGTCTGACCTCGACGTGCTATAAATAGCAAATAATGGATGCAAACTATACTCTCAGCCGTGGGTATAGTCTCTTCACCCTAACGAAATGCTGTAAGTAAATAGTTCGCCACGGTGGTCGCTTATCCATGTTTTTTTTTGCATTTTGCGTCCATAACCACAAGAAACTCCGTTACAACTTTATTCTAAATTCTATCCAAACATATTTGTATTATTTCGCGATTCCTCCTAATCATATTTTATTCTCTAAAAATAAATATACAAATTGATTTGTGGCGTTTTGGCGCCCCTTACATCCAGCGCCCAGGGCGGCTGCCACTTTTCCCCCTCCAAGTACGCTACTGTGTTTATGGGAACATTTTTCATTATTTTGATGTTCAGAATCATATCTTAAGTTTGGCAGACTCGTTGTAAAACTTATATATTATATAGTTCAGATTAAAAATAAGGAAAAATTACACAAAATTTGATAAAAGGATACCCCCCCTACACCAACGTATCTCCCATAAGAAATATTTCAATAATAATGAAAGTTACATTTTTTTTTAATTTGGGGTGTAACCTCCAAGAAAAGTTCAAAAACGTCGATTTTGTTTAATAGTTTGAGATGTGATTGTAATGAAGGGAGGAGAGTCAAAAATGTGGTTTAAAACTCCATAAGAAATACATAAGAGATAAAATGCTAGTTTAAGAGCTGAAAATTTGTGTACTAATTCAGAATAGTTTGCAGTTTAAGGGTCATGATCCAGTCCTTATTATTCTCTAATTTCAAACGAAAAAATATTCAAAAATGCGCCGAAAATTTGTATAGTTTTTATTTTTCAATAAATTTGGTTTAACTCATTTATTATTAAATTTTAAGTAGCTGATTACTAATTCACGATCTCATTTTCCACCTTAGACCTATAACATCCGAACCGGCATTTGATTGGAGAAAAAACTTTTTGTTTCAGTCCTTATGAGCTACATTTTAGCAAAATTTATTTTGTTGTCTATTTTAAAAATCGGAAGCGTTAGTTTTGGTCTTATGACAATTCCCTAAAATTTATTTAACTCGGTTTTATGGATGTGTGTGAGACAATGTGGCAATATGTATGCACCGTTATTATCTTTATCCCACAACACTAACAGTTAGTAATCAATATATGATCGTGTAATTGTTTCTTTTGTATTTGAGGTTGTAGGTTACGAATATGGAAGTATCTTATTCGAAAATATGGGTCTAAAATGTTATAATTAAATAATCCTTTATAATCCGTTTATAAATAACGATATTATTGTGTTTTGGTTTTCTTATTAATGCCATTCATAATGAATATAACAAATATCTCTAAACAACACCGAATTATGGAATATACTTGGAAATGCTTATTACCAAAAATGATTAAAGCGTTCTAACCAGCTTAATTATTTCACAATTAATTCACTTAACGTTTAAATTCATTATTGAATAATATTCATTGTACTGATTTACAGGAACACACAAAACTATAAGCGCCTAATCAAACTTCCTATTTTTAAAATGATTGTTAATACAAAAATGTTTGGCTTTTTTAATTACCTTTTTAATTAAATATTAATTGTAAAAATATCAAGACGCAATTTTATATGTATATTCAATGATACTTCAAATACACTTTCCATAGAAGAGGTGGTGAGAATAAGTTTGTGTAAAATATGTATTAAGGATCATCTTACCCCCTGTAAGTTTTTTTTTCCAAATGGCGGATCTATTTTTAAAATATCGTTTTGAAGCACTTATAGATTATAAGTTCAAGATTATAGGTATTTATTGGGTTATAGAAAATTGCATCCCCGACAACTTTTCTAAAAATGTTAAATAAAAATGGGTAAAATTTGTCCATAAAATGGATCGTAACAAATCATTCCATAAAAACAGCAATAATGAACATATGTGCTCACTCATAATCGTTCGGCCATAAACAAATTATTATTTTACATGTTTATGGACATGTATTGCACAATACTATAGCAAAAAACAGCTCAGATTTTTGTTTTAGTTTTTACTTTACCTCCTTCTCTAAAATTTTTGTACTATTAAGTTCAATTCTTTAAAAAAAAGTGTTCGTGCTATTATAATGTAGAATATTTTTGTAAAAGTGATTGAAAATGTTTTACTAATTTAAAATAAAGTAGCTATAGGTTTGGTTTTCTTAAAGTAATGGGTAGGGTTAAGGGAGTGGGTAATTTTAAACTTCTTTGTTGATGAAAATAATAGAAACAGGCTTAATTAAACTATTAAAATATACAATTTTCATATTACAAAATCAAAATATTATTAATTAAATAATTCAGTTGAAAATACAAAAATATATCAAAGTATAATTGAAATTTATTTTCACCTAAAATCCAATCTTGATGACGTAGATCTCAACCAATAGTAGCAGATCAAGTAAACTATTTGACTTATTTTTCAGCTGTTGCTGTAAATTTAACTGATGCCCACCCTACATTAACACTGATCTTGGGAGATACAACAGACGCTACATTGTATATAAACTGATGAGCCTGTCCCTGACACATGACCATCATCAAAATCCCGTTTGAGCCTTAATGTAATATACTTTTGTAAATATTACTAACCTATCTTATTCTATTTCAGAAGCATTATGTTGTAGGAGCAATGCAGTTGCATGAGGTATGTGTACCTCAGTGGTTTATTTCTTATAGAGAAGTCAACAAAAGAAAATATCATGTGGAACTATAATAGCATTTTTCTGTTGCAGACGTAGCTGGCAGTATGCACGCTTAATTCAGTTTCGAATAAGCAGCAGAGGATGATGTTGCATGTAGCGCGGTAGTTCTCTATTAAAATCAACAACAAAGTATTTGTAATAACTCCCGACCTTCAACTAGCACGTTAAATCCCGGCCGGTCTTGTCTAGTTCCCTCTTTCGTAACCTAGATTCCTGTCGAGAGGTTATTCATGAACGAACTCTTTCCAACCAGGACTTTAATCTCGTCCTTCATTCAGCACTTTTCTTAAATTGACTCCATTTGTCTATTAAGAGGTTTTAAAGCTTGGCTCATATAAAACTCTTCCTGAATCCTTGTCCTATGGGGTAACTAACAAAATGGTGTTTGTAGTAAGAATCTCACACTATTGCAGTTAGATTCACCAAAATACAGTAAGCTACGGGCATTCCAATACCTATGAATATTTCCCACCTCCCACGAAAAAAGCCTAGACATATTTTTACTGAAAATTAAAGATATAAATAATTCATTGAAATTGGTCTCGTCGTTAAACTTGTCCACATTTAAGAATAATATAATTTTTTTTTTTTTTTTTTTTATTTATTTATATACAATTGCAACTAGTTAGAACTATCTAGCAATATTTTTCTCATATCAAACTGGCTGTGTGGTGAAAAGACGTCCAGAGTCGTCCTTCACAATGCAACTACACTTGATCATGTGTATTAATCCTGCACCAAGTCAACAGGTTTCTTTCTCTTCAGCCTCCGCACTTGTGGGACGTTGCTGATCAAATGTGCCACCTCTAAATTTTGATGATCACGGAGTCTGGTTGCATGCTTTCCAGCATACTTTTGTACCTCTTCGGCGACTAAAGGCACTTTCAAATCCCGATGAATGTCTGCATTTCGGATATACCATGGTGCTCTGACAATACAACGAAGCACTTTGTTTTGAAATGTCTGTATTACTTGGATGTTACTTTTTTTGGTGCATCCCCACAATTGAATGCCGTAGATCCAGATGGGCTTTAGGATTTGCTTATACAGAAGCAGTTTATTATGTACGGACAATTCAGAGTTCCCTCCAATAAGCCAGTACATTTGTCTGTACTTCATTCCAAGTTGTTCACGTTTCTTTTTCACGTGTGACTTCCAACGAAGTTTAGCATCCAGAGTCATCCCCAGATATTTTGCCTCGTTTGCATGTGGAACGATCTGTCCATTAATCATAACTGGCTGATACACATAGTGTTTGTTGGTAAAGTTGACATGAGTAGACTTTCCTTCATTTAGTTTAATACGCCATTTCCTAGTCCAGCTGTTAACACAATTGATGGCTGATTGTAACTTGGCAGTAGCTGCTTGCATGTCTTGTCCAGTAGCAACTAGAGCGGTGTCGTCAGCGAATGTGGCTGTCAAAACCCCATCATTCTTTGGGATGTCACTTGTGTATAGTAAATATATAGTTGGCCCTAGGACACTACCCTGAGGGACTCCAGCAGCAATACTTTTTAATCCAGAATAGTCCTCACCATGTTTTACTCTGAAGTATCGATCAGATATATACGATTTTAAAATCTCACTCATTTGCCTCGGTAAATAGCGATCAAGTTTACTTTCCAAGCCCTCATGCCACACTTTATCAAAAGCCTGAGCCACATCCAAGAATATAGTTGCACATATTTTTTTCTCCTCTAATGATCTCTCTATGACATCAGTTATGCGATGTACTTGGTCTATAGTCGAGTGCCTACTACGGAACCCAAACTGATGATTTGGAAAAATTTGCCTAGCCTCAATAATTGGCTTAAGTCGATTTAGAAGTAGCCTTTCAAAAAGTTTTCCAATAGTTGGTAGTAATGATATTGGTCGGTATGATGTTTTTTCTTCCAATGTCTTCCCAGGTTTTGGGATCATAATTACCTCAGCAATCTTCCACTGTATAGGCACATATCTAAGCCGTACTGCCGCATTAAAAAGATGTGTTAGCTTAATTATACATTTATATGGCAGCTCCTTGAGTATCTTAGCTGTGATAAGGTCATAACCAGGAGCTTTGTTGATTTTAAGCTTTTTTTCAATCTCATTGATGACTTCTGCTGGTGTGAATTTCTTGACCAACGTATGATCTGTATTATTAACTGGTGCTATATCTTCCATACCAGTCGGTGAGTGAGGTTGAAACACGTTTGTCAGATATTCAGCAAATACTTCTGCCTTCTCTTTGTCACTTCTGGCCCACTTACCGTCATCTCTGCGAATCGGTGGTGCATACTTTATTGGTCTTTTTAATATCTTAGCTGCTCTCCAGAGAGAATAGTCAGTATCTCTATCATCCGTCAGTTCCCTCAAAAAGGATTGAAAGCTTTCGTTCTTAATGATTTTTATTTCTTCTTTAAGTTGCTGAGTAAGCTTATTTAATACCCTCTTGTCTTCCGGAGAACGACTTTGCTGCCATCTTTTACGTGCCTTTCTCTTTTCTTGTACCATGCCTCTTACTTCTTTGATATAGTTCAGCCCAGGTGTTTTAGGTTTCAGAATTGGAGTATTATTCCATACTGATTGTTGAAGATCCGTAACCAGTTTTTCCACTTCATGGTCCAACTGATCATTTGCTTTTAATGGTACACTTAGGTTGATTCTTTGCTCAACTTCTTTACGAAATTCCTCCCAATCCGTAAGTTTATTAGCTAACTTTGGTGGGTGGGTCCTGCTAATAACTGATTCACTCAATGAAAGGACGATTGCCGTGTGGTCAGATGCAAGATCAATATTCTCCTCAATTGTGACATATTGAGATGCAATACCTCGCAGTACAAAAAAGTCAATTAAACTCGGAGTCTTAGCCGGATCACTGGGCCAATACGTAGGCTTGCCAGTAGATTGAAAATGGCAGCTTCTTGCTTCTGCAGCTGCAAGCAACTGTCTACCTTTTGGAGTTATATTTGCTGATCCCCAGTAAGTGTGTTTGGCATTGAAATCTCCACCAATAATGAAACGATCTCCAATCACTTGAAAGAACTGCAGATAATCACTTTTACTGAGCGCTTGTCCAGGTGGACAGTAAATTGCAGCAATTGTGATGTCTTTAGATTTTGTCCTAACATTTACAGCTGTTGCTTGAATGGCACTGGTTTCATAATTAATCTGTTCAAAGTGATTTATGTTTTCTTTAATTACTACAGCTGCACCTCCTTTGCCAACTTTATCAGGGCGAACTGTGTGATAGACTCTATATCCTCTTATTTTGCAGTAAGAGTCTCTTTTCATATGAGTCTCTGAAATTAGGCACACGTCTATCTTTTCACTCCAAAGAAAAGCTTCAAGCATTTGAGCTCGCTGGACTAGTCCATTAGCATTCCATGCTACTATCCTAAGTGAACTTTGCATGTTTACTTTCTTTTATTAGCAGCAACATACTTGTTGCTAATTTCAAGCTTATCTAATCTGTCTAGAATTTGTTTATTAACTGCTTTCTGCTCTTTAAGCTCAGTCAGTATAGCTTGGAACATGTCAGGCATTTTTGGAGTCAGTGAATTATCTTTCTCAGAGCCAGGTTTATTGCTCCTGACAGCTTGAGCAAAGGACTTTTCCAGCGTGAGTTGCCTCCTTACTGGTTCATTGCTTACCAGCAACAAGGGGTTTTTTGGCACCTGTATATCAATTGGTTGTATGGTACTTTGCTTCACTCCTTTAAGGTTCGGGTTTCTTATATTATTTCCTCTCTGTATGCGCCTACCATCATCTCTTTGTTTTTGGGCCATTTTGGCTACCATACATCCACGATAATTAGCAGGATGTGCTTCTCCACAGTTGAAACATTTGGCTGGGCTGCTTTTTAACTTCTCACACTTATTCGTAGAGTGATGACCTGCGCATTTAACACACCTAGGATTATTATTACAAAACCCCTGTGTATGACCATACCGTTGGCATCTCTTACACTGTGGGATCATAGCTGAACGCTTACGTAATGGCTCAATCTTGACTTTTAACCCTAATATCTGATCAATTTCATATATTTTTTTAATATTTTCTGTTTTATTGAAAACTAGCATAAATAGAGGAAGCGGTTTTAAGTTTACATCATTTCCTGTTCTTTCCCTCTTTTTAATATTGACAACTTCACTAATTGCAAATTTCCTATTCTTTACATGTTCAGCAATAGCCTGCTCATCACATGATGGGTCAATACCCCTTGCCATAACTTTTATTGGCCGATTATTTTTATCTTCGTATGTATAATACTGAAAGTTTCCTTCTTTTAAATGGTCCATTAATTTGCGATAATCGTCGTCTGTTGCTACATTAACCTTGTGAACACCACTCACAAACGTTACCTTGTAACTACTGACTCCAGATTTACCAAGCATTTCAACAAGATGATCATATTTTTTTATTTCAATAAAATTTACTGGTGGTGGGGCAGTGGGCTTCTTTTCTCCCTGCCTTGTATGTTGATTGTTGCTTTGTTCACTTTCTTTTATAATTTGTTGTTGTGGTGAAGCATCAGGCGATGTAGAAGCTTTACGTTTTTTGTGTTTTTGCCTTATTTGTTTAACCTTCCACACAGTCTCCTTGGCTAATTCTTCTTCATCCGTATGATAATCGATGCTTTCTTTACCACAGTTTATTTCAGTCTGACTATTGGCTTCTATATTTCGGTCTTTCCTAAGAATGTAATTTTCATTTTTCAATTCAAGCATATCATGTCTTAACTGCTTAACAATTACTTCAAGGTTTTCAATCTTTTCTCTAAGCTCTTTATTTTCCATTAACAAGTCAGAATTTAGTTCTTTATCGTTACTCCCAGATGATTGTGGAGATCTACTTAATAGTGTACTTTTCTTAAATGGACTTTCACCAAGCAATAGTTGGTCCCCCCCAGAATCCTTGGGACCGACCTCCTTAGAGGGTGGATTTTCCAGTTTACCTGGTCTGCCACCTGGGGTATTACAATCCGTATGTTTATCCATTGCTCGTGGTTTGGGACTCTTCTGTTAGGGTTACCTTACCTTAGCCGAGAACACCCAGATTTAAGGCGCTGGATACTCGCCCTCACCTTACCCCTAAGAGTTTACCCTGTAATTATACATTCTTGGCATTTAATGGTTGCACCTACTCGACATCAGTACAGCCACCAAGGGTTAAACATATGCTTATATTTGGGATTTCTCACTTAGGCTCTTCCGCCTCTTCTGTCGTTGGGTACCATCCTCCTCCACCATCAGAGCCGTTGACCTAAGTTCCTCCGCCTCTTTCACTGTTAGGATGAGTCCTCTTCCGCCTTCAGAGCCGTTGACCAGGTTCTTCCGCCCTCTTAGCTGTTGGGAAAGTCCTCTTCCACCTTTGAGGCCGTTGACCAGTTTTCACCTGTAACCCTAGGCAGGGACCCTACAAGGTACTACCATCCGGGTCAGATGGACCAAGGTTTTTTAAAGAGGTGTTACTCCTCTATCACTCACCACTTCCTGTACTGATGACAGGCCCCGGGCTTGTGACCGGTATAGCAGGTTTATAATATAAATTAAATTTAAAATAGTAAACGATCTCTTTTTCTAAAACATTGTTTGAATTATTTTGTCAGCTATTTTGATTACATTTTCACTTGACACCTTCATACCTTTAACTATAAGTCATGTATACAACGACAGACAGTTTTCGTTGCAAAATGTTTTGGTTTTAGCCTCTTTACCAATTAAAATAATGTTATTATCCACTTAGGTTCCAACATCACAATAAACTAATATTACCACATAGTGTTTTACAAAACAAATATTTCCGTTTTTAAATTAAAATATATTCTACGTTTAATTTTCTAGACTATTGTTGTAAGATTTGTTTTTCCTTCGTTGAGGTTTAAAAGGTCGATCATACAAATTGAACAAATCAATTGAATAGCACAGATTCCATTGAAAATGTCGACATTCTTTTGTAGAAAATCGATATTACCCAATTTTAGCACAGTGTGTAAAATAAATATGCACTCTGTACTGGACATTGGTATTCCACTGTGAGAAAATTTCGGTTATATTTCTTACTTTCCAATATATTCAACCTCCTTCCTTTGTTACAACTATGTAGCAATTTCATTGAATCTTTTATTGCTTTTGGAATTTTTTTTTTTTTTTTTTAATAGCTGTATTGCTTAATTTGAATTTACTTTTCATATTTACAACACCTGTATCTTTTCTTAATCATTTCTTTGGTTTCTTTTCCGTTTTTGTCCTACATATGATGCGTTACACCCAGATATTATTTCATAAATTCCATTCTTACTATACCTATCATTTTCTTCAGTATTTTTGTTTAATCATTTCCTAATTCGTCTTCATTGCTACTTTCATACTATATTTCCCTTCACTTCTTTTCGTTCCATTTACTCGACCTTAAATGTTGTATTTATTTCTTTATGAAGAAAAAAGTTTAAGGCCATGTTGGTAACTAAAACTAAATCTATAACCTAAGATAAGAAAAGAACCCAAATCAAAGGCTAGGAGTGAAATCTAAGACTAAATACAAACGAGATTTTTAAAAACTCACACAGGACTGTACTGCACAAAGGATGAAAGGCAAATTGAGTGTTAAGGGAAGGTGCCAAAAGAAAATTGTCCTAACTGTTTATCGGGGTGATCAACCTTTTGCCCCTCTTTCAAAAGTTTAGACCGAGATCGAGCCATTTTTCCCACCTGAAGTTTAAGTGGCAAAATATTTCAGCATTATTTAAAGTAGAAGAATTTATTTCCCTTTTTTTATTCAGTTTTTATTAACGGAAGCCATAATGCTCATGGTTTGTCACTTAATAAAGAAAATTGTTTTTTACTATCGAAACGTCGTGTATTATTTTTTATATACACAAATGATGACAAATGTCCTATTAAACCAAATAAATAATATGCACAAACAACCCTTTGTTTTCAAATAATTTTAAAACCAGTTTCAATGTTTTGTTTGTTAATAGTAAACAAAATAATCTATAAGTCTACATGCGAATAATTTATGTTCATGATTTCCATACAGCCTTACGACTTGCTTTAATATCATGAATATTATATTAAGACATACGACAATTAATATTAAGACAAAACTTATTAATTGTTGACACACGCACTCATGCACGCATACACACGAATACGCACACATATATTTCTCACTGAATTGTTTCCTTGTAGACAACATTTCTTGTACTGGCATTAGAACAAATAAAGAGATTGATACTTTCGCTGACTCGAGAGCATACAATATACTATAGCGCGAACAAAAATAAAATAATAAATCGGGTGTGTTTAAGACAATGGAAGTGAAAACAATATGAAATTGCAGATGTCTATTCATTGAATCAGATTTGAATAATTTTATATTCTTTACACCAAAATCAAGTTAATAACACTTTTCAAAACCTTACACATTGGTCTAGGCAAAGACAACTTAGTTTTTTTTTTGTTGTTGAATTATTAAAGCTGACGGACCTAATCAGCTGTTTTAATTGTGTGTTATATTTATTTTTAGTAACTAAATTTGTATCTATAAATAATATTAAGTTTAAAACAATTTCCAAAATGTTTCACACAGGTTTAGACTAGGCCTTACTTATAGTTCTGTTTAATTATTAAAGCCGATGGACCTAATCAGCTGTTATAAGTCAACTGATTCACAATGGTCTAGGCTCGACCCAACCTATCTTTGAGTTGAAGTATTAAAGCTGATGGGCCTAATTAGCTGTTATAAGTGAGTATTAGTATATTGGTTGTTACGGTAACTTAATTTGTTTGTTACTACATTATTTTATTCTTCTTCTCGCTTTCTGAGCGATAAGATTTTGATTAGTATAGAATAATACATACCAACCGTTTAATAATCTACTCAGTCTGAAAAATCTAAGAAGATTAGAAGAACTCGTGATAATATTGCACTGAATTTTAAAGATAAAATGTTTCTTTAGCACATATTAGGTTTGTTCAAACACAGAATCACAGAATTTCCGACTGATTCGTCATTTATTTATAGCGCATGCGCGAACGTTAAATGCTATAGATTTATATTTGTTTGTAATAGCTCAGTTTCTTTTTATTATATCAATATGAAACAAAGTCTAAAACCTTCTTCTATAAACTATAAGTCAACTAATATAAGCTTGCAAAATTTCATTTAAGGCAGTCTGTAGATGCTGTGATTACCGCGAACAAATATCGATCTTTACGACTGTGATTTCCTTATGGGAAAAATACATAGGAAAATATTTATATGACATAACTAATTTAGATATCGATAAAAACATCAATAAGTATGGAGCAATTATGCCTCTCCCTGACACAGCGCACCAAATTGTTACACGCTTACTATGCTGTGGCCTCTCTACAACACTGTCAGGACGTTCAAACCCAAGAAAACGTGTTGTCTGCCTGTTTATGAAACCATTAAGGTGCATATGACATTCATCTTAAAACCATACTGTAACGATATCACAAAAATCAAACCAGATAACACGATTAAAGTGATATCAGAAAAACAAATTAAATTAAATAAATAAGGAATAAGAAATAAATCTTCAAGTGTAAAATTAAGTTAGAGATAGAATATTAAAAAAAAAAAAAAAAAGTTTACAAAGGATTGTTAAGAAAGGAGAGGAGGCACAAGCGCTGCAGATGTCCAGAACGAATGGTAAAATTATTAGGGTTGAAAAAGGAAAGCGACGCTACGATTTCTCTTTTTAGAAGGGTTCAACAGACTAGGAGAAACCGAAACTTTCCAAAAATGACGACAAATTCAAAAAACAACCAATAGGAAGGACGAAATCCTATTTTTTTTTTTGGATTTGTGAAAGTTAGTGTGGCGTTGCCGCGGAACTGAGGAGAGAAAGAAAAAAGGAGTCTTCTACTAGCAGCGAGGGAGTAAGGTGCGACTCTAGAGACTGGTTGTCACCTTACAACATAGCTTTTTAATAGAATTTAGTAAAGTATAACTTCTAGCCTTCAGCGACAAGTATTGAGTATTAGCTTCAGCGAGAGATTAAATTAGTAGCCTTCAGCAAAGAAAAAAGATTGATATTCGCCTTCAGCAGATAAGAGTTTGATTCGTCGTCTTCAACGCGAAGAAAAAGTTGTTCATCGTCACCCTGGGAGAAGGAGATTATCTCGTCATCGCCAGGATCCATCATCAAGGAGCAAGTGTGTGCATCGAAAGTGTTTTTTTAGGGTTAAATAAAGGGGAAAGTGCGAGTTGGGGTTTTGTGAAAGTGTGTTTTCGTCGAAAGAGAGACCAAGACAAGGATTGATAAGTACCATATGTTTTCTATTAATATTTTTTTAATACTATTTAAATTTCATTTTGCTTGAGCTTTCAAAGGATTCCCACCGAAATTGTAGATTTAAGTTTTGTTAGTATAGAAAATTAAATTGAACCAAGAGTCAGTAAATTTAGTCATTTCATTTGTTTGTTTTGTATATCAAGAGTTAGCCGAGGAGTAAATTGGAGAGATTGATAAATTTGAAATTTTTTTTTTTGAGAGTATAAAAGTAATTGAGGAAAATCAGTAGAAGAAATATATTTGCCCGTATTGAAATTTGTGTTTGTTTAAATATTAGATTGTTAGAAATAAGGAATGAAAGTTGTATGAATGTCTAATACATTTTAGAATAAGTTGCTAAATGTGTAACTATCCTTACGTACAACAAATTGTTCCTTGTTTGTTCTGCGCTAAAAGAAATTGAGTTTTAAAATTTTAAAGTATTGTGTATTGACCAAATAATTTCAGTACCAAAATAAATCATAATGAAATCCTAAATAAGTAAGTAAGTAAAAGAAAAAAAAGTAAAGTAAAAGATTTTCTATATAACAAAGAGGTGAATGTTATAATACATCACTCAGAAACTCAGGTTCTCCATAGCACATTGCTAACATTGAAACGCAGTACTGAACTCAAACAGTTTTGTTTACACAGATAAAAGGTTGCTCAGTTTGTATCTTGTTGGAAAAACCACCATTGTTTTTAAACATTCTTTTCAATGACGTATTGCTTATATTCAGTTTTAAAGATGTTCGGTTTAGGCTTCTTTTCGGTGACTGTAACACTTGCTGCAACACTCTTCCGTTGTTTTCATTTGTACAGACAGTAGTTGGCGAACTGAATAGCCCTTCCGCTGCGTCAAAACACTAACTGTTCTTCGAAATTTTTGAACAAAACTAATAATCACAGCATTACTAGGCGGGTTTTTGTGAAAATGTTCCTGAAAACGTAATGCAGTGTGTGACAAACTTGGCCCACCCGCACGTCCAATTCCGTATGAGCGAAAATAACGCTCTACGATAAAAGCTTTCTCTGCAGTAGTTAGCACCATGTCAGCAAAAACTAACCTCAAATAAGAAAGAAATAGTAATCACGAAGACGTGGCAACAATCAAAAGATGACACACCTGATAGAGGAGGCAGCTACAGCTGATTCACTTTCAGTACTGTTTATTTTGGTGCACACCGTAGTTTTACACATGGCAGCCCATAGCTCCGTAACGGCTGCGTATAGAGAAAAATATTAAAGAACAAAAGTGTCATAAAATAATAATTTTCCACCAAAAAATGCAATAAAATATAGTGTTTGTATTTAAAAAATAAAAGATGGCGGCCATATTGGAAAAATGGCGAAGATTAAAAATATGGTAACACCGTAATAAATTCATGGAAGTTTCCCAATTTAAAGTTATTCAAGAAACTGATAGATTCCGAGATCTCAATGGTGGCTATTTTGAGTTGATCACCCTCTGTATGTACTTCTAATAACTTAAGTTATAAAAGGTTTGGTTATGACTTACGGTCATAATCAATTAACGTTTATAAAAATTTAAAAAAGAAAAGTTAGGCAACTGAAATAAATCCTATGAGTTAATTATAATAACAAAATATTACACAATTTATAATTTAGGGCTAAAAATGGCGCATGCTATCCCATCCAAAGGAAATAAAAACAGTGCGCAATTTACAATAAACAACTTATTACATAATTTTTATTAGATAAGAATTATCATAAGTCAAGCATGTAAATGCACATCAACAAAAGCGGAAAGTTATAGTGTTCCTTCAGTTCATACAGATAAACTCATTCCAAAAGATACAAGATGCTTAGAAGAATTGCTTTCTTTTTCTTTAAAGAAAAATACAATTACATTTCTACAGTTACTGCAAGCTACAACATTATTAGGCGCATACTCGAAAAAGATTAAATCTGTCGAAAGGAAGACACAAAAGCTGTCTTAACTGATGCAGTTCAAATAAATAATTTAACTTCTATTGACAACACAGCTTTATTCAAGTTTGTGAATTATTTTAAATTATTTTGAAATGCAAGATGATCTCCAAATTAAACCTTCTTGCATGTTAAAACAAAACTTAGCAACAAACTCGAACAAGCAAAAGGTATGCTCTTATAACCTTTTTACTCAAGTTTCCATGTGCAAAATAATTTAATTAAGACAGATTAATAATTTTAAATATTGTCAAACAAAAGTATTCAGTATTGATTTTAAATTTTATAACAAACTAGTTTATTTTTAACGTGTACTAAATTTTTACCGCTAGTGTAAATTATTTCCTAATCGCTACACCACACACTCCCACAAGTCACCCACAAGTTTGTAGAACAGCTGTTGTAACCTCAAAATTAGTTCTTTCATTGTTGTGGTAGTGTGTTTTGTGTTTTCTGGAGTGTTCTGTGTGGAGTGTGTTATTATGTTCTCTAATAAAGAAAAAGCTAAGTGTGTTTTGTTGCTGGCTGAATTCAAGTCTGTAATTTAAGTACAATGTACATTTCGACGCAAATACAGTAAATAGCCACCACATGGAAATAACAAGTTAATGTTTGGTGTTGTGTGATAAAAAATCGTCTGATAAGGCCTTTATTCTTTGCTGAAATGACAATTAATGGATTTGTGTATCTTGATATGTTAATCAATTATTGTTTTCCTCAGCTGGATGAACTCAAAAATATTCAACAAGTTCATTTCCAACAAGATGGCGCACCCCAGCACTTTAGTGCATTTGTCAAAGACACTTTGAATGAAAAGTTTGGACATCGATGGATAGGCCGGCAAGGACCTATACGCTGGCCTCCAAGGAGTCCAGACCTGACACCTTGCAATTTCTTCTTGTGGATGGTACATCAAAAACATTGTTTATCGAGAAAAAATTCGTGACCTAAATTACTTAAGGAACAGGATTATTTAACTAACGTTTGGGCAGAACTTGATTATCGACTGGACATTTGCCGAGCGACTAATGGCGCACATATCAAAATGTATTAGTTATGTAAAAAAGCTGTTTCAGACGACGATTTAGATAAATAAAAAACATCAGCTGTAAGTAATTCTGTTTTCATTTAAATCATGTTAAAAACCCCACCATTCTTATATGATAACCCTGTACTTTAGGTTGGAATGGCCATGTAAATGGCACTTGCGATAAAGTTTTTACTGACATGCACACATTGAAAAATTAAATGATCTATCGCCATTTAAAGTTCAGCTGATGAAGCCATTAAATTTTCCATACTTCAATTATCGTGACTTTGTAATTAATTATATGACAGTAGACTCGCTAACGAACTACAAAGTGCTTAAACAAAATGTTTACGTTATATTTTTTATTTAAAATGTGATGATCATAATTCAAAATTCTGTTAGGAATTAGAATAGTTTTAGTTAGCAATATAGTCTAAGTTCTTTTTAAGAACCCAGAATGACAACTATTAATTTGACAGATCTGGAAAAATGATGAAAATGCTTAGCTTGCAAGCAACAGACATCATTGATGCTACAATGATATGGGAGGAAACGTGGTCAGTGGATTGATCAAGTATAGGTGCTGGAGGAATTCTTGAAGATCGCCAAAAGGATTTGGCGAGTAAGAGCTTCTTGGGAGAATTGAGACTTCGAACAAGCATCCATAAGAATTGCAAACAAGGTGAGCAAACTTCGTGTACTAAGAAACTTGTAATTATTTCAATGTCAGATAATTAAACTATAACGTAGAATCAGATCTGAGAATCACAGCAATTAGAGTCATTCTTGATTAATAGTAATAATAAGAATATTTTAGCATTGAAATAAGATACGACATGGTTATTCTTGTTAATATAGTTTAATGGAGTACTGAACAATGTCATTATATTTAAAATAAAGAACCCAGGCAGTTTAAAGGAACCAATCCTAACAATACTATAAACAAATATCTGTTTTTAAACCAAACACATTTCGAAATTATCATATTTTGTTGTTATTATACGGTATTTTTATCACTGGATTGCCTCGCTATCAGGCAGAAAAGTTTTATTTAGTTCAATTCTCGTTTGGCTGTTAGGACCAAACCTTTATATAGGAGGCTTCAATTATTTTTCATTTATATAAGTTATTCCAGATGTATTTTCTATGACTCTTCCCAATTAAATTTATGATTTTAACAAAATATATTCTGCTATTGTCGCGGTTTATTTATTAGTCCTAATTGCGTGTTCCATTTGTGATAACTGATTCTTAAATAGAGAGCTCTTTTTGTCTTGCCAATTCTGTTTGTCAGAAAAGGGACCCAAACTCGACTCATTGGTCTAGAACCTGCTTGTGGCATAAAAAACTCTATAGCAAGAATTATCTTAGAAGACGGATAAAGGCCCTTAAGAGATGGAAGGAGTCCTCAAGGGGTAAACTCAATGGGTCATTGTTCTGCGTCACTAAAATTCTCTGGATACATTCAAAAAATACGAAACCCATAGGTTTAACCCATGGTGGTTTGGAATGTAAACTTTGTGGCAAACGCTGAAACTGAAGTGTGAAGTACTGGAGAAAAAGAGACTACTAATTTGAGTTCTATCTTTTACTCTAGGAAATCCATATTATCTAGCGAAGAACGTTCTGCACCTTCTGCAAAGATATTGTGATATTGAGCTAGACTAGCTAGATTAGAACATGGAATTACACAAAAAGTATTCTAGGCTGAGGTGTCTAGGGGATTCATTAAACCAGCTTCCTAGATTTTTTAAATTATTTATTTATTTATTTTTGTTGGAACGCACCCAATTTTTAAAGAAATAATTGAAATTAAAACTTTAAATATAATATACATTTCTAAAAACCACAGTATCATTTAATTTTGGACTTTTGAATTTTGGCGACCATCTTGAAACTAACATTAAAATTTCAAATAGAAGGGGGGGGGTCATGCGTCATATTATTTTGCACTGCCTTTTGATTATACAACGAGTGCTGCAACACGTATATAAAAAGTTCTTTTCATTCTTACAAAATTGGTTTAAAAGCTTGGAACTCTCAGAGGCTTAATTAGTGAGTGCGGACGTAAGTATTGGAGATTTACAACCTAGCTGGTAGCTAGTAGTGGACCTAGCTGGATTTACAACTTTTTCATCTAGATAGATCTTTCTCTTTCATCTTTTCCAACAGGTCTCTCTTGACCAATTCTTATTCTTTTTCGTAGACGTGGGGTCTTTATTTTATGTTCTTGTCTTCCTTTTTATAAGGCGATGATGACCGAGACGTGTTTCACATTTCAACAACAAGGAGGGGAAACACTTGGTACACACTCGAGCAGTTAGAAAATAAAGTGTAATGTTAAGAATTTTTGTTGTTTTTCTTCTATTTCTGAAATGTTCAATATTGTAAATCTCGTCCTGTACCATTATATAACTAAAATAACAAGGAAATTGTAAAAATATTAATTAATTGATTAATTTTACTGGAAAAACAAAGCCCTTTTCTACTGATAATATCGTCATGAATAAAATCCATCATAAAAATCTCAGAATTATTTGATATTTAATAAACAAATTGACCCCATTGGTTACTCCCATTTAAAGCGATTAGAGATGATTTTTTCAAGCACTAACGCAATAAGTAAACAGGCTCCATTATTTGCAGTTGTCGTACTACTTCGGTCTCTCCGTTATTCTTCTTATCTTAACGTTTTCAACATTAGTACTTTTTTAACTGCACTGTTTTTTATGACCTTCGTGATTTATTCCTTCTTAAATCTATGTGTCGGTCATCATTTTCTATATACCATGGAACATTATTTGCTGTACTTGGAAGAAAGGTCTGAATAATATTTGCAATCGTCTTCTTCATGTAGGCCTAACCCCAAGGCTGGATATCGTACATCCATAAAGGTTTCAGAATTTGCTTATATAGTACTGTCGGTTTAAAATATTTACCAATAAACCAGTACTATTTGAGTATTCGAATATTAGGACCAACTATTTTATGGTCTTTAATCCCCATTTAAAAAAACAAAACAATAATGACCGCTCGATGATGGCCTTTAAACTACAAACAAAAATATTGTTGAATCTGTAAATATAGCCATGCTTGCTTCCTTTTGTGTATAGTAGATATAATACAGGTCCCAAGGTACATCCATGTAGAGTTCCTGCTGGGATTTTCTTTAGATTAAATTATTCTCCTTCACAGTTTAAGCCGAACGTATCTGTCAGAAATATATGACTTTAAGAACTCAAAACTGGTTTGGTAAATGTACAAATATTTTATATCTACAAAAATTTGTGAACGTTATGTATGTGAACTGTAATTTGTATAATTTATGAATATTTTTTTATACAGATTGAATAATCTGTAAAATTTAGAATTTAGATTGTGGAAACTTCAAAACTTTTGAGTTCGTCCTCAATATTCAACAACTATGTTAAAACTAGTTTCAGTCTTTAAAAAAGACAATTTACGTAGCCTTTTTGAGTAAAAATGCATTTATTACAATTTTTTTTTTTTAATTTAAAGTAACAATTTTCCTAATGCCATCCCTTTATAGCTATTACAATAAAAACCTATCATATTTTAAATTAATACTAAAAAACTAATTAAAAAACATAAGTTACCAGATTTGTCTAACTAGGGAGCTTGTAAAACAATTTTAAAAACTACTGTTTCTTTAAAAAATTTGGAAAATTTGGACCGAACATTGAACCATTACCATGGGTACACATACAAAAAACACAAAGGCTGTTTACACAACAGATAAAGAAATAAGAATCAGAAATATAAAAAGATATCATTTGTATTTGTTTCAAACTGTCTCAAAGTAAAAAATTATTATTCTTAACAAGAAGTAATGGTAATATCTTAAATATGTAAACATTTTAATCAATTAATGGATTATTAAACTTTCCATATTTTGTGTACTTTAAAATTTATATTTCTTAGCCACGCTCTTGCTAGCTTCTATTCTATACTATGACCTCCCTCTCCCTTCCTCCCTTTTTCTTTCCGCACACCCTTGTCTCCGGCCATTATGATGGAAATTATATGACTAATAACTCAAACTTTATGACTCAATTTCTACATTCTCTTCGCAAATATTAAATCCTGGTACGAAGTTCATTTCATCATTACTGTTAATGTGGTAATTTTATTACATATGGATGAAAACAGGATTTATTTTTATTCAAAATAAAAACATAATACGAACATGGGTAGCTTTAACGGGAAATATTTCATGCAGAAGGTTCATGTAATGGGAAATTTCCTACGGTTGTACTAATAGATTACCGAAGGATATTTTCCATACCAGTTAAGAACAGTTTGACTACTAATTAAACTCAATGTTGACTTTATTACACAAATAACAGGATCTATTATAAGTAGGTAGACCTAAACTATTTTTTTTCATTTAAAAAAATATACACTGGTCACGTTACTTTTCACATGTATATTAAAAATCTGAATTATAATATTATAATTGTTTGCTAAAGCATGATTTTTTACAACATATTGCACACAATTTCTCACCCACCTTTCCCCAAAAGCAAAAAAAAAAACTAATCGTCATAAAAAATATCTTTCCAGTAGTTGTCATAAAAATCGTAAAAGTTCCGAATTATAGTCAAAATAAGTCCACATATCAAATTTGACCTTTTGTATTTAATATATGCTAGAGTTATAAGACCCTCATCTATGTATTTACTTTATTAAGTGTGGGCTTGATACTCCCAAGGGAACTTTGGCTGGCTCTACACCTTTATTCACAATGTCTTGGGTTAGTTTTTTTGTCATGTCACTCTTTACCAACTCTTGTTCTTTTCAATTTATTTATTCCCGTACAAACACAATCTGTATAGCAAGCGTAAATAATTCATAACAAAACACGTATCAATACATCTCATCAATAATACACTACACACTTACAGTCAATATAACATTTTCCTTATATATATATATATATATATATATATATATATATATATATATATATATATATAAGTTATAGTTTTTCTTGTGAAAAACCTGTTTTTAAAAAAATGCTTTATTTATTAAAAACAATAACAGATTTTACAATAATAATTATTATTGGAGAGAACTTGTAACGTGATGTTCACTCACTGGTTACCAGACAGACTCTGATTTTACATTGTTTCTTAGCTTTAAAAGTAAACTATGGTCTAAGCCTATTCCTAAGAACTGCAACCGCAGTTTTGTTGATTAGTAATCATAATTCCTACAGCTACATATATGACAAAGGTTTTGTCATATATTACTTATGTAATATTTAGTTAATTTAATTATATAACTCCTCCATCCCTAAATAAAACATCCGGAGGTGGATGTTGATTGTCTACTACTGGATTTCTATTATTTTGACATTTTTTATAAGTAAAATATATTATAATTATAATTATTATTACCTAGATTAACATTGTCCATAAATTCAAGTTATAATTAATAAATGTTTTCTGTAGCATAGGTAAAACATTATACAATACTATCATTAATTTCCAGTGCTGTGTATTGACAATCATTAGTTTTAACAGAATGCAAAATAGATTTTTCACAATCTAAATTATTGTGATTCACTAGTTCGTGTGAACACAAAAATTTCATTCTAATTTTATTTTTACATACATTGTCTAAACCTATTAGTTTAGTGTCTGACATTAAAATGTTTTTAACCTTAGGAATTATAGTAACATAATTAGATTCATATTTAGTTGGAATAGGATATAGTTTATACAACTTAAACTCTTCTTCTTCTACAATTGGTAGCCTTAAAAATAAATTATTTCGTCATTATTTATTCTACAGCTTATTTCTATTATGTTTTCAAAGTCCCACACATTTTCTATGCTTGCCGTTAATGGCAACTGATCACCATAAAATTTATGAATTTTTACAATTTCATCGAACAATTCTCTTGTGGATATAATACTGGGGTGGAATACTCCTAGCTTACAAAAGGTTAATGAATTTTCTAAATCTACGATTATACTCAGTACAATATTATATAGTATATTTAATTGATTAAGTATATCTCTTATCTCTGTTGTGATTGAGATGGCTTCTCTAAGGAACAGGAAGGACCTGGAACATGATTAATTGTATTAATTTCCTTAAATTTGGCTGTTTTCCTCGGTCTCTTAATGTTGGACAAATGTATTTTCTTCTTTGTGTTATAATGCCTAGCTCGAATTTCGGCGGTTTTCTTATCTTTATCTGTCGTCAATATTTGTTCCTTATTAAATTTATTTTTTGTTTTGCTTTGTTTTTGTACATTCTTTACATAAACGTCTGTTGGAATCTCAGGTAGTGGTTCCTTATTTTGGTTTCTTTTGTTTTGAATGTCTTCCTTAATTTTTTGATTGGCTTGTCTAATTTGTTCGTATAATTTTCTGGTCTTCTCCTTGATAATCATTGATAAGCTGATTTTCTATGTCCATGTCTAAGATGTTGTTAGAATTTACATGTCCATATAGTACTTCAAAAGGTGTCAGTCTAGTCACGGAATGTATACTATTGTTATATGCAATGACTGCATATTTCACTTTCTTTACAATATTATCTTTCCTGAATTCTTCTTGGTTATTTAATAATCTTACATGTTCAATCAAAGTGGAATGGAATCTTTCACATAATCCATTAGAAGGTGGATGCTGGGTGGATGTGAAATGAATTTTTATTTTGTGAAGTTCAGTGATCTCCTTTATTATCCTATTACTAAATTCAGTTCCATTGTCTGACACTATAAGCTCAGGAATTCCGTAGTGTGCGAAATAATCTAGGAGTTTATCAGCAACTTCTGTGGCGTGTGCTCCTCCTACACGATACACTTGCGCGTAACGAGAGAATCCGTCTATTATGCTGAGAAATCTGTTTTTCTCTAATGATATGCTATCTACATAAATTACTTGTAATGGTCTTATAGGTGTAGGCGTAAGATTCATTTCTAGGTTCAGAGGTACTCTTTCGTATTTTGATTTCAAACAAATATCACAGTTATTGATAAAATTTTGAATGTGTCCTTTAATATTCGGCCAATAGTATTTCCTCCTTATCTGCTCATACGTTTCTTGCATCCCACGATGGTTGGTCTTGCTTGTGTGATAATTATTTATTATTTCCTGAATTTCGTCTTCTCTAGTTATATCTATTAATTTGGTGTTACATTTAACTAAACAAAGTTTAGAATTCTTAAAGTTTCTGGATACACATATTGCAAATTTCTCATAGACATCGTTTTCAAAATAAACATTATACTTAACTTTTGGCACTAGGTATTCTTTTATAAATTTAATAATATCGTTTTCAAAATTATTTTCAGACAATTCAACAATTAATCTTAATTTCGATGTTCCAAACAATTTCACTATTTTTACTCCTTTGGGTTGGTATTTTACAGTTGATACAAAAATTTGATTTCTACCAAAATTTACCGGCTCGTCCGAAATTGGAATTTCTATCGATGTGTTACCTTCAAAGTTTGAATGGATCGTTTGGTCATTTGTTTCATCGATTTCCTCTTGATTAACAGCGTTGTCTTCTTCTAAGTCAAAGTTCACGATCATTGATTGGTCGTCATCTAATCCATCTAATTCTGGAAAATAGAGTAAGGTTGATTCCGCTGCTGTTCTCTCTAACTCTTTTCTTGTGTTATCACGAGATTTTGTTGAGCTTTTTTCAGTAATATTTAGCTGAATCCTGGATAGTGCGTCAGCATTTTTATTAGTTTTCCCTTTCTTATATCGTATCTCATAATCATATTCTTCTAGCTTGAGTCGCCATCTTAAGAGCTTAGAGCTAGGTTCTTTGACAGAAAATAGCCACTGTAACGGTTTGTGATCGGTGAAAATTTTGAATTTTCTCCCAAATAAATATGGTGTAAAATGTTTGGTCGCCCATACAATCGCAAGTAGTTCTTTTTCAATTGCTGAATAATTGACCTCACTATCATTTAAAGTGCGGCTGGCGTAAGCTATGGGAAGATCTTGTCCATTATTCTCCTGACTCAAAATTGCTCCTACGGCAAAATTGCTCGCGTCCGTAGTTAGTATAAATTCTTTTTCAAATTTGGGGTATTGCAACAGAGGTTCATTAGTTAGAATATTTTTACACGTTTCGAAACATTCTACATAATCAGGTTTTTCAATATCAATTTTGGCATTCTTTTTTAAACAAGTGGTAAGTGGTTTTGTAATTTTTGCAAAATTTTTTATAAATTTTCGATAATAGCCTAATAGTCCTAGGAATCCTTTTATTTGCTTTGGCGTTTTCGGGATTGGGTAATTTTTTATTGCTTTTATTTTTTCTGGATTAGGTTTGACTCCATCTATCGTCACTACATGGCCCAAATATGCAACCTCTTTCCTTAAAAATTCCGTTTTATCTAACTGTATTTTAAAATTGGCTTCTCTTAACCTAGTAAACACTTCTTTTAACCTACTTATGTGTTCTTGTAAACTATAATAACACTGTAACGGTGTATAGTGGAGTATATTATAATGTCGTCAAGATATACTAAACAAGTTTCGTTCTGAATTCCGCGTAAGATGTTATTCATTATTCTTTGGAACGTTGGTGGGCTGTTCTTTAAACCAAAGGGCATTCTGAGAAATTCATAATGACCTGTCTCTGTGGAAAATGCGGTCTTGTCTACGCTATCTGGATGCATTTCAACTTGATGAAAACCCGAGGCGAGATCCAAGGTCGTGAAATATTGTGATCTGCCTAATTTGTCTAATATGTCAGTAATATTGGGGAGTGGAAATTTGTCATCTATTGTTTTTGCATTAAGACCTCTAAAGTCAATTACTAGTCTAAATTTTTGTTTATTTGAAGCGTCCGTTTTCTTTGGAACAATCCACACAGGTGAGTTCCACGGCGAGTGTGATGGTTGAATTATCTTTTGATCGAGCATTTCCTGGATTTGCCTGTTTACCTCCTTTCGATAAATTTCAGGATATCGGTAGCTTTTCGTATAAACCGGTATCTCATCTGTTGTTCTTATCACATGCTTGATCTGGTTAGTAAAGGTTAAATTATTGTTTTCCTGATGAAATATATCCGAGTATTCGAAAATTAATTTTAATATCTCCCGTTTCTCTTCAGAATTCATATGTTCCGTTCTAATTTGTTGCTCATCAAATTTCGACTTTTCATGTTTTAACATATTAAAATTTATCGTTTTTGTTTGGTTAGTATTTAATTCACAAATTTCGTAATTATCTAATGGTTCTATGTACATGGGTTCGACAATTAATCGCCTGTCTGCTGTTGTGTTGTTAATTACAGGACAATAACTTTCTCCATTTTCGACTTTTAAAATGCATTGTGGTATTTCAAGTCCGTCTTGTTGTCTATAAGATATTATTCCCTCTCCATTGTACATATTGCGAATTTTAATTTTTACTGTCTGTCTAGAACGTGCCCTGATTACGTAACACGCGCTCTTATTTTCTTTAGGATTCGTATCCTTATTATCAGAATTTAGTTCCTCTGTATTAAAAAATTGCATTGATATTTTCTTTTCATAAAATATTAATTTATTATTCAAAAAATCCAGAGTGATTTTTAGTTCCCTTATATTGTCAAGTCCAAGTAGTATGTCAAAATCTTTATGGAAATCAAATAAATAGAATTTAGACATTTTCTTTCCTAATATTGGTAGTTTACAGCTAAATTTCTCTTTTGATGTTCCGTGTGCGGTACTTACTTCAAACGGTTCTGTTTTTATTGTATTTTTGAACATAGTGAAAGCAATAGACTTTTTTATAAATGATCTGGTACTACCTGTATCTATTAATATTTTAAAATTAGTTTTCGGATCAATTATATATGGTAAGTGATTTGTCTCATTTTCAATGTGCATTATGGAAAATTTTCTTTTAATGTGGTTAGGCCTAAAAAATGATTCTGAACGTTATCGTTTTCTTGTGAAAATCCATAGGCATTGTCTTCCCTAGTAAAGTCATCTACGTCATATTCATTTTGCATTTCCGGGATATGGAGATAGTCTTCCGTGAAGTTGCAAGCGTCATCAGTCTGTTCTGTCAATGAAATACTCTGCACTTGGTCCGTTATCTTATCAACTGAATTACTACGAACTTCCTCCTCAACCGGTTTTCCTGTTATTTGATACAACCTATTTTGTTTAATTGGGTTTCCTGTTTGGCGAGTTGATATGCTCATCGGCGTGGGTTGATACATTTGATTTGTTTTTTGTGTGTGATTTACAAAAGGTTTTAGTTGTTGGCTATGATTTACATAATTTTGTCTATTAAACTGGCCTGAATTGTTTTGTGGAAATTGTTTATGTTGATTTTGAGAGGATGGATAATAATTATTCATAGGTTTACGAATTGGCAGGTTTTGAGGTTTTGGTGGTAGCATTTGCCTATTAGATTGAAATAGCTTATTATTTTTAAATTGGAAGTCGTTGGTCAACATATTTAATGCTTCATTTAAAGAGCTGGGATTTTTTGTTCGCATCAAGGATCCTAATGGTTCTTGAAATCCCCTTAATAACACTCTTAATGCTAATCTTTGTACATAAGCAATTAAAATGTCTTTAGCAACGGTCTTTTCTTTGTTTAGGAAAAAAGCTACTTGTAAATTTAGTAATTTTTTAACTCGTTCATAAAAATGGAATGGTGATTCACTGTTTTAACTCCGCCATTTCTAGGTTTAAGGTAAAGCAATCTCTTTTATCGGAATAACTCGTTAAAAGGATGTTTTTGACCTCATCCCAAGCATAAGTATTTGAATTAACTACAATTTCTAGAGCTTGACCCTTCAATTTGGCAAGAATGGATGAAAACAAATATTCGTTCTGGAAATCTTCAGGGTTATCAACTACGTAAAATTTCTGTACTATCTTTTCACAAATTGAAATAAACCTATTGAGCATGGAGGGTTCACCACTGTACTCGGGGATCATGTCCAAGTACTCTTTTTTTAAAATTGGGATAGCCATTATTAATAATCACTTAACTTACTACTTATTCTATACAAGATAATTAAATGAAAATTAATTATTAAAGTATGATATGATATAAAAGTTACAGTTTTCAAACAACTGTTGTATAAAATTCTTAAAAAGACGTTACTTTCAAAAATTAAATATTTTATACAATTCAATTACTTGAAATTAATTAATAAGATATTAAAAATATTACTTGCAAATTATTTACAAAATTATTTTGAAAATTATTTTATTCTTTTTGTTCTTATTCACAGAACAATATAATAAGACAATAAAATCCTTGTTTTACTCACAGTAGTGTCGTGAATAATTTGGTCATTGCAAATACTTGTGGAACAGCTTAGGCGTGATCCTTTTCTTTTTTCTTTCTTCGTTTTTCTTTCTTCGTTCTTCTTTCTTCGTTCTTCTTTCTTCGTTCTTCTTTCTTCGTTCTTCGTTCTTCTTTCTTCGTTCTTCGTTCTTCTTTGCAGATATTCGCTCTGCGGTTGTAGACTCCCAATTAACGATCGAAACCGACGGATGTTATATTCACTAACTTCCTTGAAAGTCTGTTGTCCCGAGAAAAATTAATATGCACTTAATTCTTCTGAAACGTTCTTGTTGTTGTTCGTCCACTTCGTTAATTAGTTGATACTAAAAAGAAACTAATATTCATTTAATCTCTTCGAAGTGTCCTACCGACTGCGCCAGTTATAGTTTTTCTTGTGAAAAACCTGTTTTTAAAAAAATGCTTTATTTATTAAAAACAATAACAGATTTTACAATAATAATTATTATTGGAGAGAACTTGTAACGTGATGTTCACTCACTGGTTACCAGACAGACTCTGATTTTACATTGTTTCTTAGCTTTAAAAGTAAACTATGGTCTAAGCCTATTCCTAAGAACTGCAACCGCAGTTTTGTTGATTAGTAATCATAATTCCTACAGCTACATATATGACAAAGGTTTTGTCATATATTACTTATGTAATATTTAGTTAATTTAATTATATAACTTATATATATATATATATATATATATATATATATATATATAATTGTCTAAATGTTATTCAACTTATAACACAATTAGATTTACAAAGTTTCATTAAAAATTTACCTTAAAGTTTGTTTTTTCATCATATATATACTACATTGAACATATAGGAATTACCTATTTTCTTAAATGAATCATTGTGTTAAAGTGCTAAGGATAGGATTTATCTTTAAATACTCTGCCGTGTCGTTGCTTCACTTGTGTCATAAATTTGTCCTCAGCATAAGTCGTATTTGATTAAAATAGAGCTTTTAATGACGGCGGTCAAGGTTTATTTTTTACCTATTTATTCCTGAACCGAATTTTTTTCACTTGCAATTGTACACACTAGTTTGGCTTATTAATCTTCACATTTTAATAAAATGCAAACGGAATCGGTAGAGCCGGTTTGGAGGCATTTAATGTTTTACAACAGCCCCGTGGGTTATTTGTTGTATTTTTTTTTAATAATTCACTACCCGGTGTTTTTATAAAGAAGGCGACCAATAAGTTTTGTTTGGGTTATAAAAGGATACTTTTGAAAATAATTCGCACAAATCTGTAGAGCCGAGGTTGAGAATGTGGTACTTTCAATAAGGTTGACTTAACAGACGAACCCCAAAAAGAAACGATTTTATTTTGACGGCGTGTCACTTTTACATTATAAAGTTTTGTTTTAATTTACCACTTGACTGATTTAAATTAAACTTTGTACAGATATTCAGTATAGAAATACTCAAATGTTTTTTACACAGATAGAAATACACAGAAATTTTTTTTTATACATGTGAAACGTCACATTAAGTTATGCTCTGAACCTTCATCTCACTAATATCAACTCTTTAATTCTTCTAACGAAATTTACAACCTTCTACCAATACAAACATATCCTACAAGCTCAAGAAACCAACTTTTTCACATTACATTTATTGAGTCTACTGAAATTACATTGTACGATTTGGCTGGGTAAGTACCAAGATGTTGCACATCAACTTGATTAGCTTGAGTGAATAGCTCTGATTGAACAATAATTTTAAATAAATTATTTTTCACCATCATGATACCTACACCCAGCCCCCATCATAGAATATAATACAGCAGTTTCTCTAGATGTTATTCTTAATTAATTGTTAAATTTTATTGGTAATAAAATAAATTGTAAAGGTAAATTTATTTAATTAGTTATTCCACAAGTGATTTGAAACTCGTTATTGTGTATATCGCTACATTATTGACGGCGATCAGGTTCTAACTAACTTTGTAGATGTTGTAACCCATAAGTAAAATCAAAAGATAAAAAAGTAAAACTACATCGCCCAGACAGTCTTATCCGGAAAATGCAAGGATAAAATAATCACATATCAATAAATCGGTCTCACACAATGTGGAGGCAAAACTAAAACCCCATATTCAGCCAAAGGTCCCATGGGATTACCACGCCCAACTTAATAAAGTTAAAACAGAGATGAGGCTTGTATATAGATCACATATATTGTTATATATATTGTTTAAATATAAAAGGTTAATGTTTGTTGTCCGGCAATGCCGAACACTCCAAAAATTGAATTAAAAATAATTATTATGCCAATAAAATATAAATTAAATAGGGAAAATATAAGACTCTGTTGTATGGATTTCATCAGTGAGAGCTTTTGATACGTTTTTGATTCTGCAGATTCCCAGAAAATTACGTATAACAGTTATTTTCATACAGTAAAATTAAATAATTTTACATTCTTTTTTATAAAAAATGAAAAGGTTTAGAGGTTCTATTTGTATTACATTATAATATGAGGTTGTGTAAATACTCTCATGGTGTCCTTTAATTTGTTTAAGAACAAAGTACAGTATATCAACTGACTGTAAAAGTCCTAAAAAAAGATAGAGTAAGCATTTTGTATTTCCTAGCCTTGTAAGCCACTAATTAGTTAGTGTTCTTTATAGATTCGCTCAGGCAGTTCGCTCTGTGAATAAGTTATGTAGTTGCACTTTAAAAATCTCTTTTAAAAAACAACAACTGTATTTTACTATAATAATTTTATTTAAATGAATTAAATTGAATTAACAATAAAATGGAAAGTACTCTCTTATTCACAGAGCGAACTGTCCTGAGCGAATCTATAAAGAACACTAACTAACTAGTGGCTTACAAGGCTAGGAAATACAAAATGCTTACTCTATCTTATTCTAGGAAAACTACATCTATTGTGTTTACTTATGCTAAATATTGTTCATATAACTCCTCCATACCTAAACAAAACTTCCGGGGGTTGTTGGAAGTTAGGTCCTGGTTGAGGTTGTTTACAAAATATTTTATAAGTTAGATATAGTATTCCAACTACCAACATTACATAAATTATTACTGTCCATACACTAATTTCTGTTACAATTATTGTCTTCTGTGGAATTGATGAGATGGTGTCCAAATTTATTTTATCAAATTCAATATTTTTTAGGTTAATTGAAAATTCTGGTTGTTGATTTCCTGAAAGATGTAGTCCAGAAGCATCTAAGAGTTTTGGATGTCCACCATCGGTTTTGGACGAGTGATAGAGCTGTTTATCTTTGTAGAAAATTGTATCACTGGGTTAATTAAATAAATACCCTGAAGTGTTTTAGTTAAAGTTTCTTTTTGATTTGTTATTTTAAAAGTTTCCTTTTGAGGGAATATTGCTAAATATTGGTTCATCTCAGGTATCCATTTAATTAGATTGTCTATGATCTTCAAAGCGGTGTATTTGCAATTGTCTGTCGTGCCATGTTAAACAATAGATGTTTCACAGTTAAGTTCATTATGGGATATTTGTTCCAATGAGCATAAGAATTTTGATTGAATTTTGTCATTACATTCACTATCTAAACCTAATATAAATTTACTTAATTTACCTTTAGATACTAACAAATATTTTACTGTAGGGATTATAGTTACATAACCTGATTCATATTTAGTAGGTACAGAATACAATTTGTAAGTATTAAAATCTGTTTCATCTACAATTGGTAAATCAAGTGAATATACAATTTCATTTTTTCCAATATTACAACTTACTTCTAACAAATTTTCGAATTTCCAAATATTTTCTATTTTTGGTTCTAGAGGAAATTTATTATTATAGTATTTGTGAATTTTCTCGATTTCATAAAATAATTCCTTTGTGGAAATTATACTTGGGTGTAGCGTTCCAAGTTTACAGAAAGTTAGTGAGTTTTCTTCTATATCTTATACTAAACTTAACAACATATTACATAAAATATTTAATTGATTTAGTACATCTCTAAATTTTTCTAATTCTACAAAATCATCTAACTTCTTATTTATAAATAACATTTTATTCCTTAATTCACAAAGTTTTCTTCAATTATATTTACAGTTTTGTTAAATTCTACAATATTGTCTGTACTAACAGAATATTGAGATGCAATTTGGTTTTTTATGTTGAACTGATTGTTCTTAATATTTTCTATTAGTTTATCATATTTTTGGCCGTCATAAGCGTCCAAATTTCCCGTGAATAATTTCAATATTGAGCCTAAACCATCAGCGATACCTCTTTTTCTTTTCGTTTTATCATTATTTCTTACAGAAAGTATTTTTAATTTTTCTTTTATTGTTTCTCTAGTATGGTTAATAAACTTAAAGTAATTAACAACATCTCTTATCTTACTACCATTGTCCGTTACAAATTCAATATTTCCATCTAGACTTGCTAAACAATTACCACAATTCTGATTAAAACAATTTGACAAAATTCTATAACAAAACTCTAAAATATTTACTTGCTTAAATATTCCTTCTAAACTAAAATAATGTATAAAAGTATGATATGATGACTTTAGTTTTGCTTGGCCTAGATCAATTATTGGGATTACTCCTAAATTTTGGGTAATGTCTCTTATCTCAGTTGTTTCTAAGGCGGCTCCTTTGAGGAACGGGAGGGACCTGTAACAGGATTTTCATAGGAATTAGACTGTGGAATTACATTTTTTTGACAAATGAATTTTTTGTTTAGTGTTGTGGTGTCTCCTTTCAATTTTACCTGTTTTCCTTTCTGGGTTTACCGAGGTTTTCTGTTCTTTATTATATTTATTTTTGGTTTTACTTTGTTTTTGTACAGTTTTAATATAAACGTCAGTTGGAATTTCGGGAAGTGGTTCCTTGTTGATATTCCTTTTGGCTTGGACATTTTCTTTTGTTACTTGATTAATTTCCCTAATATGGTCGTAGAGTTTTCGCGTTTTTTCTTTGTGAGTGTTAATATAATCACTTATAAATTGTCTTCCTATATCAATGTCTAAAATTGAATTCGAGTGTCCTTACAATACTTCAAATGGAGTTAATTTTGTGACTGAATGTATACTATTGTTATAGGCAATGATTGCATATTTTACTTTATTTCCAATTGATTCGTTCTTGAATTCGGGTTGATTGTTTTATAGCCGTATGTGCTCAATTAATGTAGAATGCAATCTTTCTCCCATTCCGTTGGAGGCTGGGTGTTGTGTGCTTATAAAATTAATTTTTATTTTATGTAAGTCCATCAATTCTTTCACTAGCTTGTTATTAAACTCTGTCCCATTGTCTGAAATGATAACTTCTGGTATGCCGTGGTGAGCAAAATAGTTTAACAGTTTATCAACTATCTCAGCTGCTTGTGCACCTGCAATACGATACACATGGGCATATCTTGAAAAGCTGTCGACTATACTCAGAAACATTTGCTTGTCAAGAGATAAGCTATCTACATGGATTGTTTGAAGCGGTCTTGAAGCTGTAGGCGTTAAATTCATCTCTAATCTTAGAGGCGTTCTTTCGTATTTTGTTTTCAAACATATCTCACCGTTGTTTATAAAATTTTGAACGTCATTTTTTATATTTGGCCAATAATATTTCCTTTTTTTTTTCATATGTTTCTTGAACTCCACGATGATTAGTTTTTCCTGTATGATAATTGTTGATTATTTCTTGAATCTCGTCCTCATTTTCGATATCTAGTAATTTAGTTGTGCATTTAACCAACCATAGTTGTGAACTTTTAAAGGTCCTAGCTAAACAAGTTGCAAACTTCTCGTAAAAATCACTTTCAAAATATAGGCTATATTTTATATTTGGTTCTAAATATTCTTTTACGGACTTTACTATATCGTTATCAAAATTATTTTCGGATATCTCTACAATTAATCTTGTTTTGTTATTTTTAAATAATTTTTGTATTCTAACTTTTTGGGGTTTATACTTTATTAGGGACAATATGATCTGGTTTTTTCCAAAATTTACAGGTTCATCTAGAATAGGTATTTCGGTTACGGTGTTTCCTTCATAGTTCGAGTATACTGTTTGGTCACTATCTTCTATTGTTTCCGTGTCCGAAAAAATGTCCTCGGTTTCGTCTAAATTGGAAATCATTGATTGGTTTTCTTCTAATTCTGGGAAGTATTTGGAAATTAGGTTTGCTGAGTCTGATATTGCACCAAGGCTGTCTTCATTAATCGTTGCTTCAGTAATTTTCGGATTATTGTCAGTAATATTTAGTTGTATCCTTGAGAGTGCGTCAGCATTCTGATTTAATTTACCCTTTTTATACACGATTTGATAGTCGTATTCTTCTAATTTAAGTCTCCACCGAAGAAGTTTTGAATTCGGTTCTTTTACAGAAAATAGCCATTGAAGCGGTTTGTGGTCAGAAAAGATTTTTAATTTTCTTCCGTACAAATAAGGTCGAAAGTATTTCGTTATTCGTTGCCCAAACTATTGCAATGAATTTTTTTCTATAGCCGAATAATTAACTTCGCTGTCATTCAATGTTCGACTAGCATATGCGATAGGTAAATCGGCGCCATTATTTTTTTGGCTGAGTATCGCTCCGATTGCGAAATTACTGGCGTCTGTAGTTAAATTAAATTCTTTTTCGAAGTCTAGATATTGTAGCAAGGTTTCATTTGATAATATATTTTACAGGTTTCAAAACAATGGATTATTTATGTCAATTTTGGCACCTTTCTTTAAACAGTTGGTAAATGGTTTTGTTATATTAGCAAAGCTTTTAATAAATTTCCTATAATAACCTAGTAGTCCTAAAAGTCCTTTAATTTCTTTAGTTGTTCTAGGTATCGGGTAACATTTTATAGCGTTAACTTTATCTGGATTAGGTTTAACACCTTCTGCGGTTACTATGTGCCCTAAATACGCTACTTCTTTTCTAAGAAATTCTGTTTTGTTTACTTGAATTTTAAAGTTTGCATTCCGTAATCTCTCAAAAACATCTCTAAGTTCTTGAAGACTGGTTGAATATATTATGATGTCATCTAAATACACTAGGCATGTTTCGTTTTGAATTCCCCTTAAAATGTTATTCATAATTCTTTGGAAAGTAGGAGGACTATTCTTAAGACCAAACGCCATGCGTAAAAATTCGTAATGTCCGGTTTCCGTTGAGAATGCAGTTTTTTCTACGCTTGCAGGATCCATTTCTACCTGGTGAAATCCTGAAGTTAAATCTAATGTTGTAAAGTATTGAGATCGACCTAATTTGTCTAGGATATCTGTAATATTTGGCAATGGAAACCTGTCGTCTATGGTTTTAGAATTTAGGCCCCTAGAATCTATTACAAGTCGAAATTTTTGTTTTCTAGAAGCATCTTGTTTTTTGGTACGATCCAAACTGGAGAATTCCATGGGGAATGAGAAGGTTGAATGATTTTTTGTTTTAACATATCTTCGATTTGATTGTATACTTCATTTTTATAAATTTCCGGGTATCGATAATTTTTGAAATAACCGGGAATGTCATCAGTGGTCCTAATTACATGCTTAATTTGGTTGGTAAAAGTCAAATTATCCCCTTCAACATAAAATATATCACAATATTCTTCTACTAATTTAATTATTACTTTTCTTTCTTCAGAGTTCATGTGGTCCACCCTAATTTTGGATAGATCTAGTCTAGGTTTTTCATTCTTGTGATCAATTATATTTAAATTAATTTTATTTTCTTAGTTTTTTATGAAAGTATTTGTTTGAAAAATGTTGTAACTATTTAAAGTTTCTAGTTCAAGTGGTTTTAGCAACAATCTCTTATTTTCCGTTGTGTTATTTATTATATGACAATAGGCTTCCCCTTCACGTACTGTGACTATACATTGGGGAATTTCTAATCCGTCCATATTTTTATAAGATAACAATCTTTCATAATTATTTTTAACTTTTATTTTTATTTTCACTATTTGGCTGGTACGAGCCTGGATATGATAGCTTGACATTTCTTTGACTGATACGTCCTTAGTTTTTAGAACATCCGTTTCTGTATTAAGATAAAGAATTGGGATCCTTTCATTGCAACATATTAGTTTATTATTTATAAAGTCTAAATTTATTTTTAAATCTTTAATACCATCCAGTCCAAATAGTAGATCAAAGCTTTTGTGAAAGTCAAATAGGTAGAATTTAGTTAATTTTTACCTAATAGGGGTAGTGTACAACTGTAATTTTCTTTTGAAACTCCGTGTGCAGTGGCTACTTCAAATGGTTCTTTAATTAGTCTTGTTTTAAAACTTTTGAATCCTAATGATTTCTTTATGAAAGATCTTGTGCTACCGGTGTCTATTAATATTTTTAGATTGGTGCTCGGGTCATATATGTAGGGTAGTTCATTATTGTCATTTTGAATATTCATAATTGAAAAATGGTTCTTAGGTTCTGTTATCCTAAAAATTGATTCTCTTCTGTTTGGTCTAAAAAATAATTCTGTTCTGTCTCAGTATTTGTCTCTTCTACACAGTAGTCTGATGGATCGTTGTCCGATGGATAATCAGGAAGAGTTTCGTCATAACTTGGATTTTCTTGGATCGGTGTTTGATACATAGTATAATTGTTATTATCTTCCATACTTCGTCCCGTCATCTGGTAGAGTTTAGGATTTTGCTTAGATATTCCATCCGATTGTCTGGTTGACGTAATCATAGGAGTGGGGTGGTACGTTTGTTTTTGATTTAATTGAGGTCTCGAATTGTGGTTATTATTAAACTGTCCACGTTGAGATTGACCAGATGTAGTAGGAAAAGGTTTATAGTACGGGTTTGGTTGTTGGTACGTATGTCTGGGATTTTGGTTAAACGGGTTTGGTCGTTGGTACATTTGTCTGGGATTTTGGTTAAATGTGGCATTAAATGGTCTTTTAACAAAATTATTTTGGCCTTTAGGAACAACATTTTGCTTATTAGAATAAGTTATCATTTTATTATTTTTAAATTGAAAATCATTAGTTAACATGCTAAGGGCTTCCCCAAGAGTTGTGGGATTTTTCGTTCTCATGAGGGAGCCAAGTGGTTCATGTAAACCCTCTTAACAGAACTCGTAAAGCTAAATTTTGTGTATAACTGCACAATACACCTTGTGCCGCTGGTTCTTTGTTAATAAAATATGCTATCTGAAGATTTACCAATTTTTGTATTTTCTCATAAAATTTAAATGGTGATTCGCCGGCTTCTTGCTTTAGTTCCGACATTTCAAGATTTAATGTATAGCAATCTCTTTTGTCTAAATAACTTGATAAAAGTGTTTTTCTAACATCTAACCAAGAGTAACTATTTGAGCTTACAACTAATTTCAAAGCTGCACCTTTTAATTTAGTCAAAATGGTAGAAAGCAAATATTCATTTTGAAAATCATCTGGATACATAAAATTTACTAACTATTTTGTCACAAATCGAGATGAATCTGTTAAGCATTTTGGGTTCACCCGAGAATTCCGGGATCATGTCTAGGTACTTTTTCTTTAAGACTGGAGTCGTCATTTTGTATAATAAAAGCTTAAATAATCTAATACAATTCTAATAACTAATTAACTAACAGCTAAAGTTTTGCAAATTAAAATATTGGTTACACAATATATTTTTACAAATTATCTTATTTTAATTACTCACAAAATCCAAAATTTTATGCTCATAGCGTTGTTATTCACTACACTAATTCTTAATAATATCCGTTTATTAAGTATTGTTCACACTCCAGTAACGGTTAAAACCGAAGATAACTATTTTCACTAATTTTTTGGAGAGTCCTACATACTGCGCCAGCTATGTAGTTGCACGTTAAAAATCTCTTTTTAAAAAAACAACAACTTTATTTTACTATAATAATTTTATTTAAATGAATTAAATTGAATTAACAATAAAATGTAAAGTACTCTCTTATTCACAGAGCGAACTGTCCTGAGCGAATCTATAAAGAACACTAACTAACTAGTGGCTTACAAGGCTGGGAAATACAAAATGCTTACTCTATCTTATTCTAGGAAAGCCACCTCTATTGTGTTTACTTATGCTAAATATTGTTCATATAACTGATATATGTTGTTTAAATATAAAAGATTAATGTTTGTTGTCCGGCAATGCCGAACACTCCAAAAATTGAATTAAAACTAATTATTATGACAATAAAATATAAATTAAATAGGGAAAATATAAGACTCTGTTGTATGGATTTCATCAATGAGAGCTTTTGATACGTTTTTGATTCTACACATTCCCAGAAAATTACGTATAACAGTTATTTTCATACAGTAAAATTAAATAATTTTACATTCTTTTTTATAAAAAATGAAAAAATTTAGAGGATCTATTTGTATTACATTATAATATGAGGTTGTGTAAATACTCTCATGGTGTCCTTTAATTTGTTTAAGAACAAAGTATATCAACTGACTGTAAAAGTCAAACGTACTTGTCCAGGGGATCTCATACAACATTTCATTAAAATGGTTAATTTTGAGATATACAAAATGTGAATAACGTCTCGAAATATGGACAATAAATGAGAGCGCACAAAATTTGATCAAAATCGTAATTTTGCGTTATCAAAAACGTCAAAAATTGTATAGCTTTTGACTCGACCGTTTCCAGTTAAGCCTTTACAAAAAAAATTTTTTGTCCATAATTTTGAGTTATCAAAAAAGTCAAAAATTGTATAGCTTTTGACTCAACCGTTTCCAGTTAAGCCTTTACAAAAAAAAATTGTTTTTGTCCATAATTCGAGACGTTATTCACATTTTGTATATCTCAAAATTAACTATTTTAATGAAATGTTGTATGAGATCCCCTCGACAAGTACGTTTGACTTTTACAGTCAGTTGATATACTGTACTTTGTTCTTAAACAAATTAAAGGACACCATGAGAGTATTTACACAACCTCATATTATAATGTAATACAAATAGAACCTCTAAACCTTTTCATTTTTTATAAAAAAGAATGTAAAATTATTTAATTTTACTGTATGAAAATAACTGTTATACGTAATTTTCTGGGAATCTGCAGAATCAAAAACGTATCAAAAGCTCTCACTGATGAAATCCATACAACAGAGTCTTATATTTTCCCTATTTAATTTATATTTTATTGGCATAATAATTATTTTTAATTCAATTTTTGGAGTGTTCGGCATTGCCGGACAACAAACATTAACCTTTTATATTTAAACAATATATATAACAATATATGTGATCTATATACAAGCCTCATCTCTGTTTTAACTTTATTAAGTTGGGCGTGGTAATCCCATGGGACCTTTGGCTGAATATGGGGTTTTAGTTTTGCCTCCACATTGTGTGAGACCGATTTATTGATATGTGATTATTTTATCCTTGCATTTTCCGGATAAGACTGTCTGGGCGATGTAGTTTTACTTTTTTATCTTTTGATTTTACTTATGGGTTACAACATCTACAAAGTTAGTTAGAACCTGATCGCCGTCAATAATGTAGCGATATACAAAAGAACGAGTTTCAAATCAATTGTGGAATAACTAATTAAATAAATTTACCTTTACAATTTATTTTATTACCAATAAAATTTAACAATTAATTAAGAATAACATCTAGAGAAACTGCTGTATTATATTCTATGATGGGGGTTGGGTGTAGGTATCATGATGGTGAAAAATAATTTATTTAAAATTATTGTTCAATCAGAGCTATTCACTCAAGCTAATCAAGTTGATGTGCAACATCTTGGTACTTACCCAGCCAAATCGTACAATGTAATTTCAGTAGACTCATTAAATGTAATGTGAAAAAGTTGGTTTCTTGAGCTTGTAGGATATGTTTGTATTGGTAGAAGGTTGTAAATTTCGTTAGAAGAATTAAATAGTTGATATTAGTGAGATGAAGTTTCAGAGCATAACTTAATGTGACTTTCTACATGTTTTTTTTTTAATTTCGTAGGAGAGGTGGAACATTTTCAAAAGACAAGAGACATACGATCTTCCCAATACTATGAGATTGTTGCTCACTAAAAACTACCTTCCTTCCTGTTAGTACCAATGTTTAATTGGTGCATGCTGCTTTTAATTTGGAACGATAGATGGCAACACTAGAACGTTGAATTTCTGAAATTCATCCACATCTTATTTATTGTGTGTGTACATTAAAGCTATAACTGATTTCTCGCTTTTGTAATGGAAAGGAAATAAATTCAAATCTATATATGGTGTTTCAACTTTGGGAAGTGATATTTTTTTTCTAGAAACATATTATTGTCTGTAAACTTTTTTTATCTGTCTGTCGGCCATTTTGTGTTTTTTTGAAAAATAATAATAACTGTAGAAAATGTTATGATTTCAAGTCGAAATTTGCTATAAATATTTTCTATGCTGCCATTCTACCAGTATACCAAGAATCAAAACTTTATCTTTAACATATTCAAAAGGTTTACTTTTTTTTTATTATTATTAATTATTTTAGAGATGTTCAACATTAAAAGTTTCAACAGGCGCCAATTTGGTAATTTAAAGGATTGGGTTTTGATCTTTGCTATACTGGTAAAACGCAGTTTAGAAATAGTGATACCAAATGTCGACTCGAAATCTTAATAATTCCTAAAGTTATCATTTTTTTAAAAAACAAAATGGATGACGAAACGTCTTCGGTTATTTGTTTATAAAAATTGTTTTTCTTTATTTTCATGGCCTGAATCACTTCCCAAAGTATATAAAATTATTAATAGACTGTACCAGCGATAAATCCCTAATATGACATGATTCTCCCCCCTTTATTTTTATACTTCATGGAGGAAGTAGTGGACTGTCGGAACAAACTTTCAACGAATCCATTCTAACTTTACTAGTTCTTGTAATATCTAGCAATACATTTAGTAAAAATTGATTACCTTTAATTTACTTTTAAGAAAGTTCAAAGTAAAACGATTAAAAATTTGAGGATACTATAAATTTAAAAAGGTAATGGTTCTACTTTAAAGCATATTACGAATTCTATACCATAAAAGTAAAATTATAAGTGTATTGATTTAAAACATATTGTAAATTATTTTTTGAAATTATAAAACAAAAATATTATTGCAAAACGTATACATACATGAGTGAAAATATAAGAAAACTCAGTTCAGTAATCTTCCTCTTGAGAGTGTTAACACAGTATTGTCTATTAACAGTTTTGAAGCTGGCTTGTTTTGGACTTTTTTCGTGTCATGTGAATTATGGAATCGCTCTATGGGGTAACTAACAAGCAGTTGACTCACAGTATCTTTAGGCTACAAAAGCTGGCAATAAGAATCATAACTCGTTTGAACTATAAGTATTCATTTTAGTTTGGCTTTTTAACCCTACCGCGTATGTACATCCTTGAAGTAATTTTATATTACAAGTTTAAGAGTGAAACGGTTCGAATTATGGATGTACAAGCATACAATATTCGTAGCTGAGATAATTTTATTGGATCCGCACTTAGGTTAACTTCGGTAAGGAAAACTACATCTGAAACAGGAGTTATTTTGATGAACAAGCTCCCAAACGAGATTAAAGACATTACAGACAAGAAAGTGTTTAAATCAAACCTATATAAGTGGTTGAGGGTTAACGTATTTTACTCGGTTGTGGGGTTTCTCGAGGCCACAGATTAGTATTGTTTCAGCCTTTTGAGCAATTGTAATTGCGCTTTATAGTAGAAAGTGGATCTAATATATATATATATATATATATATATATATATATATATATATATATATATATATATAAGTAAAATGTTTATATTGACATTTTCAATTAAATTTTTCTGAATTTCAATAGAGTTCCCTATTTGAGCACACTATAACCCCCATACACCAAATTCTATCTTTCTTTTAAGTTTTGTGCTTATTTCAGACGAAAACGACGCAGCCAAAATGACTTTTTCGGAATCCTGAGACCATGAAACCAGATAATCAGCAAATCGGTCTTAATATATACATGTGTCACACAGACCTTTCTGATAACGGTTGTCAAATATTGTATTGATTTATCAAATGTAAATAACGTCAGAGACAATGAGTGATCAAAGCCAAACTTCCAACTAAAAATATGGAGTTATCAAAGCCATATTTTCAACAAATGATTTCATGAAAATACTGGTATACCCGGTTAGCCCTGGAATCTCCACGCCAGATGGACACCGTTTTATTTTAAATAAATTGTATTGGTTTGCAACTCAACTGTTCCCAGTTGAGTCATTACAAAAATAGACTATAATAAATAACTATGATAATTTAAATTTAAATTAACTATGTTCAAACATCAAAATTTCGTTTTTCTCAAAATAAAAACCAACTACTGTATTTTAATCCAATTTTGTATATGGGTGTATTTTGGCCATATCACGGGAAGTTTTTCACATATTCTGATAACTCAAATTTGCGATTTTAATCAAATTATTTATGCGGCCATTTTTTGTCAGTATTTCAGGACATTTTTCACATTTTTTGGTAACTCAAAATTACGATTTTCTCAAAATCGACAAGAACGGTTTAAACAAATTTTGTATATGGCATATTTGGACCATACCTCGGGACATTTTTTGATAACTTAAAATTACGATTTTGTGAAAATCGAAACTAAGGATTTTAATCAAATTTTGTATGCGGACATATTTTGGCCATATCTCTGGTTCTGTTTAACACAACTCGATAACAAAATCGTTTTAAAAGTTGTTTCCAGTTGCCCGCCAAGGTTATTTGTAAATTAAGCCTGAATCGTAAACAATTGTCGGAAAATATGAAAGAAAAAAGATGGCACAAAACTTTCGTATTTATCAAACGGTATTTCCTACTACGCTAACCTTAAACTAAAATTAATTTGATACAATCAGCTGTTCTCTGAAAAATAGCAAAGTTCACATTAATCTCGCAATGTTTACCTTAGTACAAGATGTCAACTTATAAATTAGTTCTTCTGTCATGGTTGTACTATAGATTAAATGACAAAACCTATATAACAATTTCATAAAAATGCTAAGAAATAAGACTCTGAGTTCACTAGTTTCCCGAATTTAATCTTTACTATCTAACCTCAAATTAAAATTAATTTTCTTTAAATCAGTTGTTCGCAACAAAATGGCAGGATTCACTTTATTTCCGAAAAAATGTATAACAAGTTCGTTTAAAAAAATCATAATTTGAAAATTACGAAATCCACATATTTATAGGTTAGACATAATGACAATTCTTCATATTCGCGTCACAATGTTTTTCATCTTTCCCATCCAGAGGTATGCCCAGAAACTAAACCAAAAGCAACGATAACGTGGTGGTTCCTTTATGATTGTAAAGAAACAGAAACCAGTACATTATGAAAGAGATGGGAAATACATATTACTGACGGGTCACTCTACTGTCTCAGCTTCAAGGTGTTCACATCAGAGAAGACTTGTTTGGCAGCCAGCGCTTTCACTAGCTTAGTTGCATGCATTCTCACCCCTCAGGGTATATTGCCCATGATGGCGGCGGCTACAAAGTGGAACTGGTCACTCCACTATCTCAAATTCAATGTTTTGCCAACAAATTCAATGTATGACCTCTGTCTATATTTTTGTCTATGCTTTCTTGTATGCCACTAACATTTTTCTTCTGTTGCGGATATGGCTTCTCCTGGTCTCCAAACTTATTGAAATATTTATACGTATGTGCCTCTAATAAAATATCTCTATCAATCTGTCAGTTTTTTTTTTGTATCTGTTTCAGCTTGATATAAATTTTAAGTAATATGTATGTGTATGTGCCTCTAAAGACATTTCCGTTCTAGTGAAGTACCAGTTTCCTTCTTGCAGTGCAGCCATTAGGGAGTTCTCTAGATGCACCTATTCGCTCTCCCCAGTGCATGTTCGTGGGGGAGGGGGGAGGTATTTTTAGTGGGTATGCCTTTAGGGGTGTAGGGGTGAGTCCCACAGTATCTCTCAGAAGAGAGATCTGCATAAATACGGATTTTACCTCCCTAAAAAAAACCCAAAAAAGCGATTACAACTTATTAGCACCCTATTAGCAAGCTTATTACCTTCATGATATTTTTTTTTTTTTTTTTTTTTTTATAGAGAAGGAAAAATCCATCATGGACCTTTTCTTACCATGGGTCTCGCCCAAGGTTGTGCCGGACTCTTACCGACTAAAAAAACCTCCTCTTTTTCACCTCTACCCTCCTCTGCGGAACCATCTTGTGACATTACTTCACAGAGGGGGAGTTTCTTGCCCTATGGGCTCATCCTATCTTTGTTAATTTTGCTAACGCAGCTGGACTTCTCTTATCTTCATTACCATCCTGATAAATTCCTCAATGGCCTTCCAATTTGCCTCTTCTGCCACCATTAGCTCCCCTAGGTTGTCAGGGGAGATTGGCAACCCAAGCAGGGATCCCAAACACTCCCGTTCTGGTGTCCATCTTTTACAGTTAAAGAGCACATGCTCTGCGTCGTCCACTTCCGCACCGCAATCCAGACAGCTTGCTTCCTCCGATCGCTTGAAACGATGAAGATATGCCCTAAAGCTGCCGTGTCCCGTCAAGGCCTGTGTCAGGTGATAGTTCGTTTCGCCGTACGACCTGCTCACCCATTTCTGTAAGTCGGGAATCAGCCTGTGTGTCCATCGACCTGACGCATCTCTGTCCCATCTTATCTGCCACTTGCCAAAAAGTCTACTCCTAGCGCAGCGCCTTATCTGAGACGTTGGGGCCTCACCGACCTTGGTTTCCTCGTATATCTCTGCTCTTTCCCAGGCTAGCAGATCTATAGGTGGTATACTAGCCACAACCAAAACTGCTTCCGCTGAAACTGTCCGGTACGCGGCCGTGACCCTGAGTGCCACTTTCCTTTGGACCGACAGCAGCCTCTTCCTAAAAACGTTCTTGGTTAGCGCGTCTACCCAAGCCGGCACGGCGTATAGTATTATGGAGTGGACCACACTCGCGTATAGCCTTCTTTTCTTTTCTCCGGGCCCACAGACGTTGATCATCAGCCTTGACAGGTTCCCCGCTGCCGCCGATGCCTTTGTCGATAACTTCATTATGTGAGGCCCGAAAGATAAGCCTCTGTCTATCTCCACACCAAGGTAGGTAACCTGATTTGACCAGTCAATCCTCACCCCATTGACCGTCAGTCTCGGAGTCTTATACGATCGGCGCTTTGTTACCAAGACCGCCACAGTTTTGTCAACGGCCATCTCCAGCCCTCTGCTGGTAAGCCATCTTTCGACGATTCTGATACTCTCTTGCATCCTGGCCTCCAAGACGTGCTCTTCTAGAGCTTCAACAATTATGATACTGTCGTCAGCGAAACCTACTATCCTGGATCCTGGTGGAAGTGAGACTTCCAGAAGGTCATCGAACACCACCTTCCAGAAAAATGGGCCCAGTCGAGAACCCTGTGGCGCTCCCCTTGTCATCTTCTCTTCCACTGACCATCCATCTCCCTCAAACAGAATCTGTCTCTGGTTAAGGTAGTCCCCGATTATTTTCCTTAGGTGTTCCGGAACGTTCTTATCTTCTAATGCCTGTAGTACATCCTGCCATCTCAGAGAATTAAATGCGTTTCTAATGTCTATGGCTATCATAGCACAGAAACCCTTCTTCTCGTTTCCTTTCTCTCTAGCCGCCTTGACTGTACTCAATGTTTCTTTAATGGCATCCACTGTCGACACCCCACTCTGAAAACCAAATTGGTTTCTAGAGAAACCTCCAATGGTCGCCATATGTGCCTCTAGACGGTGCAGAATCAGTCCTTCTAAAACCTTGCCCATGGTATCCAGCAGGCAAATGGGTCGGTACGATGACGTTTTATCTAAGGGTTTATCTCCTTTCCTCAGGAGTATCAGTTTTTGCCTCTTCCATAACTCGGGAAAGGTACTGGTCTTAAGGCACTTGTTGTAAAGCTCCAACATTCTCTCTGGGCGCTCCTCGATAATCCTCTTAATGATTTCATTAGGAATCCCATCTGGGCCTGGGGATTTCCCAGACTGTAGCCTTTTACCTTCCCTCTTTAGGTCATCAACGGTGAAGCGATCCTCATACTGCCGGATTGACGGTACCTGACGCTCTCTTCCGATGTTATCTCCGCCGGGGAATAGGTCCCGGATGATCTCTTTCACCCAGCGCTCGTCGTTCAGTTTAGGGCTCTTTTTAGTGGCACCCAGTTTCTTGCACACTATCTTGTAAGGAAACCCCCACAGGTCATTCTCCAGTTCTTCAAGCATGTCTCGCCATTTTTTCCCCTTACTTTTCTTAATGGCCTTCTTCAGCTTCATTCTCGCCTCCTTGTATTGGCTAATCAGAATCTGGTCTCCTCTAGATCTGGATGACCTTCTTTTAGCCATCAGGCATGTTTTGCGAAGTTCTGCAATCTCATCCGTCCACCAGTACTTGGCCCTGTGACTACCACCTTGTATTCTGCGCCTAGGCATACATCTATTGCATATTCTAGTCAGCTCTTTCGTGATCGCTACGACCTGTTCTTCAATAGATAGGGAGACAATCCGGCTCTTTCCAAACGCGTCGAGGAGCTTTTGCTCTTCTAACGCTTCCTCTAGGGCTACTTGGTCTATCTTCTTGGCGTTCCAGGATTTTAACCTTGTGCTCCCGCAGGTGCTCCCTTGCCTCGAACCAGCCTCCTCCAAGAAGACCTCCTGTGATCCATTCAAGTGAAAGAGGATGTAGGAGTGGTCGCTTAGAGACTCGTCTTCCTGGACCCTCCAATCCGAAACCCTTCTTGCCACCTTCTGACTAGCTAGTGTCAGGTCAATAATTGACTCTGCGCTCCCTCTCGCAAATGTTGGTCTGTCGCCTCTGTTCAGGACCGCTAAGTCCAGTCGCGCGATAAAATCTTCCACTAGCTGTCCTCTCCAATCAAGACGCCATTCACCCCAGAGGGGGGATTTCGCATTGAAGTCTCCAGCGATAATAACTTCCGCTCCACCCTTCCTCACACTATACTCCAATTCCCACAATTCTTCTTCGAACTTCTCTTTTGTATCGTTCGGCGAGAAGTAGCAGCTGTATACCTTCAATTCCCCAATATGGATCGAAACGAATCCGCAGTTGGGCTTCTCCGGTGTCTTGGTACGCGTTTTCGAATTAATCACCATTATAGCAGCCCTGCCACTACCTTCCTCATACCATTCAGCCGTGTCTATTTTCCGATAAAACTCTGACAGCAACAATACCACCGCTTGATGTTCTGTGGCATGCTGTAGGCACAGGTCTTGGGCTAGTCTTCCCCTTCCCAAGTTCACTTGTAAGAACGTAGTCCCTTTCCCCGCGGCTGTCTGAGTTCGTCGACGTGGCATCATGTTCTCTTTGTCTTTGCTCGGTCTAACGCCTCACGGAAAACCCGGCACTCTCCTGAGCCCAGGACGTGGGACACTCCCTGTTCTCCGAGCTTCCTTTCGGCGCACAGTATGCATCTCGGCTCCTTATTGCAGTCACTCCGCTTGTGACCTACCTCGCCACATCGGAAGCATGCTCCTTCCACCTTCCTCTTTGGGCCCTTGCAGGTTGCCTGTACATGGCCAAACCCGAGGCACGAGAAACACTGAAGCACCCTGATCCACTTCCGCACTCGGCAGTTGACCCAACCGATTTTTATTTTGCCGGGATTTAACAGAGTATTTGCGTCCTTCTGGCCTACCTCAACTATGGCCAGGACCTGCTCTCTGGTATTAGGTTTTGTTAGGTATACTTTTACATCAGGCTTTTCCTCCTGCAGAACGGTACATATTGCCAGACGTACCTCTTCTTCTGTAGAGCAACAGTCCAGGTCTCTAATTTCCAGTTTTACCCTGGTTTCTAGGCGGCGGACACCAGCTCCTTCTCCGAGTATTAGCTGTAGCTCATCTCTGAACTTTGAGCTGTCCTTCGAGTCATCACCAAGTTCGAGCAGAATTCCCCCTTCTCTGGTCTTCCTGACTGATTTAATCGTCGTTCCCGACGATTCAGGCTTTGCTGAACTTCTAATCTTCTTCAGCGTCTCCGCATACGAGTTTCCGTCGGCTGGCTTAACTAGAACCGCTTCCGGTTTAGGTCTGATTTTTTTCGTCCTCTCTTCTGCTCTTGGTTTTAAGACCTGACTTGCTGTCTCTAGTCTAGGTCTCGCAAAATTCATCCCTTCTACTCTTCTTTGTGCCCGTCTCTCTCTTTGTTTCACCCTCTTGGGCTTAAAGATAGAGAAGGTTCCCTCGTTTCCTCTCTCTTTCATCTCCTCATTACTAGGTGTTTCTGCTCCTCCTATGTTAGTTTGAGTGTGCCTCTCCTCTGAGCTCACCGTTGAGATTCTAAGCCTCTTCCGAGGTGGAAGCTTTCTACTCTCTGTAGTGCTATTTATCTCCCCAGTTGGCGTCTTCTCTATCAAGCTTCTTACTGCGTTTTGCCTCAGCATTCTGCAAGCTTTCAACACTTCCAACCCCTCTTCTATACCGACAAGTCCGTTCTTAATTGCCATATTGACATTCTTCTGTTTGCCCGCGGCTTGACACATTATCCTGAGGGTATCTCTCATGATATTTAACTGCTTTTCCTCATTTTCGTCAGCTTCTTCTATCTGCCGCTTTAGCCTCTCAATCTCCTTATCTGTCGTAGATAGGACTGTCCTTTTGATATCCTCCCGGAGGTTTACAAACACTTCTTCTTCCGCTACGTCCATATCCAAAGTTGAAACCTGGTGGTTGACCTCTTGCAGTGACAACCCAGACGTATCGTTAGCTTCACCTTTATGAACTGCCCCCTTATCGATACTTTCCTCTCCGGTTGGAGGTGTTCGGTAAACCTTCGACCTCCTTTTAAAGGGGTCTAGCTCTCCTTCATCATCTTTGCTTGAGTCATCAACCGAGGCCGATGCTTTATGTCCACTTGTAGCATTCCGGGCCAAGTGGGCCACCCCCTCCTTGTGTGTCTGGCCGCCCCCAGAATTTACACTTGTAATGTCTCGGGCCAAGTGAACAACCCCCCCCCCCCCCCCCCCGACGAATCAGCGTGTGCTTGGTCGCCCCCAGAATCCTTGCGACCGGCGCCGGCCACCGGGGCTTTCACCCGATCGGAACCGGCGGTGAGATTCACCTTTGCAGGCTTACCCACCTGGGGTAATATCGTATTTAAGTCACACATCATGATTTGCTATTCGACGAGTTAGAAGAATTAGAAGGAAGAATAAATTAGAGACCCCTAGCCTTCGGAAACCTAACAGCGTCGGGGTCGGAAAAAAGGCTTAGTGCCCAATAGAAAAGAAGAAAAGAGTAGGGAATTCACCAAAGACAAGATGAAGAATGGTGAAGACCAGCTCGGGTACCCCGGGATTGCCAATCCCGTACCCACAAGATGTGGGCCCCTGGGGGGACCTTCATGATATTACCGAATGCGTTATTTTTATAGTGATTTGTTTAATTATTGCAATAAAAACTCATCGAGTTCTGTAATATTTTAACATAGATTTTTAAAAAAATACATAAATAAAAACAGCTTTTAATATACACAATTAAATAAATACAATTATCCCTTAGAAAAAATTGTATAATACGTTATATAGAAGAACGTATATTATTTATTGTAATAAAAAGGAGTTAACATAGACTACAGTGCTATAAAATAAGTAATAATAGCCTAATAACTGATAATTTTAAAATTAATACAACTGTTGCGTAAAAAAACATGCTCACTGTATAAAAAATAAGTTAATGTATAGCAATAAAATTATAAAAATAGAAATTTAATATATAATACGTTTTAAAACAAATAATGACATTGTAAATATGTACAATAAATAATATACAATAATAATATTATAAATACTGTAATAACAATAAACTAATCGTATAATTGAGACGAGTAATCAATCTTAATGCTACGTATGTGGATAGCATGGATGATTATTGCTATAATATGTTTTAATATATTATAACGTTGTGTTGGTGATATACAATTATTGTCGTTTAACACTTTACAGCAACAGACATCTGTGAAACGTTCTGTTTCGTTCCAATTTTCCATTAATAGCTTCAACATGGAGTTGTTGGAAGTGTGTTACGGTTATCGCTGAGTGTTACAAAATTAACAGGGTGTTTGTAGTAACCTATTACCCTGGTAATAGCTCCAAAGTACATTTTATTATCCCTGTTACGTTTATGGACAATTTAAAATAAAATCTGTTGTGTTTAAAGTGTCAAATTAAAATAAGGACTTTATAAAACTATATTTCATGATCTATTGTTAACTTTGAATAGATGTTAATCAGAAGACAGGAACTTTTTATAATTTGAAGTAAAATATATACATGCTTGTGATTGGTTGATCATAATCCCTTCAGCTAGCGAACTGGTAATTTTTTTCGGGAAAAATTAATTAGTTCAGTTGATAATTTCTGTTTAGTATGTAAACCCTTCAGATTTGCAAAATGTATTGTTACACCGACATCCACCGAATGTAAGATCCCGATTAGTGATTTGAATGTATCTGTTGCCCTCTTCCTGATTCGTGTAGAAGAGAAAAATCCCTCTCCAAGATCTACTCCACAATTAGCTATTTCATTATACCTTCGAAAGTAATATAAATATACCTACCTTATATGGGCCTCCTTTCCAACGAGCAAGCTAACTTTAAAGATATTGTTTGTTTTTTATACTAATACACATATTGATTGATTTGGAACAATTGCTGATTTGATATATTGGCTTTCTCAAGCAATATTTGAATAAACTTAGTCATTGGGACACAGTTTCTTCTTTACCCGTGTTAATTTTTTCATCACCAATCTAATCAATTTTCAAATCATTTAACGTGTTCTTCCTCATCCAATGTCAATGTCGGAATATTCTCACATAGTTTCTCCATTACTTGTGTTAATTTTGTTAACTAACATTACATTAATTTAATTTAATATGCACATTCATTTAGTTGTTTAATTAACATATGTTTTTAAAAAAATTATTATTATTTTTTCTAAGAAAAACAACTAATTTTCCCATTGGTATAAGTTAATATTTGTTAAAAGTAGACTATGATAGAATGAGCCTTTTATAAAAATATATTGATATTCACAACGAAAAATGAGTATGAAAAAAATTGCTATAACTTAATGGAATCTTAGTTGTTTTAGAAAAACTAAATGAAAACATGAGAAATTATGGATATCCGGCTAAATTAAAGTAATCTAACAAACAAAGGAACCCCAGCTTTTAGACTTAGCATTGTTCCATAACGTAATCGTATGGAGAAATACATAATACATTTAAATATGTCCATCTACTCTTAAGATTCGCAATTCTGGAACTATGAAATAAAAATTCCCAATTCTTTCACAACTAAATGAATCAATATAATACAACAATTTTGTTCAATGACAGGAATTTAAATTGCCACTTCCTGATTCGTATACGATAATGAAAGAGCAATATCAAGAGTTTTTGTAATAAAACAATGTTTATTCTATTAAACATACCAAACTGTTTCTACGAGAACACTAATCAAAAGAAAATGTTTCAAAGAAAAAAAGACATTGATATCAGAATATTACTACTAGGTATTACTAAATTAAAAATTATATTATAATTATAATATAATTAGATTTTTTTTAAATTATGGACAGAATTATTTCTTACAAAATAAAGATTATCAAATTCTTTGGCAATTTTTTCAAGTCTTACAATTCTCCCTTTTAAAGCATTTATATATTTTTAAAATTGTAAAGGTTTTTTATTAGGAACCGCAGTAATCGTAATAATATACGCAATAAATATAATTTGGAACATGTAATATAGTATTCGTGCCACAACCAGAATATATACATTGTCCGAACATTTTATGAATATATACTAAAATCTTTCTGTAGATGAGACTATAGATTTGAAGTGGCCTATCGTTTGGACCCAAGAAATTGTGGGAAAGAAGAGAAGAATCTTTTCCATGGCTTGATTCTAAGGATGGGAAACTTTAGCTGTAGAACATGCAAGCACGTGTCACCCCTAGGTGCTTTTAAGTCATAGCGGTCTAGACTATCAAATGAATGGCGATCATTTTTAGTTACATTTAATGGCAAAACTAAGTCTCAGCTGACGTCACTGAGGAAGAATATTTTCGAACATAAAACCTTCTCAAGTCACAAAACGGCTGAAACAATCGTTGAAGTAGCCAATTCTGAGTCGATTGGAAAATTAATGATACTATGTTCGTAAATCATCTTGAGTCAACAAAAAACGTATTCAGAATGGCTTATTATTTAGCCAAGAAAAAAATGCAGTTCTTATAGACGAGTCAACTACTTTAGGTTCAAAATCCTCGCTAATCGTCTATTTAAAAATAGAATTCAGCAAAGAACATCCCCGCATTTTCCCTACTTAGACTTAATCAAACTTAGCAATGAAACGTTTTAGGTCGTCGTAAACAGTTTAATGAGTTGTTTATAAAATCATGGATTTGAGACAGTTACATGAAGTAGAACTTGATTTCATTTGAGAGTGACGGTGCTCGTCATGCTCAGAAAAAATCAGGCGTTGCTGAACGATTGCTTAAAATGAAAACGGAACTAGTCGTAAATAAAAATTGTAAGGGTTCCAGTAATTCTCGAGGTTAAGTACGATTACCAAAAGAATGGTCGGCCTTAGAAGAAGACGGCACTACATACAAATTCAGCTTACCGAAGTGAAGTTAGTACGAACTCCGGCAAATATTAAGTTCAACATGTTGCCGTTATCGACGTTAAGAAGAAATTAATAAAGAAGAATCTACGGAACCAGAAGAAGAAAAGAAGACAGAAGGACTTCTGAAGATTCACTGGAGGAAGACATCACTGGGCGAATTCTTTAGAGACCACAATCATCCAAAGTCTGAGAGAGGATAGATCAGCTCTACTCAACTTTAAAAGGTACCGCATAAATCACGAATTTCAAAATAAAAAATCTTTCAAAACTTTAAAAAAAATTTAAATTCAAAATTTTAGTAAAATCAGGAATGAATATAATCAAAAAAGGAAATAAGCTAAAAGAAATAATTAATTAAAATAAAGTCATTATCGATATTGAAAAATTTCAAATCTATTTAAAGGAAACAGATTGGTCAAATTTAAAATTAAAATTTAATAATTATTAAAAAAGTACTTACATTGTTTAGAATTTTAAGTTTAGTAGGATAAGTGTAGAATTAAGTGTATATCAGATTGTTGATAAAAATAACGTTTAGATTTCATATGTTAGAATAAGTCTACTCAAGCAAGTTGTAATGATTTTAAAATATTAAGGTCTAGTAGTATTCAACATTCCAGTCTGAATTTTGTTTCAAAATTAATAATTCTGACATTTGTTCAAACTTGTTCTGTATTTTTTAAATATCCTTTATTCAGTAAATTTCAAATTTTGGAAAAAGAAATCAAGTGATCTAAAGGAAAATTAAATTAAAGTAAAGTCAATTTTTATTTTGGTGAGATAACAAGAGCTCCAGAAGGCACACCTTTGAGATAGAGTCTAAGGAAACAAGAGTTAAGGTAAGATAGATATAGATGATTGAAATTATTTTGTTACAATTTGCTAGAATAAGAATTTTCAGAATATTTGAGTAGCTCAGTTCCAAAATGGGTCTTGTCCACAAAAAATCAAAATTGAGTTATACACGTCATCGTATTCAGAATTTAAAGAATAGCCACTAAAGAATTTCTGATTTTATAGCCACTAAAATCTATTAGTGGTTATATTAGGGACCAAAAAATTCTTGTCCCTGTGTATTTCAGGATTAAAGATAAGGTACTGTTCCATTTTAAATCTTGTCCATTGGAGTCGGTTTCAATTTAAGTCTTGTCCGTTCTAGCCTGTTCCATTTTAAGTCTTGTCCTGCTGGCTAACCTGGATTAACAAAGGAAACATCAGTAGACAGCTGTTGTTAATGGTTGGTAAAGTTTATATTGCTGGAATTAGCTACTGTTGAAGATAGTTGGTTTGTGAAAATTGATTACCATTTTAGTAATGGATGAAGTTTTAAGAAGTGGCAAAATTATGCTAGCAGAACCGGGAAGCGGAAGAAAACGTAAAAGAGGCCCTTTGACTTAGAAGAAAAACATCTTGAAAGAATGTCTTTTATCTTAAGCTAACCTCATTAGGTAGCCTATGTATGATTATATTAAGACTTTCTTTTCAATTATAACTTTCAATAAATCCTTTTCAAAATTGCATTTAGCAACTTTGACCTTAACCTATTCTAATTTGTGTTTGGTTGAAAGTTACAGTAATATGTTGAATTAGATGTTAACTAAGCTTAGTCTAACCTATGTAGTATTATAAATTAGGTTATCTGACTACCTAAGTTAGGTTAGGCATAGTAACACCTAATTGGACATGCTTCTGTAACTCTTAGCCAAACATATTATACTAGAAAATAAATATAAAACCTAGTTAAAATATATTATATATTGTATTTTACATAAAGGTATTTGTTTCAGGTATTCCTCCTCAGCTCCTCCAAAGCGTCTAGAATTCGGCCACTTGGAGAACGGCAAACATTGATTCTGTTGCTTTGACATCAACATGCAAGATGTGAAACGTTTTCACTACAATTTCTTTTCTACTAAGAACAAACTTATTCAAGATGCCTTCATCGGTAGACCAAAGCGGCAGCAATCAAGAAAAGAAGGACCAAAAAAGTGTCCATATAAATTATTACATGCCATGCTACAGGAAAGCTTCAGGGTCTTCTTTAAAGCAGGTATGTCAAAAAATGTTTATTAACATCCTGTGCGTGTCAAAAACCAAGGTTCAAAGAATTTGTAAAACCCATTTTAAAACGGGATTGCCACTTACTGACAAGCGTGGTGGAGACAAACGATCTATGAAATTTACTGCCAAAAAAGTAGCAGTCAAACAGTTTATTGAAAGTCTAGTGCCCTTAGAGTCCCACTATTGTAGGGAAAAATCAACAAGACAGTACCTGTCAAGTGAACTAACTACTAAGAAGCTGTGGCAAATGTATAATAGCATGAACGACACTCTTTTGCGTGTGAAGTATGATTATTTTAGAAACATATTTACAACAGATTATAACATCAGATTTGGCACTCCGACTACTGACGCATGCTCTAGATGTATACAGCTGAAGGAGGAAATCAAGACATGTTACAATCCCCAAGAAAAGCAAGACCTAATCACTGAACTACGTATTCACAAACTTCGAGCTAGGTCATTTTATCAAATTTTAAAACAAGAAAATGAAGGGGACCTTAACATGTAACGAAGTTCCCGATCAATCTGCCTATTACAGCAGACAACTGTATTACTAAACGATTTGTGTAGGATCATCAAAAACAAAAACAAATTGTAAAAATACATTCATTTACACTTGGACAGAGGATTTATGAAATAAAGGATCTAACGAAATTGTATTGGCAGTTCATAATCGACTTCAAAATTGTGACCTCACGGATATCCATACAGTTAAGCTAATGGTAGATGGAGCGAGTGGCCAAAACAAAAATACTACAATGGTTGGAATGGCAATGAAGTGGTTAACAAAAGAGACACCAGATCATGTCAAAAAAATACACATAATTTTTCCTGTAGCAGGACATTCTTTCACACCACCTGATGGGATATTTGGCCGAATAGAAAGAGTGGTAAAATAGAAAGATAACATCATCTCACTTAAGCAGTATTTGGAATTTTATTCTACAGTGGGCACCGTTTTGAAAGTTGGAGCAGACTTTAAGGTAAGGGATTGGAAAACCGCAACTAAAACTATTATAAATCCCACATACAGTATAAATGGCACTTTCGTTTTAAGGAATCAAAGTGAATGATTATTGCGAGATCAAGAGAAGGTGATGCCCTTATTCAAGGGGAACCTAACTACCGTGTCGAAATTGGTGTACCAAGAAGTGTTTCTCGGGCCCATGTATCAGCGCAGAACATCACACCTGTTGATCTTCCTTTGGGTGTTAATGGATGTAAACTCTTTACTAACCAAGCACTTTGGTGATGAGTGGATGAACCGCCCAGACCTTCAGTGGTACAAAGAAGTGTTACAAAGACAATCTGGAAGCCAGGAAGAAGGTGATACAGTCGAGCAAGAGACTGATGAGGATGAACCTATGGTCGATATTTCTATGTTAGTTTAATAATCTTATTCGAATTGTATTGTACTGCTTTTAATAATTTTTAAGTAGTTTTTGAGCTGAAATGACTAACATTACACAGTCCTAAATGCAAAAATAGGTTCTGTACTTAATTTTCATTGTGTTTGGTCATAAAATGTAAAATAAACTATTTTTTGCTGCATTATTTTCTTCCTAACTTTAACCATAATTATTCTCCAACACTTCCATAGTAAGTCTAGTCCGTGACATGCTGTTCCAAATAGAGTCTTGTCCACTCAACTGCATCAAAACAAGTCTTGTCCTTCCTTGAAACTTCCATCAAAACGTGGGTTTCTTCCTTGAAGTTAGTACAAGACTGACGATCTAACTTGGTTCAAATTATATCTCAAATTTCTAGACTATACACGATAGCCAACTTTTACATAATTTCTTTTTTCTTTCATTTATTTTGGTTTTTCCGCTTAGTACGTTTTTTTAACTCCTCATGGCTTATGTAATTATTCTGACTCTGTCTCTATTGTTTTTATCTATTTTTCTTTTTATTTTACTTTATTTCAATGTTTAGATTTTCTTGTATTTCGCCTTTTTGGTGGTAGGCCTGTAACGTCATACAAACTTAAATATCAATCTGCACCTCATTTACCGATAATTCCACTTGCCGTTCCTAACCCCTTTTTCAGGGCCATACAAGCCAGTGCTGAAACCTGGTGGGGAATATAAAAATTCAACATCGTATGATCATCAAACTTGTTCTCCCCCCAGTTAAGCACGCAAAAAGTCAGGCAGTACTTAGCTCACGTTGTTACACATAAGCTTCATAATGTAGTCTCAAAGTAAAAAAAAAAATTATGTTTTCATCTAGGCAGAATCGTCAGTTTTTTTCTTGTGTCTAAATTGTAATCGTCACCTTCAAATGAAATCAGTTTTAGTGAGTTTTCTTTTTTTTTACATAAACAACATAGTGCAACATTCATCGGGCACATGCTTCATTTTCACCATTTTCAACAAGTTCCAGGTATTCTGTTTTAGATTTGACCATATTATAAGACTGTTAATATTTTAAGTTTTGATTACTGATATATGTGTTTCGTACAAATAATTTAACTAGGATTATTTTCCTTTTAATTGTTCAGTCATTTTATTGAAAGTTAATGTTTGTAAAAAATAGAATAACCTTCTTTCATTTAAAAGACAATTTACAAAATCTAACCATAAACTTAAATAGTCAAAGTATTAAGTATTAAATAGTCGAAGTATTAAGTATTAAATAGTATAAAAGTATTAAGTAGACAAATATTTTTCTTAACTAGAATCTTTGCTTTTAAAAATTTTCTAACTGTTGTTACAATTCTTTATCTCAAACAAAGATCGAGATATATATATATAATTCTTTATTAATATCAAAGAAAAACTTATTTATAATCTTTTCTGGACTTTTGTAATTCTGATAATTTTCTTTTCATTTTTAATTAAACTTAGAGAAACATTTTTCATTATAATGACTTGTGGAATAACCTGTATGAGTTTGTATAAATCTCTATTCGACTTGCTTTTTTTTTGCTTAGCAAAAAGCTGGTCGGAGATTGTTCGGAGATTGTCCGAGATTGTTGGAGATCGTTTTCGAGATTGCTCTAACTTCGCAATTGCAGACATGTTTAAAAAAAACTTATTTTCAACTTTCACTAAGTGCACCCAAAAAAAAATAACAGTTGTTTAAAAAGAAAAAGGAACTTGAATTGTGAATTTATTCTTCAATAAAAAAATAATTTTTATGAACAGAACTCTGTACGATAATATGTCTTTTTTTAATATATATATATGTAATACTGTGTACTAATTTATAATCAATTAAAATATGGGTGGTGTTGCATGCAAAATCTTTCGGCTTTAACGACCCCAAAGGGGTTATTTTTCAAAATTTAAAAAAATAAAATAAAATAATAAAACATATTATTGACGTCAATATTTTTTTGCTTAAAGATAAAATTAAATTTCATATATCATAAATTTGTCTTTTTTTTTAATGTATTTATATATATATATATATATATATATGTATGTATGTATGTATGTATAAATTAAGTAATTGATGTTACAAAGGCTTATTAATGGTAATATACTATTTTGACCTTTTTTTATTATATATATATATATATATATATATATGTATATGTTCAAAATTTAAACTCTTTATATAATTTCCTTTTGTAAAACTTAAAACCTATTGTAATTTTCTTTTCTTTGCAAAACTAGCAAATTTTTGTCATAACAAAATATTTGTAAATGGTCAAATTTAACAGCAAAATTTAAGCTAAATAAATTTTAGCACTTGTTAATCAAATTTGTTTTCTTTTTTTTTTAAACATGGTTACCAGTTGGTTTCGCAATTATTAATTTTCAGTCGCCTGGTAACAGGCCTTCCCCCACTCCGCGTAGCAAGATACGCCATCGCTCGGTCGTCCATTTCTGCGACAACCTGAAAACTGAATTTTCTACCGTTGATTTCTTCAACTCGCCATAACTCCCGTTTGCTTCGCTCGATCTTCTTTTGGATTGGCTCATTTTGAAGCTCCTTTCTTCCTGGTTCTGTCCAAACTTTATTTGAACCTGCGTGACCTTCCTTTCTTGAGTTATGGTGACTTTAAAATTTCGTGAATTTTCCAATTTTATTTTCCTTAATTTTGAAAAACTTAAAATTTTTCTTTTGTATTATTGTTCCTCCAATTCCAAAAGTCTCAAAACCGTTCCCCTCTTCTTCCTGGCTTCATTGGTTCCCGAGTTATGACACTTCCTTCCTATTTGGTGTTCCTTATCCTTTTTATTTTATTATGTTTAATTATTTATTAATTGATTGGTCTTATGAACACATTATTTTATTATTACTTTTTCAATTAATTTTGACTTACGAAAGTTTTTTGTTTTACACCTCTTTCTTACGACTATACTGTGGTGAACCCACGGGTATTTGAGGATCACCGTATTAAGATCACGGTATAAGATATGCGATGGGCGCGCATTATAGTCAAGACGATACTCAGTAGTTCACAGTGCGCCGAAGTCAGCGGACGTGAGTTGCGCGTTGTTAGCAATTTAACCTTTTGGTAATAAACCTAAATGGCTAACTAAACCGTCATTGCGGGGTCTGATCGACCCCCGGGTGTTACGTAGTCATTCGTATGTCATCCGAATAAATTGAGCAGATTTATTATGACCTAAAAGGGTTAACATAATTCTCCCATCACGCCTGTCTCTAAACGATAAGTTATTGAATTATAATAATTAAGCTAGTTTAGTTACTAAATTATATATCATCATAAGCTGGCTGTGAACATAGTGATTAGTTGGGTTGAGACTAAGCGTTAATTAACGTCCCAGTTTATTAAATGGTTAAGTCCTAGCACATTGTTCCAAACCCTCCTTCCGGAACCTTAATCAAATCGAATAACCAGGGCTGACGTTCGCCGCAGTTGACAGCAAAGACGTTCGCCGTAGTTGGTAGCAGAACAAGTAGATCCACGGTATTCAAAAAAAAAAATTTCCTTTGTCTCAGCCTAACATACGACTGTCCTTTGTCTCAGCCATTTTTTAGAAAAGTTTTCCGTTTTATTTTAGCTATAACTTTTTAATTATTATTCTGACAAGTTTATTTTATTATTATTTATTATTAGGTTTTACTTGCTCTACACGATGACATTATTATTATTTTCATTTTTGAATTTTGAAATTTTAACATGTGTTTAAATGGACTTTATTCATGTTAAAACCGGACATCTTGCCTTTTCCTGCTGGGACAAGTTGACCTTGACTCGGTTTAACCGTGTTACGTTTAACTCTTACTGTACTAATTGAATTATTTTCCTAACTTCTATAGTTTGTGTTAGATTTTATTGAAATTTTGGATTTTTGGTAATTTCCAAAATTGTTCGTTGCGAACGGTTCAATTAAACCATTGCAGTGTGTGTGTGTGTGTGTGTGTGTGTGTGTGTGTGTGTGTGTGTGTGTGTGTGTGTGTGTGTGGTGTGTGTGTTTTGAGACGGTCCAAAAAATCGACCTGAAGGGAGAATTTTGAAAAAACTCAAAAATTCAATTAAAATACCCCAAAAGTAGTAGAAATAAGAGTAATAATTAGATTCAATATAGGGAAATATAATGTAACTAGCCAAGCACATTATTATAGTGGTGATTGTCATAAATAAACTGATGGTGTTGCTGTGCTCTGGTTACATAGAATGTAAACTCGACAACAACAAACATGGCGACTTATATACTACATTCAATATACAACGAGTAATACTATATACGATACCTCAGTCGGTAGTGTGTCTGCCTTCAAATCCAGACTTTGTTGGTTCGAATCCCACTTGGGAAATAAAAAGTTAAGGGTCTGATGTCACTGAGCATGTATCGTGTAAATGTTACGTCACTAGCAGACAACAGTAATATTGGCGGCAGGGAGGGGAAGGGGAAGGGAAGGGGCAAGGGAGGAGGGGACAAGCACACAAAATGGCGTCACCAAATGACGTCAGAAGATGGCGGATGGAGAGTGAGGAGCCAAGGGGCGGTTTAAGAAGGGAGGGGAGGAGAGGGGCAACGGGCAAGGGGCAAAGGGCGGGGCAACCACACGCTCTACCCTTCCCCCACCATTTTGGTTCTAAACTGCCCCACATTCTACTGTAGATGTATTTACTCTTACCGGTGGTGTCATCTATGTGCTTTGGATTACTTTTCTTATTTGTAAAACTGTCACCCAATTTGTCAACTAATGAGCTCCTGTATCCATTGGATTTGGCTATATGTTTTATTATGTTTAACTCTTCACTATAGTCTTCCTTACTTAAAGTGACTGTGAGTACTCTGTCCACAAGGCTGTTATAAGGTGCAAGTTTTTTGTTTTATGGATGGTAACATTTAGCATGGTTGATGATGTCTGGTGGTTGGTTTATGAAATATACTGTAACGATATCATGATATCAATTAAATTAAACTAAATAAAATCATCAATCATGAAATCTAAAAATAAATAAATTAAATATAACTTGAATAAAATAATAAATATAGAACCATGTTAAGAAACAAATGAAGAGAAAACGGCAGATGCCGCCTGTAATAAAAATTGTACGTGCTAGGCTACAATAACACTAAGATTTCAAGAACCTTGAGGCCAACACGTGTGTACATAACGGAATTCTTAGGGTAGCAGAGTTTTTACTAGAAAAAAAAGAGAAATCAAGGGGAAGCAGCATTATAACGGTATTTTAGAAAAACGCAAGTAGAAAGTAGGTCGGCCAATCGGAGACGCTCCAAACTTAAAAAACACAACGGCAGAATTCAAAAACAACCAGTAGGAATTGCGAAAGTCGTAAGCAGAGAAAGTTGGTAGAAATCGACAAATCAGCGAACAGGGCGCGAAAAACAGTGTTTTAGAGAAGGAACATTAGAAAATAGTTTGTTAGAGGAGTCTTACCAGAGTCGCCACGACGGAAGGTCGCGTACACAGCAAAAGTGCGCTGTGTACAAAAGAATAGTTTTTCTTTTCAGCGAGTAAGGGACAGGAAGTCTCGTTATATTTAAAGGTCTTTGATAAGTTGAAAGTAAAGTTGAATTGAAGTAAAGAAAGTTTGAATTAGTAAAGTAAATTAGATTTGGAGTTTGTGGAGTTCTTAACAAAAAGACAGATTTGAAAAAGGAGTTTAAATTCACCAGAGGAAGGAGGGACCAATCATCGTAGAACAGGCGCTGTAATTTTGGAACGACTACAAGGAAGGAGAGACAGATTTTGGGACGATTTCGAGGAAGGAGAGGCCTATTTGGAACGGCATCTGGGAAAGAGAGACAACGTTAAATACCAACGGAAAGTGTTTAAGCAGTGTGGTGTTTTGTGTTTTTTTTTCGTTTAATAAAAGGATAAATTAAAGTTAGGTGGAGTGTAAAGTGCTAACTGACCGAGCAAGAAGGACCAGCAGATTTGATAAGTACAAAACCAATTAATTGTTAATTATTAAATTCACCTAGAATTGATTTCACTTTCGATTGAGCCATTCAAAAAACCCAAGACCCGAGATTAAGATTTTGTTGTTTTTAAATTAATTGTAAAGAACTGAGCTAGCCGAGATTAAATAAAAAGATGATCAATGTTAATAATAATTTAAAGTCTTAAATAAAATTGTAAAGAAAAATATTAAACTAAAAGGAACTGATAATTTGAAGATTTTAACAAGAGTTAAAATAAAGTAAATTTGTAATTTTAAAAATTGTCTATGATAAATAAATTAATCTTAAGGAATGAATGGAGAGTAAATGTTTTCTAGATAAGTAAGTATAAATTCCATGTATATGTTTATTGCTATTGTAATTTTGTTCTTTTAAAAAAAAATTAAAAGAAAGAGATTGTTTTATCCAGGTAAACGGTGTTGTTTATGAGTAATAATCATAAGTTGTTCCTTTTTAGTAGTGTTGCAAGATAAAAACATAACAAACTTCCATTGTTATATTTGGCTCACCAAAGTGTGACTTTTTAAAAATAAATAAGTAAATCTAACATCTTAAATGTTATATTTGGCATTCCAACGTGTGGCTTAAATAATTAAAGGTGAAATTAAAATAATTAGCAAAGCAGGTATAGCTTCATTGTTATATTTGGTCGCACAACGTGTGGCAAGATTAAATCATAAATTATAATCAAAATAATTATATAACAACTTTCATTGTTATATTTGGCGTCCAACCGCGGTGGCTCAATTAAAGTGAAACATTAATTGTTAGTAATAAGATTGTTTGTAGAATAAGTGATAATATTGTTGCAGGAAAATTTGTGTTAGGTTATATTATAGAATAAAAGTAGATTTGTTTTTTATGCTAACTAGAAGTAGGAAAAGGGTATTGGATTTAAAAATGGCTAATGAAAATGAAATTAATAATCAATGGGGGTTAGAGGCCGAAAATTTTAATCAAGAAGGGAATGAATTAGGAATGTTAGACAACAATAGAGGGCTAGAAATAGAAAATGGCGTAGATTCACGGGCGGGGACAGTAGACAGAAATGTAGGCATAGCAACAACGACGGAAGGACAGTCGGGAGACGCGAACATGGCAAGTTTGCAGGCGATGATGATGCAAATGATAGAAAACCAGAAAAACGCTGAGAAAAAAGCCGAGAAAAACGCGGAAGAAATAAAACATAGTGTAGCCGCAGTCGAAGAAAAAATAAGTAAGAAAATCGAGGAGCGTTTTGACGGGATAAACAGCCGCGTCGAAAAAATCGAACAATCAGTCGCGGAAATTCGATCGGGCTTCGACGAAAAGCTGAAGAAAACGGAGGAAGAAATCGGGATTCGAATAAGTGGATATCGCGCGGAATCGGAGAATCGCGTAAAAGAAATCGAAAACCGTGGAGTGATCGTGAACGCAAGAATAGAAGAACTCGCGGAAAAGGACGTAGAAATCGGGGAGAAATGCGTAAGAAATTTCGAAAGTAGCAACGAAAAAATCGACGAAGTTGCGAAGAAGACGGCTGAAGTTGCGCAGAAGCTCGTCGATTTAGATAGGAAAATTAAGAATGTACGAAACACAGGTGAAGGCTATATTAACGAACCGGAAATAAGAAATATCAGTTTTTCAGGGAAGGAGCGTTTTCCGATACAATTTCTTAATATTATGAAAGAAATAAGCGAAAGTACCCTAACAAATAGTATTAATTGGATCGGCAGATATCTTAAAGACGAGGCGTTGATTTGGTGGGAATTGCATCGAAGTAGTGTAAAGGAATTCAAGGAATTTGAGGAACAATTTAGGGAAAAGTATTTTAATGAAATAATTCAGGCTAAGATAAGGGACCATCTAGAGTTCGGAAAATTTCACGGGAGAATGGGCGGTGAAGCTATTTCGTATGTAGAGAATTTAATGCTACAGTGTTCGGAGTTAAGCCCACCTTTAACAGAAGATCAGCTAGTCTATAAGACAGGGAAACATTTTCACCCTAACGTGTTAATAGCTGTAATTACAAGGGGAATTAAAAAGAAGCAGGATTTTATTAAATTATTAATGGAGTTCGATTATGCAAAAATCGAGCGGTTTCAAGAAAGGGAAAGAACCGATGAAAATAAAAGGGAGTATGACAACAGACAAAACAATTGGGGTAGACCGATGAATGACAGACCGACCCATTGGCGTGAAAACAATGACCGACGACAAGAATGGCGAAGGACAGAAGACAATGCTCTAAGGAACACAGATGGCAGTGAACACGTGTGGGGTAGAAAGTTGGACGATTGTAGGAATGACGTCAACAGGCATGACTCTAACAGTAAACAAGGCTACAGGAGAAGGAACGATAATACATAATTAGGAATAAAATTAGGAAATACCACACATAAGTAGGATACGTTGATAAAAATTAGGAATTAGGACATTAAATAAAAATATCATAGTTAGGTAATATTAGGCTAAAGTGTAAATAAATACTGGAGAATATAACAATAGAAAAATGTAAACAAGGAAGGTGAAAGGATTTATGACCCACAACAAATGGTTAGAAATTCCCTGCAAGTAGACAAAAGAAAGTAAGGGTCTATTGTATGGTTATGTGGCCAACCGCAATGGACGAAGGCATTGTTAGAAAAGGTTCTTTTACAAAATTGTAGTTCATAAGTGAACGGGCTAAGATAAAAATTTATTTCTTAGTATTCCAAAGGAAATTAATTTTATCTGGGGACACTGTAACGATATCATGATATCAATTAAATTAAACTAAATAAAATCATCAATCATGAAATCTAAAAATAAATAAATTAAATATAACTTGAATAAAATAATAAATATAGAACCATGTTAAGAAACAAATGAAGAGAAAACGGCAGATGCCGCCTGTAATAAAAATTGTACGTGCTAGGCTACAATAACACTAAGATTTCAAGAACCTTGAGGCCAACACGTGTGTACATAACGGAATTCTTAGGGTAGCAGAGTTTTTACTAGAAAAAAAAGAGAAATCAAGGGGAAGCAGCATTATAACGGTATTTTAGAAAAACGCAAGTAGAAAGTAGGTCGGCCAATCGGAGACGCTCCAAACTTAAAAAACACAACGGCAGAATTCAAAAACAACCAGTAGGAATTGCGAAAGTCGTAAGCAGAGAAAGTTGGTAGAAATCGACAAATCAGCGAACAGGGCGCGAAAAACAGTGTTTTAGAGAAGGAACATTAGAAAATAGTTTGTTAGAGGAGTCTTACCAGAGTCGCCACGACGGAAGGTCGCGTACACAGCAAAAGTGCGCTGTGTACAAAAGAATAGTTTTTCTTTTCAGCGAGTAAGGGACAGGAAGTCTCGTTATATTTAAAGGTCTTTGATAAGTTGAAAGTAAAGTTGAATTGAAGTAAAGAAAGTTTGAATTAGTAAAGTAAATTAGATTTGGAGTTTGTGGAGTTCTTAACAAAAAGACAGATTTGAAAAAGGAGTTTAAATTCACCAGAGGAAGGAGGGACCAATCATCGTAGAACAGGCGCTGTAATTTTGGAACGACTACAAGGAAGGAGAGACAGATTTTGGGACGATTTCGAGGAAGGAGAGGCCTATTTGGAACGGCATCTGGGAAAGAGAGACAACGTTAAATACCAACGGAAAGTGTTTAAGCAGTGTGGTGTTTTGTGTTTTTTTTTCGTTTAATAAAAGGATAAATTAAAGTTAGGTGGAGTGTAAAGTGCTAACTGACCGAGCAAGAAGGACCAGCAGATTTGATAAGTACAAAACCAATTAATTGTTAATTATTAAATTCACCTAGAATTGATTTCACTTTCGATTGAGCCATTCAAAAAACCCAAGACCCGAGATTAAGATTTTGTTGTTTTTAAATTAATTGTAAAGAACTGAGCTAGCCGAGATTAAATAAAAAGATGATCAATGTTAATAATAATTTAAAGTCTTAAATAAAATTGTAAAGAAAAATATTAAACTAAAAGGAACTGATAATTTGAAGATTTTAACAAGAGTTAAAATAAAGTAAATTTGTAATTTTAAAAATTGTCTATGATAAATAAATTAATCTTAAGGAATGAATGGAGAGTAAATGTTTTCTAGATAAGTAAGTATAAATTCCATGTATATGTTTATTGCTATTGTAATTTTGTTCTTTTAAAAAAAAATTAAAAGAAAGAGATTGTTTTATCCAGGTAAACGGTGTTGTTTATGAGTAATAATCATAAGTTGTTCCTTTTTAGTAGTGTTGCAAGATAAAAACATAACAAACTTCCATTGTTATATTTGGCTCACCAACGTGTGACTTTTTAAAAATAAATAAGTAAATCTAACATCTTAAATGTTATATTTGGCATTCCAACGTGTGGCTTAAATAATTAAAGGTGAAATTAAAATAATTAGCAAAGCAGGTATAGCTTCATTGTTATATTTGGTCGCACAACGTGTGGCAAGATTAAATCATAAATTATAATCAAAATAATTATATAACAACTTTCATTGTTATAATACTGTACTCAAATTTATCTCTGGTCTTTTTTACGGTTAAATTAAGGAAATTGTGTTGCTTGTTGGTTTCCAATTCAAGCATGATTTGAATTTTGACTAATTCCCACCAATAATAATATAGGCGACTTTGATTCTATTGTGGAAGCCTTACACACATGTGTGAAAGTCAGGATAATGAATGTTACAGAAAATTATGAAATATATAAAGCGTTCAAAAATGAACCAGATGATATTTTAAATAACCAACTATCATTCAATTTCATGGCCTATACGACACAGCTATTAAGCACCCGAATAAGATAAGTAATAATAACAATAGACAATTCAGCTCAACATTTTCTCGAAAGTCTGTGATCGGCCATGACAAAATGCGCACTAATAATACATGTCAGTTTCTTATAATATGTGAAATTATTGTGTAGTGTCTTATGTATACTTTGTTCGACGATTTCTTCAAAGTGATTCATTATTCCTAATGATGGCGCTACGGTTCCGAAACATGTAGAATCTCGACTAAGAAGTCACGTGACAGACCAAATAAGATAATTAAAAGTTATAAGCAATTACAGTGACTTAGATACCACAAAAAGCAAATTTATATATATGTAAGTACTGTAGTATTAAAGATAAATACTTAACATATTATATTTATATTTTTGTAATAGAGATATATACAAATCAATAAATGTTAAAAATGGGCCCTACGTAACTACAATTAAAGTTTCGTTTTAAAAATAATTTCTTGTTATTTATTTATAAAGCAATGAACTATGAAAGAATGTTGAAGGAACTTTTCGGTTAAATATTAACAATCAGAGTAATTATTTATTTATTTATTGTATAAATAATTATTTGCATTTTATAACAGTTCATATTGATTGATTGAATTTCAGTAGCATTGCTGAATACTTCATTTAAATGACAAAGATCTTCTGAAATCAATTACTGTGAAAGCTTTTTAATACAATCTCCTTAAAGCATTTTCATTTAAATCAAATCTATTAAAAAGCAATCCTTTTAATTTATATTTATGAAGTGTACTTTTTTAATTAATAAATTAATTTTAAAATTTAGTGAAATGCACATTTTGAGATGGCGAACAAAAATAAAGATATAACCGAATTATTCACCAAGTCGACTAGTTGGATGATACTATCCTATCTTTAGTGCTATTATGTCTATGAATGTTTCTATATTAAATGTTGAACTTGACTTATGAGAAAAACTATACAGTATAACAAACACACAGAACACAATTCTCATAAAAAATACCCCTAAGTATCAGACGCGTTTCAACGACAAGGTCGTCCTCTTTAGTGATACACCAGCTACACCAACCAAACAACAACTGAAGTTAAAAAAGTTGTGGTTTGGTTGGTGTAGCTGGTGTGTTACTGAAGAGGACGACCTTGTCGTTGAAACGCATCTGCTACTTAGGCGTATTTTTTATGAGAATTGTGTTCTGTGTGTTTGTTATACTGTATGAATATTTCAACTAGGTAAATATTTGCTATTTACTACACTTGTGTGTTAATTATATGGATGACTAGTTAACTGTTTAAAACAGCAAAAACATTATAAATTTAACAAATATAGTAAATTATTTTCATAAAATAAAAAGTTCACTGTGACTTGAGTTTAAGGGTAGGGGTAGTTTACTTTCTTTGGCTATACTAGATTTAAGGGCTTCCTTCCATGAACTAATAAGTTCACTGTTACTGTTGAGGTTGAAGATAGTAGTAGTTTAAATTCTCTGTCATGTTGGTTACGTGGGCTTCGTTTTATACACTAATAAGTTCACTGTTACTGTTGAGAAAGAAGGTAGTCAACAGTAAACTGTCGTACTAAATTCCCTGTCATGCTAGTTACATTGTACCACGCACAGACTCACCTTCGCTTCGCTCTCTCCCAGTCAAGGCTTAGCAGTGTTAATTAATTAATTGAATTATTTGATTCTTTCCTTTACCTTGATTTCTACGCTTCCTACCAGATAGAGAAGTTTCTGCGCTGCAGAAAGAAAGGCCCAGACTACTGGAGCAAGGCTGGATAATTTTTGCCCTGGCATGGACGCTCCCTTCAATGAGTTCAACAGCCCGAACTTAATGGAATCCCCCTTTATTAATTGGACAACCTTCCAGTTAGTATACATACTTTTAACGTTACCGACTAGTACCAATTTAATTTTAAAATTTAAAATGTTTTAATCTCTGGAGCATATGATTTTATACATAATTTATCTGCAAACTATGTACTTATTTTTAAAATTATATTTTATTTCAAAAACTGACTTAAATTCCAATGAAATTTAAGTTAAGATCGACTTTAAGAATTTATGTTATTAATAAAAAAATTTAAATATTTACTCTCTCTGCTATTTATTAATGAATTGAGTTGGACTACACCAGTGTGAATTAAAACGATTCAACATAAATTTTATTGATTAGATCAACAACTAAACTTATAAATAACACACACAAAATTACATCTCCTGTAAACAGAAAACATACATTAATAACTCAAATAATAATTCTACTTGCTATAACTTGATGTAACAAACAAATTTTAAATCTTACTAAATTTAATGCAGAGCAGAGCAATTCTAATTTCATGGAAACAAATTTTTACTTTAAAACTTGAAAATTTATGAAAAAATAGATTAATTTAAAATTTACAGGATTTCATCCAACTCAGGAATTTAAATGAAATTTTTATATGTGGTTTTCGGCAAACTTGTAGTTAAGCCGAAGTTTCTGGTCCTGTTGAGAGATTGATCCTGGTGAGAGATGCTGCAATCCCTGGTGTTTTCTGATTAGCGTTTTCTAGTTCAACCAAACGTTTATCTACTCTATAGGCCATTTGCAAAACTAGTGTTTTCCTATCGGCAGCTTGTACACTGTTTTCGGTTCGTGAATTTATTTTAATGTCTTTTATTGTTAGCTGAAACTGCGATTACTTGAACGAACAAACCCTTTCGAACTATCTTTCTTTTTATTATTATTTTTAATTATCATTTTCAATTGGTTAATTAACTTTTATAGTTTTTGGTTTTTATCTGGGCATTTTTCCAGTCCCCGGCGACCTCTGATATCGTTTCGATTCTTGACTTTAATTTATTTTCATCCTGTAGAGCTCCTTATAGCGTACTGGGGGTTTTTAAGATACAACAAGAAAACTCTAACCGAAAGCGTCACACCTTACATCCTTTCCAAATTTTATAATAACCTCTTTTAGAGTATCTGAGTATCCATATTTATTTGAATATTCTTCCTCGCCATACAATATTCTGGTACCAACTATTCCCTTTTTCCCTCCTTCTTTTAAGTCCTACAATTATTCCTTTTTCGTCCCTTTTCTCTTCAGTTTTAATTCAGTAGATGATTTATTATTAATTATTCGTTTAATTTCTATCCTGTTACATTATTTATTTATGGTTATTTGGTTTATTTTAATTTATTTCCATAATTAGCCTTATTAATGTGGTTTGGCAATCGTTGGATCTGCTGCATGACTTGCCATTTTTCATCCTTGTACATCCTTGGAGTTTTTTGTTATTGTATTTCTTAAAACTCCCTCGTCTTCTTCCAGTATCATAGGATTTTCTCCAGAAGACGTTCTTCATATTCTTTCTCCTTGGTGCTTCTTTGGGGACTTCGATTTTTCCTGTAGGACTTCCCGTTTGCCAAGATAGTAGATTTTTCCTCACAACGTATTTTTCTAAGAGTCCGTTTTCACACCTTGAAAGTTTATGTCAATTTATTTTTGCGAATGTTCAGGACAAAATTTCTATCCGCACAGCTGATCTCGTATGTATCACGCTTCTATGATTTTTGCACTCCGCCCTATTGTTTAAAATAGCCCCAACACTTCTTGTTTTGGGGCTAATTAAATTAAAATGTCTGAGTTTTCTCATTTTACAATCTCTTACACACTATTACGCTTCTACTGACAGACTTTTATTTATTTACTTTCACTTTTCCAATAATTTTTTTCTTGTTTTATCTCACCTTTATGAAACAATTAGCATTTAATATTTATTAACAATTTACGATTTATTTAACTTAATGATTATCTTGTATTAGTTTATACTAATTTTTTTTTTTTTTTTTTTTTTTTTTTTTTCGTTCTGGAAGTTAACGTGTTTCAATCAATTTTTTTAATTATGAGTTTTTTAACAAATTTTGATTCATCTTTTTTTCGATTATTGTGCTATTTATATAAAATATTAAAACTAATTTTGAGGACTCCTTAAAAAGCTTTGGACTTGACCCCTACGTAACATTTAAACAATATACGACAGAAAGAACATGTGGTGAGGCAATCAAAAGTATATTCTGAGGAGCATACTTTGACAGCCTCAAAACAAGTTTATTGGTGAATTTAAATCTATCATATTTGTTCCATAGATATTGCTAAATATTCTAAGTCAAGAAGCAGCCTTGAACAGGTCACTGAGTCGAAGGTCACTTTCGTAATAAGATCCTACATTTCAGAACCTGAAAAAACCGACTTGGATTGTTCTAGCCACGTGTTTAAAAAAAAATTATTTTTTACAAAAATCGAATTTTTTCAAATTTGCACGGTGGTCTAACCTTTGCAATGGGCTTTTTTCCTAGAACTAATAAGTTCATTGTTACTGTTGAGGTTGAGGTTCATGGTAGTCTAAATTTCCTGTTATGCTAGTTACATAGGCTTCCTTCCTTAAACTAATAAGTTCACTGTTACTCTGTTACTGTTGAGGTAGAGGTTAGTGGTAGTCTAAATTTCCTGTAATATGCTAGTTACATAGGCTTTCTTCTATGAACTAATAAATTCCTGTTTCTGTTGAGATTGAGGTTAGTGGTAGTCTACATTTCCTTTCAAGCTAATTACATAGGCTTCCTTCCATGAACTAATAAATTCCTGTTAGTACTGTTGAGATTGAGGTTAGTGGTTGTCTAAATTTTGTGTCATGCTAATTTCATAGGCTTCCTTCTATGGACTAATAAATTCCTGTTACTGTTGAGATTGAGGTTGGTGGTAGTCTAAATTTCCTGTCATACTAATTACATAGGCTTCCTTCTATGGACTAATAAATTCAAGTTACTATTAAGGTTGAGGTTAGTGGTCGTCTAAATTTTCTGTCATACTAGTTACATAGGCTTCTTTCTATGGACTAAAAAATTCCTGTTACTATTGACATTGAAGTTGGTGGTAGTCTAAATTTTCTGTCATGCTAGTTATATAGGCTTCCTTCTATGAACTGATAAATTCCTTTTATTATTCAGGTTGCAGACCATTATAATATAATTCCTATCTTGCCAGTTACAAGGGCGACTCTTAGACTAACTTATACATACTTATGTAGTAACTGTAGGGCGTGGCAATCCCAAGGTAAGCTATAGAGATTTATACCTTTGTTCAAGTAGTGGTGGGTTAAATCCCACTCTTTAATCTTATATATCATGCCTCTTAATCAACTGTTGTTGTCTTCCAACCCAGATGCCATTAGAATATTAGAGGAGTATGGATCATTAATTATATGCTCTTTTCTTTTTTTTTAAAGATGATACTGACCAATAGGTATTTTACCTAAAAATGACAAGGAAACAAATTACAAAGACTAACTCTAATTAACTGGCACTGGCAAAAAAAAAAGTTTTTAAGAAAGTTACACTTGTTTTTCCTCAGAGAGGACACTCGTTCATGCCGAATGACAGAGATTTTGGCATAATAAAGAGGAAATTAAAGAAAACAGAGCGATATTATACAGTTGATGACGTAGTTGAACTTATCAAGGCTGCTTCAAACATTGCTGACAAGTTCACTGTTGTTCAAATGAAAAATGAAAATTTCTTGCAGTTCTGCTCTTGGTGGCCTCAGTATTATAAAAGGAATTGTTTGAGTCTTGATTCATTTGGGAAAGATGTTCCAAGGGAGCAAAAGAGATCATTTCAAATATCAACTTATAGTGAAATGTCAGTTGACAGTGAAAGTTATCAAAAGTTAAGGTGTTGTCCTAACATTAATGGATTGTTAGGACAACAATAGGACAAATAGGATTGTCCTAACATTTAAACTATTTATATGGTTAACAATAATAGCAAACACTTTAGATAATAGAAGAGAGATCTTGTAACTACTGTGACAAGAAATTTAAACTATCACTATCCTCTACAGTATTAGCAAACCTTTTAGTTCATGGAAGAAAGCCCTTGTAATTCGCATGGCACAAGATTTAAACTACCATAATCCTCAATAGTAATAGCAAAATTTTTATATTTAATGTAACAGCAGAAATTTCTTTGTCAATTTTAAAGTAATATCATTTTGAGAAAAAAATTGCAAATTTTAAAAATTATGAAAAATTTCTCAATTTGGAAGAAAATTGTTTTGTTTTTTATTTAAAGTCTGCTTTGCTCTGTGCCTAAGTTTACAAATTTTTAATTTTGTTATTTTAAGAAAATTTATCAAGTATGATTAATTGTATTACTTGTTTGTCATAAGATCTATGTTTTCTGTTTGTAGGATTTTTGATATATTTTGTTAGTTATAAGTTTTTGAGTTCAAATATGATTGTTTTTCTTTTTTTTAAATCAGACTTCTGTCGACTTCATCAATTTATCCCTAAAAGCAGAGAAAGTAGAAGTTTTGCATAAATAACTTAAATTCTCAAAATAATAATAAATAAAGTTTCTTTAAAATCACTTGATCTGTTTTTGAAATAAAATTTCATTATTAGTTTCCATTTAAGTAAACTGCAGATAAGTTAGGTATAAGATACTATGCCCCAGAGACTACCAATAGTAGAAAATTATAGTAATTCAAAGTTGGAGCTAGTCTGTTACTTGTAAAGTTAATATAATTACTGAAAGGTATTTGAATAAATAGAGAGATTCCATAGAGTTTGGGCTGCTGAACTCGGTGAAAAGAACGCTCAGAATAGGCCAGACAATTATTCAGCCTAGATTTCCAGTGGTCTGGGTTGTTCTTTTTGCAACGAATAAGCTCCCTGACCAGGTAAAAGTCTACACAGTGAATTTAATTAAAAAATCAGACGAGTAACAGTGAATTCTAAATTCAATTCAAAAAAATCTGATTGGTATAAAAAGTGATAACTTGTGAGATGTCACTTGTCCAATAATCAACAAGATCCTTCCTAAATGTAAGCCCCATATTTATCAATGATCCCAGAATTTCATCATCTACCTCAATGGTTTCATCAATCCACTCTGAGAGTCTGAAATGTGCATTCTTATTGGTCACATTAACAATAAGAGCCTACATTGAATTTGTCATAAAGAGATACTGAAAAGTTAGCGGATTTGAAGTAGCTGGAGTATTTTTTGTCCCTACATCAACTACTGTAAATCTAGAGGCTACATTCTGCTCTTCTTCTGGAGGATCTACCCTCACCCAAGGAACCACCAGTGTTTGTATTTGAGCACTCCTTTGTTTTTGTCTTTATATTGTATGAGTAGTTGTTCTGTGTGAAGTTCTAGTTGACCAGGATTAATTGGTGGAGGTGTAAGTGTTCGTACATTTTCAAAAGCATCAAAGTAAATGAATGGTTCTTTGGCTGAGGATTCCAAATCATCAACTATGGGGACATTCCCCCCCCCCCCCAAGAAATATCAGAGTAATCGATCGAACTGTCATCAGGCAAATTGTCTGCAACAGGTCCTCTTCCTCAGCATGGACCCTATTATCTTCATTCCTCCTAAGGGAGATGTCTGAATTTCCCCCTCTCCCAGTCATAATCAACATCTGAAAAGTCTGGGTCGAAAATAATTCCCTCCAGATTTACAGGAGCATCTCTATAGTTTTATCTAAATGCCATGTTAAACAAATATAAAAGTGTATAAAGTACATATGCCTACATTTTTTTTTTTTTTTAAGTGTGTTGATTCTGGTGGATTTTTATCTAAATAGTGATTCATTGTTAATATGCAATTTCTTTATTACTTACATTTATTTAATTTTAGAAAGATCATTTTCATCGTTCATAAATAAAAAGTAAATATTCTCAGACTTATAAGCCATAACTGCTTCATTTCTTAGCCAAACATACGTGTAGTTCTCTAGCTTCACATTTAGTCCTTTCAAGAAAGGTTTGGAAATAAGAAGGTAAAGTTTTATATACATATATTCATCCTCCTTATAAACTAATACGAGTTTGTTCCCCTTTATATTTAGATAAATATTATCCAAAGGCTGTCCTTAAAAAAAGAATACACTGTATTTTCAAACCAGATCCAATAGTTAGTTTGACTTTGTTAACATTTCCTTATCCTTCCGAATCACCATCAGAAACCAGCACCCTTAAGAGTACACCATCTTTCTCTTTACAACCAGCAAAAAACCTCTTTTTGATTTTTCTCCTTTGCATGCCTTACCCTGTCATTTAGCCTATATTGTACTTTGGTAATTGTTCTTGTCTTGCTATTCGTGCAGTATCCTTTCCATCACAGTCTCATTCCTGCATTTATTTTTTCTCTTAACCAGCTTCTTACTTTTAACGTACTCTTTCATTGTCACATTAGACTCCTCACACCACCATTTGACATTATGTTTATTTATACTACTTAGATTTATGCTTATTATACTTTAGAACAAACTTAGATGTAATTTCTCTAATAAAATATATCAATGCCACCATAAATTTCTTTTTAGATCCACAGTCAAAAACCAGAAACTCTTATTAGTTCGCATTCTGCTGGTTTGAGTCTTCCCCGCATTCTCTCCTTCCATATCCTAGAGGCTATTTGCCAATTGAATGTTATCAGTTAATGACTGTCTTATACATGTTCACTCTCCAATCCATTTTGGTATTACAAATGTTGTTTGTTGGTAGGCTACTGTTGGCAAAGACACATTTATCAGAACTGCTAAGGCAGTATCTCTTTGAGTGCCCTTCCCTATTTAGAACCACCAAATATTCAGTAGCTACCATTTTCACCATCAACCAGTCCTATTTATTTGTGTACCCATGAGTTCTGACAAAGTTGACTTAGCTATACTCTCCAAACGAAATAGAACGTTCTTCGTTTGTTAGGATGATTAATTGAATTCCCTTATTATATCAATGTATAGTTTCAGCTTCTCTGACTATTGTCAGTACACGATGAAGCAACAACTCTTAAGTACCCATATTCTAACTCCACTGTTACAATGTTTACTTGAGATCTTTACTTCAACATCCCTTTTGAAAACTATAATGGCTGACCAAATAATTATACTTTGGAAATATAAATATATTTCTAGCACTTTTCAAAAATACCTCTTACCTCAGATCCAACCAACTATCATGGCCAGGATAAGTAAACCATCACTATTCTGAACTTCAATTGTAACAGTGAATTTATTAGTTCATGGAAGGATCCTTGCAGGGATTTCATGTAGGAAATTGAATCTACAACTATATTCAACAGTAACAGTAAGCATTTTATTTCATGTAACTAATCCCTTGTAACTAGCAAGATATTTTATTTCAACTGACACTATCCTCAACCACAACAGTAACCCTTTATACATACAATCAACAAGTGTAGTAAATAGCAAATATTTATTTAGTTAAAATATTCATAGACTTACAAACACAAAAGATAGATTAGTCACTATCTTACAAAAACCAGTTGAATGATTATATGTTTAATTTTTTTAAATCATGAAATTTGTGTTTCACTAAACGAAAGAAATCGATGTATTCTTCAAAAAGTAAAATTCATAAATATGAAAGTAAAGTATCATTCTTTCATAGACTTGATTTAAAAGAGAATACTTTAAGGATATTGTATTGAAAAGCTTTTATAATAATTGATTTAAGAAGATCTTTGTCATTTAAATGAAGTATTCAGTAGGCCTATTGCTATTGAAATTCAATCAATCAATGTGAACTGCTGCTCAATAATGGAATCGTTATAGATAAAATAAACAATAATCACTCCGGTTGTAAATATTTAAGACTCCATGGTTCATTGCTTTATAAATAAATAATAAGAAAGTAAATTAATAATGGAACTCTGTTTGCAGTTAATTAATTAGAACCATTTTTTAACATTTATTGATTTGTATATCTTCATTCAAAGATACAAATGAATGTACTGTGGTGAATTTGTCTTTTAGCACTGCTTTACGATGCTTGGTGGCTCAAAAACTGGTCTTTTCGTTGCCACACACAAAGACGTTAAAAAAAATAAACTACTGAAAGAAGAAAAAATGCTACCCACCTTGAGTGAAGCTGCAATATGATCCTGAAAATTTCTCTGTACAGATTATTAGATACAATAAACAAATAAATTTCATATATTGTCAAAATACATTTCTATGAGTTTTTTTTTTTTGTTTTTTTTTTTTAATTTCAATTCCACTAACAGACAAGTCGAATTATATAATCTTTCATAAAACAGTTTATATGTTATTACATATATATTTTCTTTCTTTTTTTCTTTAAATTACAGTATATTTTATTATTGACAAATTTGATATATATATATAGTACAAAATTTTAAATATAGAAATAAAATTTCTCTTTTAATAACATCAAAAAATTTGTATATATGAGTTTTTTATATATATAATTTCAAAAATGTTCCATTTGAGACCAACAAGTTCTAAGAAAGCCAGAAATTTGAATATTTGTTCTAAAACCCAAGTTGTTGTAAAAAAACTTCTTTTTTTTTAATTAAATAAAATTAATTTTGTTTTTTGTTGCAATGCTTACTTAAAAATTAAATTTACAAGTACAGTTCATTTTATTTTTATATAGTTCAGTCCATTTAGTTTCTCTCTCTCTCTCTCTCTCTCTCTCTCTCTATATATATATATATATATATATATATATATATATATATTAAAATATGTGTACATTTTATTGCTATTTTAATTTTCTTATTAATTTAAAATCACAGATGATGGATTACCTGTCCAAAAAGAGGTCATTGACACATTGCTGCCCAGAACTTGAACCAGTATTACTACAGAAAGAATTTATTTTTTTATTTATTTTTTTTTTTACAATTTTGTATAAGAAACCATTTGATTCACAATGTATAAGGTGAAATGTATAAGTGAAATAAATTTTGCACATTTTATAATTTTTGTTTAAAGAAATTTGTTCACAGGAAGTTAAAGAGCATAAATTGAAAGTATGATTATTATTCATTATTTTCTTTTTTATAATTACTTCAAATGAACAATTAATCCTTTAGAATTAAAAAACAAAAGTGAACAATAAGCGAGTGAATAAAATAAATGAGCAACTAAAATTATCATAAGTTAAATTTTAAATTGGACACCAAATGCTGAAAGAACAATTTTAATTAAATTAAACTAAATTATATTTAACAATTATTTATTTATTTATTGGAGTTGAATATGTGTTTGAGAATTGTCAGAACAGGAAAATACAAGATTCAACACCTTCCTTTATGCAAGTTTTTTTACTTGTTCACATCTTGAAATTGTATAACTACTTACTTTTTAAATTTTACACTGCTTTTAAATCACTTATAACAACCTACCATGAATTATTTCAAATTAGTCTAATATAGCTGTATGTATAATGAAAGAAGTCAGGATGGATTACAGCTAAGTATGAATTTGAAATTTTGCACCTGGTTGTTAAAAACGGGATTATCTATTTACTCCAGCACCGAACCTCTACATTTCACAGACCATACCCCTCTTAAAATGCTCAGTGAACTGGCCGAAGTTGAAGGTAAAGCCGCTGTCTAGAATCTTTGAGTCTTTCAAATCCATTTACTGTCATGTGTCACAACCTAGCATAATAAATTTATACTATTAATTATTCTAATGTTAACCTTGGGAACCAAAAAGACAATATTTATCTGTTTTAGAAGGGGCGGAATTTTATGAACGCCACAATTCTCAACCCCCCCCCCCCCACACACACACATATGAACACAATTATGCACAGTGGGTCTGAAGGGGTTAAGTTAAATAGTTCTAATTGAGAATAAAAACTACTTATAAATTATATTAATACGAGCAAACACATATAATAATGTATTCAAAAACCAAATGGTTTCCTCGTTTAGGTATAGATTAGTTGGCATTGATAATAATAGACCGAATTTTAGTATGTACAAAAATATTTTGCCTAATCTTTGCTAATATTGGTCTGAATAAGATAATCTTTGTGATTTGTAGATAATTTAATTATTTTGTAAGTATTTTTTATGAATTATCTTAAACATTAGGCCTATACTTTTTTTAATTATTCGCAAAAGGAAATTACCTTTGGTTATAACTTTTCCCACTGTTTTTTTGCCTGGTACCGGTATGAGACACTAAAAGGTTTTCAACAGGAGACTTTAGGCAAGTTTCATCAAAATCGTCAAATCACATTATTCAATGACAGGCGGCTTATGTTATGAACACCTGTACCTATGTTCCTACGATAAATCTTATACAGGGTGTTCGAAAAATGTGGGGCAATAATTTACGTAGTGATTCCTTGGGTCAAAATAAGCAAAAAAGTTTATATAGACATATGTCCTATCTCGATTCGTTTAGCGTCTGTCTGTATGTGTTTTTTACAAAATAATTCATAACTCCTTAACCGTTTGAGTTACAGGTTGAGATTCTGCACAATTGTTCATCTTATTGGCCGCTATCTTTGTACAAAATATGAATAAAAAAAATCTTTAACCGTTTCAAAATGGCAAATAATTGACGGTTTTAAATAATTGACGTCAAATTTCACGAAAACCGTTAATTTTACAAAAAAATTACAAGATACATAAAACGTAGTAAGTTTTATGGAGATTCCAACGATATCTTATTAAGCTTAATTTGGTCGAAGAATAACAGAGAAATTAATTTCTTCCTTGCTATACCTACAGTTTTCTCCATTTAAACAATGTTAAAACTGTAATAAATATCATAAAATCACAAAAGTTGTGTTTCTTTAAAAAGTGTTCATTTTGTACATGTTTGAAAATAAAATAATATTTATGTATTGATAAATTGTGATTTTTAATTGATATTTTGTGATGACGAAGAATAACAGAGAAATTAATTTCTTCCTTGCTATACCTACAGTTTTCTCCATTTAAACAATGTTAAAACTGTAACAAATATCATAAAATCACAAATTATCAATACATAAATATTATTTTATTTTCAAACATTTACAAAATGAACACTTTTTAAAGAAAGTTTTAAGACTTGATGGAATTAAAATCAGCAATCAACTTTCCTGATAGTAGGATTGTGGAGAAGATGATAAATGAGATTCTATCTTGTTTCTTAACTTTTGTATACACACATATTGACTACAGTGATAGGCTGTTCATACAAAACGCTTTTCTACAATTGAATCAATTAACACATTATAACAAGTTTGAGAAACATTTCATCAGCTTTTAGTACAATCCTACTGTTCTGTTGAAAATTATAAACTTAAGCTTATTGTTGCGAATTATAGTTTCGCGGTTTAAATTAAAAATCCCATTGTAAAGTCAAAAGGTAATACAATATTTAGTTCCTCGAGATTATCACGATTAAAATAATCTAAAAAAATAGATAAAATATTAAATTGAAAATTATTATTTGCACAGAAGACACTTTTGATTTAAAACGGAGTTCAGCAAAGGTATATGAACTCATTGCAGGTTATCCAGAAGCATTAAATAATATAAATTAAGAAATCATTATGTATTTCCTATTCAAATTTATCACCAGTCAGATAATTACCGTATATATTTTGATGTGAATTAATAAAAACGAAGAAAAAATCAGCCCATCATAATCTAGAACTTAAATGACGAGACAAATAAAAAGGCCTCTCTTAATTGAGGTAACTAGGGTTTTACCTGCCCCAATAATGGATCCCGCATTTAATAGATATCTGAAGTGTCATTATTAAATTCCGGAAACATAATAATGTATCAAATTGGTAGCAAAATAAGCCACTTATTAAAAATGATTTCTGTACTAAAATTATTATTTTAATTTCATTTTATTTATTTTAATGCTGTAACATCACTATATTACGTTCGTTATAGTACTTTTAAATAATAGAATAGAATAGAAAAAGTACTTTATTTTGACATGTATTCCATACAAAATATAAAATATATTCACAATTAATTAATTATAGGAGATAAAATAAAATAAAATAAACTAATAATATTCTTACTTTACACAGTACTTTACAGCAATGGTCTTTTTGACCGTCAGCTGGGTTGGCATAAACAAAACAATATTGTTAAAAATTACACTATGAGTCACATATATTTACACATATAGACCTGTGTATATAACCATTCATCCATCAGTGCACCCATAAATATATAATCATACAAAATATTCAATATACATGACTACAGAATTAATTAATTTGGCACCAGTAATAGTGTAAAAAATAGATTTACAGTAATTCTTCCAAGAATTTATGTGTAACTCCCCTCCCCAACCAAATTTTTGTTTACTGTTACAATTAAAAATTAAATTCATTTATTATTTCCCATCTAAATTTCCATGAAATCTTCATGAATTTACCCAATCTCCACCAATTTCTCCCGTTTAATAAAAGTTCAAATTCCCCCTCCCCTATTTAAACTGCGTTTGAAAAAACACAAATTGCTTATATCGGCTAGGATATGACAGCAAGCAACAAAATGGTAAACTGTCTCGTTTTCATTTATGTTGCATAAGGAGCATAACCATATTTTATCGTTACTCCACGGTTTATAGTTTAAGTCAACAAGTTCCGCCCTTGCTTTGATGATCCAACTTATTGTTTGTATATCATATTTATCAAATAAAACAAGTCTACTGCCGAGTTGAAAGTCAAGGTCCCGGTACTGTTTGTAATATGTCGCATTTCTAGCAGTCTGTAAACGTTCTCCCTCCCAAGTAACTCTGACCGCTACAATAACACTAAGCATCTGTTCACGTAACCTATCAATATTGCTCATATCCACATTAATCCCATATTTAATTCCTAACACTTTCCACTCCTGGCACCATTAAATACCCCTTTTTTATTATTTGTTTAGCAAGAATGTTTGGCAATCTATTCTTTGGTAAAGATACAACCCTTAAAAGGAAATTCAGGTGGATTCTTAATGTATACAAATAAACCTTTTCAAACCCTGTTTCTAAAAACAAGACATAATTTGGGGTGTTATTTGGCAACTTAAATATTCTTTTTATAAATAATCTAAATACCCCTTCCAATTCATCGCTTTCCTTGTAGCCCCAGACCTGGGAACTGTAGCATAAAATCGCTTTCACAATAGAATTAAAACATGTAAACTTGGCACTAAGTGGGACCTTCTCGTTACGTAAAAGGTTGTGCCATACCGCGTTTATAGCATATTTTGCAGCCATAGATTTGTCCTTAAATTGAGTTTCCCATAACAATGATGGAGTAAGTATAACACCCAAGTATTTATATTTATTGACAACCTCTACCCGTTGCCCTTTGTACCACCACTTCTCATTTCTACACAACTGACCTCCTTTCCTAAAAACCATTATTTTAGATTTACTTAAAATAACACAAAGATTACACTTATTACAATAATTTTCGAGCTTATTTATCATACTCTGCAAGCTACCAGGAGTAGGGGACAGAATAACAATATCATCTGCATACAATGACCTTAAATCCCTCAAAATCGCATCCTCCACCTAAACTATCAGCCAAATTGTTCACAAATAAAGAGAATAGCAATGGACTTAAAAATACAGCCTTGTCTAAAACCCATATTAGTTTCAAAACATTTCGTTACGCCCGCATTAAAATAAGCCACTTATTAAAAATGATTTCTGTACGTAAGATTATTATTTTAATTTCATTTTATATATTACAATGCTGTAACATCACTATATTACGTTCGTTATAGTACTTATAAATAATACAAATTCATACACTAAAGAAATAAAGCATAAATACTGTAGTGTAAAAATAAAAAAACACGCGTTATTTGAAAGTAATTACTTGAATCAGTTTGCACTACCTCACATAAACTTAGTTTCAGTTTTTAATTAAAAAGTCCATCACCTTCTTTTAACCAAACAACATAGCATAGCAGCACGTTCACAGTTTGTACTACAGTTAGGTTTAGAATAAATAGTACTACCCTTAACAGAGATGGCCGACCATCTTAGTTAAAAGAGAACTCTGTTAAGTTAGACCCTGTAATAAACTCTGATCATTTCAAAATTTGCAAGCTAAAATTTGAAAAAAAAATTCTTTAGTATGAGTAATTAAATTAGAAATTTAACTTAATACAAAATTCAAAAAATCTGCAATGTTTTAAATTATACAAACTTAGCCAAATAAAAAACGAATGCCTTAATATTTTAAAAAATTGCTTGATTTCATTTGTATTTATTATTATATTATTAATTTAAGGCTTTTTATAAAAATTTGGCCATTAATTAATGTGTATTGAAAAAAAGAAAGAAAATAATATTTAAAAAAGCTTTATAAAAAGGTTATGCTTTAAAAAATGTCATTTTTGATATGCTAGGTTAACACGTTCACTGCCATTCCTAAATATAATCAATTGAAATAACATGCTCAGGAGCTAAAAATATTTTTTGTCAAAAACTTACCAGATATGTTTGTATTCCATAGTAAAGGGCTTAGAATGTCTTTTTTGGAATTAGAAACACGTATATTATATCATCACTATTTCCGGTGCGATATCGTACCGCCCGCTTGCCGCGCTATACTGCACACACCGGAACTGTAGTTGTAGTCTTATAAATTTCACATGAACTAAAAATACACAGTTTATAGATAATAATATGTTTATACAAAATATTTACACTATTTACAGCCCTACCAACCACCCATTTTATTCCTTTTTACAACTTCTTGTGATAATTGTCAAAGCATTCTACTGGACAGAATGCTGTGTTCCCAGGGCAGGTAGAACAGACATAAATAGTCCTCTTCTGTTCTCCTTTTTCAGAACAAACTTTGCATCTTTTTCTAGCTCTGACACCACTTGCATTTCGAGCATAATTTTTATGAGTTTGTGTAGCAAGTTCCTTGGCGGTGTCCTCAAAGGAAGATTGGATATTGGTGGTAGCAATGCTCCAATAAGTTCATTACGAAACTCATATAACGGTGTTTTTTTCTCTCCTGATTGTACATGTTGTACAGTGCCAATGAGTTTATGACCGTCATTTGGAGCATATGGACAAATATCTTTTTATACCATCTAATGGTCTTATGCTCACAGGGATAATAAGACAGCATCTGGTCGCCACGATCAACTCCCTTCATGTGAGCGTTATATTGAACAATGGGAAGGGGTTTTTCCTTTTGCTGGTTTCTCTTATTTATGACGGTCACCATGTCGTTTTCAAATTCTGAAGATATATACAAAACATATCTTTTATCTCTCCAACATCCTACCATCACGTCTTCGGAGTACTCGGCCTGTGTTTCCCCTTTCGCCAGGTTAGCTTTTGTCACTTTAGACGGGTTGTTTTTCCTGTCAGATCGTAGAGTGCCAGTAACATATGTGTTGTGGGCCAACAGTTTTACTGGTCAGGGCAAAGCTATTATAAAAATTATCCATGTAAATGGAATGCCCTTTATAGAGGAGACCACTCAACAAATGCATAACTACTTTGAACGTATGGCCTTTCCCTCCAAGGACATTGTTCTTTCCACCGTAGACTGCAAATCGTAGACACAAGCCCTCAGGTTCACTCAAAGTGTAGAGCTTGATTCCATATTTATGCCGCTTACCTTTGATATACTGCCGAAACTGAAGGCGGCCTCTCCATAAAACCATAGCTTCGTCGAGAGAAAGCTCTTTTGCAGGGGAGTATATGCAGGTCATCTTAGAGTTGAAGTAATCAACTAAAAATGATATTTTTTGGAGGCGGTCATTCGGATCAGCTGTAGGAGCATTAGGTTTTGAGAAGTGAAGGCATCTCATAATGAGTAAAAATCGATCACGGCTCATATACTGCCTAAATATGGGTATGTTATAGAGTCTGTCTGTTTTTCAGTAGTCCTGGTATCTATTTAGTTTTATAGAGCCCATATGTAACAGTAGGCCCAAAAATATTTTAAATTCTGGCACAGTAAGGTCTTGAAACTTAGTAATTCTAGAACCTGGTTGAGTTGAAGGACCACAAAACAGCTCCAATGCATATGCATTAGTAAAATCACAGATACTTTTTAGGAAAATATCATCCAATAAAAGAAAAAACCAGTCAACAGGCTTGTTATTCCCTGGAATGGGTTGTAAAAGTGTGTTATTCCCAGTAAAGGGAATACGTTTTAGTCCAGATGTAGAAGTAGACCAGATAGGATTTAGATCTGTGTCTTCATATTCGCTTTCTTCACTACTCTCACCCAAATCATCAGAGCTATAAATTTCTGACCCATCAAAGTCATCGTCACTCACTTGTGCAGTGGCCATAGCTAATTAAAAATATATGAAAACAACTAAATAAAATCAAAACACACACAAACATAATCAAATAAACACACGCAAAACAAGTTCCAATGAAGCAATAAGTAATAACGCACTCAAGTACTGAAAATAGCGGTAAGTTGAAACTGACCCAGTAAAAAGGTTCAACAGATCGGGCACAACAAACGAACAATAACACGTCCACTTTCACCAAAAGCTGAGCTCACACTGAAGCCTTAACCATAGCAGTACACAGTGGTATGATTTCGCACCAGCCGCTTGGGTTGTGGGATGTGCCTGGTACGATTTCATACCGGCCGCACTGAATGTGTTAAGGAAGTGTTACTGTTAATTGAAAAAGGAAAGAACTCCTATGTATGTGTTTGTGCTGGTTGACTGACTCTCTCATTAGAATAACAATACAGTTAATCATAATATATTTATTTGGCATAGTCTCTTTTTAAATAATTATGATTTATGAAAGATATAAGACGTACCCGGGACACTGATCATAGACATGTTTTTTAAAAGTAGTGAAGTGCATAGTGCTTTACCAAACTGCAAATTGTAGCCATTCCCAATGGTGAATGAAATAAAGGCGTCTATTTACAATATTTCTTATTTATAATTCTCCTAAAAAATATGCTTAGTTTGTATACATTTATATTTTTCACTCTTTTCATTATTGTTATACCTGAGAATGATTTTCACTTAGGCTAGTCATAAATGAAAATTATTGTTTGCTATTTATTGTATCTAATGTAATAGACAGTTAATAACACAACTATGAATTTTATTTCAGATAAATGAAAATGTAAATTTTCCTAAAAGAGAAACTCAGCGTGTAGGGAGAGTGTCTAAAGAATTAGAAACAGAAACTGAGAGTCAAGTTAAACTGCCTAGAAGTAATGAGGGGAAGAAACCTCCAAGGAAAGAAAACTACTGTATTGAGTGCAAGAAGACAATAAAAGAATTTTGTAAACATTACGAAAAAGTTCACTGTTACACCTCTGAGGGGAGGAAATTAAATAAATTAAACAAAATTAAAGACATTACTTTAAGGAAAAAGCTAAAAATGAAAATTACTGACAATCTTAGAAAAATAGGAAATGCTGAGCTGAGTAAAGCTAATGCAAAAGAGTCATTTTTCAAAGGTGGAGATGCAGAAGTTGTTCCTGTGAAGCGTTCATTTAAGGAAAATGCCAATCAATTAAACACTGTACAGTTCTCACTGTGAAGGTTTCTACAGACGTAGGAAATTTTCCCAACACCTACGCCGTTGCCCCAAACTCTCAACATCTACTGGAGAAATTATAGAACTTGAAGGAAATGTTGAAGCACTTAAAAAGCATGCTTTGCCTATACTACAAAGTGTAGAAGGAGCAAGTCAAGAATTAATGAGAGAGGTTATATAGATAATGAAGCCTCGTACAGCAAAGGATGTAGCCCTCCGAGACCCACTTATTATGAAATATGCTAGCGAGTTCCATAAAACTAGAAGAGCTAGTTTTCAACATGTTTATGTATCTAGGGTAATTATAGATTTGGCAAAAATTGTAATGAGAATGCAGGAAATTGAAGGTGAAAAAATTCACTGTTTAGAGGATGTATTAAACCCTGCATACTTTAATTCATTAGTAAGGTGTATTTTACAAGAAGGGGGTTACGATCTAGAGGCTGGTACTGTGGAAAAGTGTGGACTTAATAACCGCTTAAGAAGCCACATTAAGGGTGCTGCTCAAACAGCAAAGAAAGAGGCTTTTGCTGAAGAGTATATGGAGTATAGTGGTAGTCCCTCCAAAATTCCCAGACAAAATGCGGTATATCTAAGAAAGAAAATGAAACATTTTTTTTTAATACTTGAAGAAAAATGAGCCAATGAAATTGGTAGGATATTTGACATGGCAGCAAAACCATCCCGTTTAGAAAAAGAGCCAAAACTAGCTGCTGAGGAAGATGTTATTAAAACCTGTCAATATGTGTCATCTCAATACAAGATAATTATCAAAGAATTAGAAGATACTCCTTGTGGAACGCCAGAAAAACAAAACAAATATAATGTATTGCTTGATATGCTCATTACTCACATAATGTGCCTCATTAGGCGGAGGCCTGTTGATTTTAAGAGAGGAAAGAATGTACATTTTGAAAGATTAGAAAAACAAGATGATCTCATATGAGATAAAAAACAGTAAGAACATGAAATTGTCAGATGACGATCTTAAGCTCTGTAATAAATTTACAATCTTTTATGTACCTGGAAAAGGATGGAAAGAGATGGTTCCGATCGCATTAACTAAGCTAATGAAAGAGGCAATGGATGCAATTCAAAGAAACTAAAAGTTTGTGGGTATTACTTCAGATAACCTCTTTGTAAGAGCAAATAATAGGCTAATAAACCATTGTGAGGGCCTTGAAAAATCACAAAAAATCTAGCTTTAAGGAAACCATTGGATATGAGTGGAAATGGGTTACGCCACCATGCTGGCACATTCAGCAAATTACATTCTGCACATCCACAATACCAAGACTATCTGGCAAGTGCACTCGGTCACACACTTCATATACATAAGTTGCACTACGAAATGCCAACTAGCATTACCCAAAAACTAATTGTTTGTCCAGTGCTTTACAATATGACAAAGCCCCTGAACAAGCAGCAAGAAATCTCAACCCCCATTCATAAAAAACAAGTCGTTGGCAACCTGCCAGTTTTTACTAATAGCCCACAAGTAGATGTAAACCTACTCCAAGAACTACATGAAACACCGGAAAAGGATATTTGTATTTCAAAAGAAATGAACTCAGATCTTAATTACGAGGAGAGTGATACTTCTTTTAGTAGTAAAGAAAATAATATTCCATTTAAGAAAAGGAAAATATTACGTCAAAGATGGACAGATGAAGAAAAAATGGTAATATATCAAGGATTTGGAGATGACATACTGCAGTGTAAACAACCATCGCATAGTACTATAATAGAGTTTTTCAATACCCATCGAGATACTTTTAAGAATCGTACAATTGACACTTTGGTAGCCTTCCTCCACAATAAATGTTTAAGAAAACAAAAAAATGTAACTCCAGAGGTTAAAAAGTTTCTGCTGAACACCCATAAAAGAATAACTAATGTGCCTTTGTAAACTCGTAGTAGATTTTTCTTAGTGATAAATGAAAGTTTATTAGTTGTGTTTTTTGTATAAGTAGTAGATTCCAAATTTATTAGATTTTAACTTTAGAAGAAAGATATCTGTATAGTACTTGTATTGCTCTGTAAATATATTAAAAACATTATTGATAATGTTATGTACTTGCAGGTTGACTAAGGTAATTATATTTTAATGATTCAGTATTTTACATTTAATTGTTATGTGTAATTTTATATTTTGTTTTAGTAGTTTGTGTATCAACTGTTACACAAACAGTTAATGTTAGGATTTATGCATTAACAATTTTTATAGTTATGTTTTTTCTTGCCTTTTCAAACTTATTTAAGTTTTTACATTTATACATAATTTTCATTATTTTTTTCATTATAGAGTTTGTGTTTGGTTTTTGTAAATCTACTTGAAACATTGTTGAAGTAAATTTGTATACATTGCTCTGTATTTCTGCTGTTCTAGGTTGCTTAGGAGTATTATGTGTAATATACATAATGTATGTAGCCTGATGTTTTTTTACTAATATTAATTTACTATTTTTCTTGTGAATTCCTTAATGAAAATTTGTTCTTACTAGTACAGAGGTTATTTTTTTGTGTTTACAAGTTTCGAGTATTCAAAGCTATAAATAAATGAAAGTAGACTGCTCGGGAATGATCTTTCATCATTACAAATAATGAGCTCTAGAGTGTTTTTACAACTTTACATTTTTCTTATGCAACTGATATGAATTAATTATTAAATTTTATCTGGAAATGAAATGAATTTTCATGTTTTTAAATATTTTAACTACATTTCAATTCAGTTAACTATTGACTATTAAGCTTAATTGGAGCCAATTAAAAACTGTCTTCTATGTGTTATTCCTGTTGTAATATAACAGATTAATTTACTCTGTATGTTTATTTGGAAGTGAGAGTGTTTCATAAAAATGTATTTTTCCTATTTTAAACTATCGGTTTAGAAATATTTTTATTTATACATGTAGGTTTAATATGGGTTTTACATGTCCCAACATTAAAATTGTATTTGTGGATTTGCAGTGTAAATCTGTATTAAATCTCTTTATATATTTAGTTTATTTTGTCTCACTGAAAATGGGGTTTTGAGGTCTTATTTAATTAAATGAGATATGAAATATTTGCTTGTGCAGTGTGAATTTTTTAATTCCTTTGAGATATTTATTTATTTCAGTAATTTTCATTTTTATCTTGTACAGAATATTATAGTGTTTCATATTTTTGTTATACATTTTATGTAAAACAGTGACTTATGTAATAGCCTAGTGCAAGTTCATACCATCTTTCATTTTGAAATGTATCGTAGTTCCATGAAAAGTTTAGTTAAGTGCCTCACTGCATACTGCAATGCAGAGGGTGTTAGAATTTCACAGGAAGGAAGGGCAGTATTATTACTTACAGAAAAACGAATTACGGAAAAAAAAACTTATCATTTACCAATGAACTAAAAACTAAAAAGAATCCAAAATGTGCCTTTATTTGAGTTTTTGCACATAGTACAAAACCTAAACACTTTTAAAGAAAAATTTGTTTTTATAAAGCTAAAATACACTGATTTATAATTCATTGTTATTTGTATCCAAGTCACAATTACATTAATTACAAAATTCAGTTCCGTCAATGTGACTTAAATTATATATAAGCAAATTACTTAACATAACACGATTCCGAATCACAGTCCCATCTTCAGATGTTGTCGTTCTTTTGGGGTCTCTTAAAAGAAATATATCAACATAAAACACATAAACATACACAAGATAACTAAAACGGCCAATGTGTGCACATGTTTAAGTCCAAATAACTGACAATGTGAGAGCCAATTACCCTACCAATGTGTGTAAACTAATATTATGGTTTTTATAACAAATTATTCATGCATCAAAGGATTATCAAACTTTATTTACTGCAAACAACCAAGCTATCTTTATTGCAGAAATAAAATAAGACACAGGTTTTAATATAAAAGAAAATGTTGGGCATATATATACTTAAATATTTTGGGTAAACAATAAACAGCCTATTTCTAAAAGAGTATATATTTCTGTAAAATTTTTAAATTCAGATTCTTTTAATTGAGTGCAATTTATTTAATTTTTTTTTCTTCAAATATTTTTATGTAAAACGTGTAAGTGACTGTTCCCAATTCTGATGACTGTCCTATTCTGATGAACTCTCATCAGAAAGGGTACTTTTATATATATTCTAACAATATATATATATATATATATATATATATATATATATATATATATTGTTAGAATAAACAATGAACTGTCTCAAACACATAACATAAATGGAAGTTGGCTAAACTTTAAAAAAATCAATATAAAACTACATTATTATCTATAACTTATTTTTTGTAAAGTAGTGCACAGTTTTTATTTAAAAAATGGGGAAACCTTGTTTGAACAACAGTATTTATTTTCACTGCAAATTTACATATACGCTATACTTAAACAAGTAGTCAAATTAACCATATAATACATGAATAGCATTTATCAGAAAGCAAAATGGGTTTCTCAACACCCATTTTACAATAAACTGTGCAAAAAGATTGTATAAAACATTTTTAGATCTATGTTTATATAAATCTTTATCTTTATCCAGATTCACAAGATAACAGCCATTTACAGTGATCCTTGGAATTTATCACCAATAATTCTGGCTTAGGGTGTCTTTGTCCCGGAGTTAGACCTGACATGATGTATACATGTCATCATCTGCTACATCCAGCATGTAGTCTGAATTATTGGCTATACTCGCACCATTGTAACACTACAAAGATCTTCAACCAGGAAAAATCTACATACTTCTAAACTCTAAAGCTTCCTTACTGGCAAAATACAAACCATCTGCACACTCATATTATAGAAATTCAGAAAGCTTTGCAGAACAAGCAAGTAAATTACTTTTCAGTGGATACCAACCTATAGTGATGTGGGGAAACGAACTAGGTAATAATATTGCAAGAAAAATATTAAAAATTTACCCCAAAAACTCAATTTTATGACCTATGATGTAAAAGCTATAGAGCATAATTAAAAAAGGAATGGACTGAATCTTGCATGGAGGGTGGTACATTGAATACTCAACCTTAGCAGACATTTGCTGCGAGAGCTAGATTAGGACATCTTGTCATGGAGGAATACCTTCATTGCTTTAGGATAGCCGATTATCCATTTTGTAGAAGAGGCTATTTTGAACTTTAAACATTGTCCCAATCCATCCTGCACTAAGAGAGGTGACACTTGCTACAAGGATAAACTGAAGGACATTCTGAGCCTACTCTTGATTCCACATTCACCTTTCGGTATGTGTCAAACGGGAGATACCCAAACCTGTAAATGTTACGATTTCAAGCGAGAGTTGCACCAATATATTGAAGGCACCAGCCCAGCTCAATCCTCTCTATTTTCCCATTCACGTTTTTACAACTTTCTTTCAACCATTACTCACTTGATTCATGTATGGTGAGGCCGACCCCTACCTCTTCTTCTAAATGGCTGCTATTCTTAGCCAACCTTAGCTGACCCATTCGCTTTTCTATATACTTCCTTGTCTATATTGTACATAATCCTTATACAAGAAAGAGAGTTTTCCATATGAATTTCTTGCCTAATTTACTACTCTATTAAGTCTTGAATAATTAAAACTGAAAACAAAATTTTACATCGATTCTTTAACTTTTCCATTCTTTGTTTACAAGAAAGTAAAAACAATGATTCTGTGCCACAAAAATTGTCAAATGATGGGTAAAATGTTAATTGTACTTTATTATGATATATGATGGTAAATTTCTAAAAGGAAGTCGATACTTTAATTGGATAGTTTTCAAGTCTAATGTTTGCCCAATTGAGAAATAATTCATATCTGGAGCAAGATTTAAATTTAACTAAAACTTAGATAATTTTGATATGTATTATTTGGTTAGGAAAATGTTTAGTCCATAACGAATTTGTTTCTTATGTACAATATATAGTGAATAATTATTTTGAAAAAATTGTCACTATTTTTGAATTTGTTTTTCTAAATTTTAATATGTTTTTGTTTGGCACACAAGTGACCTCCAATATAGTCTATTTCATTTTAATTGCTATATGTCTTTTCGTCCTTACCATAGATAATGACAGATGGATGGCATGTAAAATATTTTGTCAGATTTTTAGGTTGTAAAATGTAAAGATTAACAAAGGAGGTAGAATTTGTTAGGCTGGTTGCCCACTAAGTCATGAGGAAATATACATTTAACTTGACTTAACAAACCATTATTCACTTATTAGTTAATCTTTTATCTTTCCCTGTTGTTAGAATCCATCTTTTTCAAAAATATTAGCAGATAGCAGATACTTGAGTTAAAAGGGTTGTTAACAAAATCTAGGACAGTTTTCAGATTTTTGAAATGTAATCTTTTGTACTGTATTGATTTATATTTTTCCTTACGAGAAGGTTTTTGGAATAATAAACGATATGAGTTTGTTTTATGTTATCGTGATGTTATGCAACGACACACCATCTCTGTCTGATCATTGCACTATTTAGCCTGCAAAATGGTATCAGTCAGTGGTGAGATAAAATGCTTTTGGTGTAAAGTTCTTCTGTTTTAGAAGACGAAAAATTTTGGGCAGACCTATGAAATAAAAATGTGTAATTTAAGTGGGCAGTTGACAGAATTACAGATTGAAATGAAACGACTCAACTTGGACATATTATGTAACACATTGTTGCCAACAGATTTTCTGTTAGCGACGAATACTGAGCAGAGATATAATGTTGTCGCCTCATAACAATCTATTGTATCGTAAGTAGTGAGCAACTGTCTTTATTTACAATAATCATACTTACCTCACACTATGTAAGCTCAGAGAGTAAAAACAAATCAAAGATCACCAAAGGCTCACTTATTAGTGAATATGGGTGTGGCAATCCTGAGGAACTCTAGTTGAATCTACACCTTTCTTCTTCTTTCCTTCCTTTAAAAACCTAGCACTGATCATCATCATCTTAAAAAAAAAAAGACCTCTTTTCTAATAGCATCAGGGCCAGAAGAGAACTGATTGGAAAGATTAGAGGAATCTAACACAAGACCAGATAGAGCTAGGGTACTTCGAGATTGCCACACCATTACTCATTAGTAACCCCTGAGGATTTCATCTTCCTTATCTGACCAACTTTTGATTCTAGAAGTGTTTCTATTTACCTACTCTTGTTTTCTCCCAACCCAGAAGCTATTAACGTATTTGAGAGCTATAGTTTCAATGTTATGCTCTATTTTTTTAAGGCTGTGAATTAAGTTTTAGGTATAAGGAGTTTTGAAAAATGAATTTCTATACAAAAAACAAATACGGTAAAAAAGCCGTTTAATTTATATAAAAACATTTCTCAATATATCAATAAAATTTGAGACAGATTTTTAACAATATTTCCCTTAACTTATACATAAAGTTTTATGCAGATAATTTCTTTTAAGGCACTTGGTAGAAGACTTAAAAGTTTTTATTATTATACGTATAAAATATGGTACACATAGCAATAACTTGACTAAAGATGACTAGACATGTAAAACAAATTGATAAATAAAAATACATTAAACAAACAAGAAATGAGTTTTAAATAATACTGATAAACTTATAAACTACACCAAGAGTAGTGTTTATGAACATTCCTTAGACTTGGTAGGCATCATTTTGAAGAATCATTCAATGAATAAACACTTAGGATAAATGATTTATTATTTCAGATATGTTGATGATACAATATATCTGTTTAACGGTACTTTAAGGCAACTAGACATATTACTAAAATATCTAAACAAATGCACAAATAATTTGAAATTTACAATGGAGAAGGAAATCAATAACACAATACATTTTTTAGACTTAACAATAAAAAATGAAAATGGCCTTAATACTTTTTTCATATACAGAAAACCCACTACCAATAACCAAACCATTCACACACACAAAAAATGTCTGCATATAATAGCCTAGTCCACCGCCTCATCAACGCACCACTAAGTTCATTAAACTTCACCAAGGAATACAACATTATTAACATTATGATTAGCCATAGACAATGGCTATGATCCTGAAATAGTCGATACAATAATAACTAAGAAAAAGAAAAAACAAAATTGTGTCAAACCTGCACTTCTTCCCGAAAGGAATAGTGACAGAGTGACTTATGTATCTATCGAATTCGGCAAGAGCATCCAATTCTGATTAAAAAGGGAACTCATGAAACTCAACATTATATTATCATACAGAAAATCAAATGTCAAACCAAAAAAAAATTATATAGAACCGGTGTATATAGAATCACATGCACTGAACTGCAAAAAAATTTATATCGGACAGACCGGAAGATCATTCTTAATCTGTTTCAAAGAACACTTACCACGCTATACAGTAATCAAACATACGTTTCTGTGTGCACAACATCTTACAGATCACAACCACGAATACATTTCCATAGACCATAACTTAGAGATACTACATGCCTGTGAAAAGGCTGTTTGTTATTGTCACTAAAGGAATTTGAAATATATACTGCAACGACGGAAGAACACATGTCAAATGAAAAAATTGGTTTGTTTCAAATGAAATGATTAACATTGTAATTCAGCTAAGAAAAGTGAATACACCACACGACCTATAGATTGTAGTTGGTTATCAGCGATTGATACATGTGCTTATCTCTTGTATATTGATACCAACTTCAGTATTAATGAGCAGCAATTGTTTCAAAAGATTATGCATAAATGTATTGTGTGTTTGTATTCATTGTTTAAACAGTTTTAACAAGTGTTTTATGTGTCAACGATTTTTTATTTTAATAGTGTTTTTTCAAGTATTATGAGTACCCATAATAATTTTCAGTTTTAATGGGATGATGCTTTCATATGGCTGAACGACTTCTTCATGTTTTTGGATCTGACGATGATGGTTTAACTGTCGAAAATGGTTATCCACAACGATGAAATTTGGATTGTCTGACGGAAAAATGAAGGTAGTTAACCTATAATATATATTCATTTCTTAGACTTTTGTAAGAAACCCTAAGGAAACACACAACTTTTCATTTACATTAAGACATCCAGTAACTGGAATCACATTTATAATCACTATTTAATCTTTCTTTTATTAAGTTATCCTTTATAAAGGAGCGGTTAAAGGAACTTCAATCAAACTATTAGGCCATGAGCTGGCCTTTCTCTATATAAAGACTGAGAAATAAAATGACTACTTGGTGTATACTTAATTTATTAATATATTTGTGTTTCAGAAGACGTGGATCAAGACAATCCTGGCGTTAAAGAGGTAAACAAATCAAATGTATCATTCTGGGGATATCTTGACAAAAATAATCAGTTGAGTAATGAATTCCAATTTACCGAGGTTAATTCTGAACAATTGGAAATTAATTATTTTATACCGTATACTGACATTGCTCAATTCGAAACGATTCTATATCTTCTTATTATAGCTCATTGAATCAGATTTTCTTGGATGATAACATTGTTGTACCAAATTTTGAAGACAACAATGGTGGTGATGAGTCTAAAGAAGATATTGAGGATGATAATGGAGATGAATCTGTAAATCTTAGAAAATATGGAGAGGATGAAGATGAGTTAATGCTAAGATAGACTAAAGAGTTAATAGACAACATTAGGAATTTGATGGAGTGTTTTATTTATATAAAGGGAGAACTGTATAAATGGTATGAAATTACTAAAGATGAAAATGTTCAGATCCCAGAATCATGACAAGAGCCGAGATTATGCAATGATTTTTGGTATATATTTAACACTCCCTATTTTAAAGATCGATATTTGTTTAGTTGTGGGCCGAATGCTGATACAAAGTATAGGCAAAAACATGGATTGGAACAAACTACTTTGCTGGTGAGAAATAAACGTAATACATGGATGATAAGTGACACAAATCCTTTCTGATTTAATAAAAAAATAAACAGAAACAGAACGTTTATAAGTGCAAAAAGGAGATTGAAAAGAAAAAAGCAAATAAAGGTAAAACTAAAACATGCGAGGTGAAAGATAAACCTAAAAAAATTGTGTTTAAATAAAGGTAAAAAGAAAATGGACAATGAAAGCGGTGAAATTAAATAAAGGTGAACATAAAATTGAAATAGGCGATGAAGTAATAGACGATGAAGTATGCTAACAATGAAGCTAAAGTCTGCAATAAACTTAAAATTTGCACTTGACTCAAACTATTTCTTTGTTCAACTCACATGTCGTCTTTTGAATTCACATCTCATCTACTAAAAAATAACTTATTGAAAACTCTCTAAATCTCTCTAAAAAGTAACTTATTAAATTTTACATCTCATCTCCGAGAAAATCACTTATTGTCTGATTTCTCATCTATTCAAAAATAACTTATTAAAATCACATCCTATCTCTAAGAAAATATCTTATTCAAACTACATCCCTTCTCCAAGAAAACAACTTATTCAATTCACTTCTTATTTCTTAGAGAACAACTTATTGTCCGATTTCTTCAGCTTTTTCCTGTCCCCTCCTTTACACACAATACACTGATGTCACATTTCTCAAAGTTTTATGCACACCCACACTGTTGCCATAGTTCTCTTATATCTTATATTATATACGTTTTTAATTAACATACTTTCAACGGATCTCTCTGACCATTTAGTACTAATTACCTTCTTTATTTATTTGTATTTTTATTTAACTCTTTCCATTATTATTACTATTCTATTCTATAACAAAATACATTCCTTATTTACTGCCCTGTGTCAAACTACTTCTCTAGTCAGACCAAGTCTACATAACTAAAAATGTACCCTATTACAAATTAAACAAAATAAATTAAATAAAGATGAACATAAAATTGAAATAGACGAAATAATAAATAAAATTAAAAGTAAAGTTTTACCAGCGTTAATGAATGGAAAAGACATTGGAACTTTGATTGGGAGAAAATATCTATCATCCGTTTTAACAATAAGTACACTAGTAATGAATGTGCTCAGTATTGGCATTTATATTTGAAGCCTTCTATTAATAAAGAACCATGGAGTAAATGAAGAAGACATCAGTAACAAAATATAAACTTCAAAATTGGGGAAAAATATCGGAAGAACTTGGTACAAATTGTTCACCTTTTCAAGTTTTTAAACACTATTTTGGAGAATTATATAAAAATCATTGTAAGAGTAAGGGAGATTATTTACCTCTGATAGATGATAAAGAACTGACAAACATTGTAAAATCATGTAACATTGATGGAAAAATTGAGTGGCACAGTGTATCATTTATTACAGGTCGACCCGTTAAACAATTATATTATCAATGGTGGTATTTTTCACATCCTGAAATGATCAAAGGAAACTTCACCAAAGAAGAGTATATAATTATTTAAAAGGATTTCAATAATTTGGTTACAATTCGAAAATGTTATCCACTATATTAAAACATCGATATCAAAGTCAAATTTTGTCTCGATATAAATGGTTAATTCCGGATGGACCCTGGGAACTACATGAAGATGAGTTGTTATTAAAACTTGTTAAAGTGTATGGTTTTGGTGAAAGTTTTATTTTCCTATTGATAAACATTCTATAAAAATTGAACAAATTGATAAATTAAAAACTCATTTATTTCCTAAACCAACGTTTCATAATTTATCTGAATCTAATATAGCAGATAGAAAATTTATATATCACTTTTTAGGAAATTGCCATAGTTGTAAAAATAATCGCAAAATTGATGTTAAAAATATTTCAAATCTTGCTGATAGTATGTTGTACTGTTTTGTGTATTTGAATGTAATAACATTGAAAACTATTACAAAAGCTGATATTAAAAAAAATAAAAAAAATAAAATGATGACAGAATTAATGATCTGTTTAGAGCTGTTTTACGTGAACTAATGCAGGAAGATATCTTCAATTTGCATTTAGTTACACAAAAATTATTAAAACTTGAGTGTCCTGATTAGACGATGGTTAAAAATGAATGTACGGATAAGACAGTTGTTGAAAATGAATGTACTGATAAGATGATTGTTGAAAATGACTTTACAACAAGTTGTTTATAAAATAGCAAGAAACGATACTTTTTATTTTAATCCAAGTTGTATTGATAGTTTACTTGTAAAACGTAAAGATTCTTTGGTCGATTTAAAAGAGCAATGGTTGTACTCAGAAATAAATTTCAAAGATGTGAAAATGATTCAAAAATAGAAAACATGGCTGAGAATAAAGTGTAGACAGTGTAATGTTAAGGGAAAAAATTACTTCTGATCAAATACCAATTAAGCATATTACTATAATTGTATATCATACAACAAGAATGTTCTAATTTCAGTGATTTTGTTTTTCCCATCGCATGAAATGTTATTTAATATCTCTATTATATCATGAAATTTAAACAACTTATTAAGTTGTTTGATTTATTTTCGACATTTAATCAAAATTAATGGGAGGATACAATAATGGAAAAATGTGACATAGAAAAATTTATTAACTGATCTTCCTCGTATTTTCAGCATCTCTGAGTTATCTTCTTGGTGCTCGAGGTGATACCTCATAAATATACATAACAAATTCGAGATAATCATCTTGACCTTCCACCATTTTCACAACATTTAATAACAAACTAGGCCTACTTTTCAACGATAAATAATATAGTTATTGGAGGTTTTTTGTAATTTTTCACCATCCATAACTCTTATCAATTTCTTTTCTTTAATAAAGGAATTAGTAAAGGTATGTACAGTATATAAAACGAAAGACTATTAAGGGAGGCCCAAGAAATAAGAAAGCAGTGTAAACGAAATCTTAAACAAAGGAAATACTAAGTATGTTCATAAAACACAGCCCTAAGTACTCTGTATTAGAAAATACTCTAAAAATTAGAAATACAACTAAATTGAGTTTAAATACAAAATTTTAATGTTTGTTATATAAAGATTAATAACTACTTACAATTTTTATTAACTTAAAAAACCAGTTTTTTTTTTTTTTTTTTTTTTTGCCAACAAAATTTGGACCCATATTTGTAAGTTACATATCTTAAATAACAATATGGCTACCTGGCCTAAATAGTTAATTACATGAGACTAAAATGTTACTTTACTTTATATTCTATTTTAATCAATATATTTTCAAAAACAACTAAAAAATATTTGTTTTATATAGAAAATATAAAAAAATAACTATTTATGTCTCAAGAACCTAACCTAAACACAACATCCATGATTAAACAATAGAAATATCAATTATTATAATTTTCAAAAAACAAATATATAAGGATAAAATAAAGCAATAAAGCTTAAAGTTTTATTGCTTTATTTTATATTTGAATATGGAGTTTCAACAAGAAATATCTGCTATTACATTAAAATTGAAAAATATACAATTAAACAAATTAGAAATAATTTGATCAAATATTAAAAATAAACATGATTTTATTAAAAATGAATAATGTCTAACAATTTTACTGTTTCTAAGATATAGTTTGGAATATTTTAATGATTCCATAAAACTTGGGGTTTAATTACTCAAAGAGCTGATTTGGCAGTTTCAAATTTTTGATTAATAATTAATATAATACATATTCGACAATAATTTTAACACATTTAAAAAATAATATGAATATAGTAAAATATAGAAGAAATATTAGTTTTAATAAAGTTGCAATGGGGGAGGTTGGAAAAATTAGAAATTTTAACAATATACAGAATCTGCATTCAATGATTCATAAATTTTTGTAATAAAAAGCAAGACAGTTTTAGGCATGTAACTTATAGTGGATCTAGCTTTGCCTCTAACAGTGTTGATGAAAGATGTACATTTTACAAATGTCAGATAAGAGAAGTTGGTAGAAAAGTGCCCCATATTTTGTTGACCTTTTCAGGTGCAACTCTATAAAGAAATTAAAAACCATAGAAAACTGAACTGTTTTTAGTTATGTGAAATAACTTTTTTATCTCAAAGTTTTAAACAAATGAGTTTCATTTAACAGTTTATAATGGACCTTATTTAAAACTACCAGTAAATTGGGAATCTCAATCATCAAAATTGCTAAACTGCCTTATTGACAAAAACTCAAATAAAACCACAATTATTTCATACAATACTAAACCGATTTCTTTAACTTAACCAAAGGAAAGTAAACTGGAAAAAATACAGACATAAACAAACAAAAATCTTCTCAATATCTTTTAGAATTTGAGCAAATACATAGTTAACTAAAAACAGGAAATTTTGTTGTTAAAAAATGGTCTGCTTAAAATTATTTTTAAATGGTGATTTTTTTAATGTGTTTATTTTTACTTCAACAATCTCATTCAATAATTAAATATATATATTGCAGTTGCAAGTAGCTATTTTTCAATGATTTTTACTATTTTCTATTCAAAGTAAAGGTGCCTGAAAAACTCAGAAAAATATGGAGCACTTTTCTACCTTTCACTACCCCTGTCACATGCATTCCAGAAAAAAACATCACTTAACAGAAATTTCTTTAAAAAAAATAATGTTTTCCCTGGATTACAACGTAGAATCTACATTAACTATAATTTCTAACTAAATACAGTTTGGCATTACAAGTAGTCTATAAGTTTGCTAAAACCCTACGTCAGTCGCAATACTGATACAAATGTTTGAATTTTGCGCGGTATATTGGAAGGCAGTGAGTTGGCCTATCCCAATCCTTCCACTTATCCATTGAGTTACTGACTTTTTCTGATGAACATGTGGTGCGCTCTAGCGAATTGTAACAATTCGATACATTGCAACTAGTCCCGTTCGAGTAGATGGAGTATCAATTTGATACATAGCAACCATTCCTGTTGGAGTTAATTGAGTATCATTTTCATACATTGTGAACTTTTGCATAATTTTTTTTTTATTCAGTTTTTTCCACAGGCTTCAAATGCCCTCAGAAGAGGTACAGTCACAATAAGAACAGCAAATGGCCCAAAACCAAAACCAGCAACAGAATATGAAAAAGTATTATGTTACTAAATTTGGTGAGGATAAAGAAATTAAGTGGTATTTTAGTCCCTGTCCACAAAATCAAATGATTCATCGTTAAAATATTTTAAGAAGCCTTTTGGTATTGTAATAAGTCCTGTTGGAAATAGTGAGTGCTTATTAGTGTTAGAGAAAATTTGTATGAAGACATCATCGATACAATTATATGGTGGACAAACCAGTATACTGACAAAGTTAAAGAAAAATTCAGTAGATTGTGAGGATGCTAGTTGTACTAATTTAGTTGAAATTAAAGTGTGCTAAAAACATAAAATTGGGAAAAGAAGACAAATCAATTGATATGCAGAAAGTAACAGTGAAAAGAAAAAAAAAAGTTTAATGATTAATAAAATTTCTTTCTCTAGCATTTTTACATAAAATGAATATCCATTGCAGGGGCTACCAGTTCTCTAATAACCAAAACAATTTCTGATGTTTATACTTATTACAATATATGTGACCTAAAACATACAAAAAACCCTAAAAATATCTATTCTACTTACTAATTCAAATTGCTATACGCGAGGGAAAGTAAAAATATGTGAAATAATTTATCCTTCTCTAAATCAAACATACACAACAATTAATGTTTCGTTATAATCGTAAACTCATATCATATGTTCATTGGAAGTATTGTTTCATTGTTAGCCCTTTGTGGATATGTTTAAAAGTTAATTATAAATGAATACTCCTTTATCCATTACACCAACTAAGATATGTGTACAGTGATATGTTTTCTCAATTGTGAAAGAGTGAAATCAATTGAATTTATTCATAGAATGCAGCGGAAAAAAGATCTACACTTTTTAAAATGTCAGATTTCTCACTGTGATAAAAAACGTAAAGGTAGGCCTTTCAGTTCAAAGAATAATGACAATATTGAAGTGGTTAAATAATTCTCAATAATCAATCAAAGTTTAATATAAATCATGGTTTAATATTTTCAAACATTTATGATTCGCTAACTTTTGAAAAGTCTGTGCTCGTTAGTTTCCATATCAACTGAAAGGTATCCACAAAAGGAATTGTTTGAAAGTCTCCCAGCTTCAAAAATGTTTTTAAAGATAAAGGAGATACATTTTAAAATCAAATAATAAAATTGATGAGAAGTAAGTTCATTATTTTGAAATGTAGAGAAACAACAAAGTTTAGTCTGAAAACATCCTTCATCTCCTACAGCAATAAAATTCAAAATGAACACATCAGAAGGAAAATTGATGATGACGATATTCTCGGTTGTGGAAGGTCAAATTTTAGTCACTTCACATTTAAAGGTGAAACTGTAAATAGTGAAAACTACTGTGAGCTACTGCGATAGTTGAAGACAAATAAAGTTAAAATATGGTGAATTTTCAAAAAGTGTGATTTTACTTCAGGATAATAATCGACTTCCAATGATCAATAAGACTATTCGTTGCCTTCAATATCATCATACAGGTGCAAGTGTCATTGAAGAGCTGCAAGTAAAACATTTTTATAACAATGAAGACGATGTGAAAGTAAAACCAAACTGGCTTTGCACCAAACCCAAAACTTTATTTTACAAAGTAACTCAAAAACTTGTTAAAAGATCGACCAAGGGGATTGTGTTAAATGATAAGAATATTTTATTCATGTAAATACAAAATGTTAACAAAATTCCAACTAATTTTTTACTTACCCTCGTAATATATCTTGTGTTCCAAATTCCCCCTCTCATAAATGTATAAATAATAACTAAATTACCTAATAATTAAATAATTATTGTTAAACAATATATGAGTAATTAGCAATGTTCTATAAACTAACTATAAAATACAATAAAATAAACATAATTACAAAGTTAACTTAACCTTAAATCCTGATGATGTTATAACACCCAGAAGTGCAGCTAATTAAGAATAATTTTCTAGTCTTCTAGAAATAAGGAATAAGCAAATATAATAGGCCTGATAAATCAGCTATGGCTAAACATTGTAAGGAGGAAAAACATTATTTCAAAATAGAAAACTCTGTATTGTTGAAAAATGTTACTAAATTAAACACAATAGATGCATGGGAAACTTTTTATTTTAACAAGTATGTAATATAACTGTAAGTAAAGAATTAGGACCAATACAAAGTTCTATATTAAAGTAAAATATAAAATCTATTGTTAGATATAAGAATTAAGAATATTGTTTAGTTAGGAGATAACTTTTAAGTTATTTAGAATGATGCGGGACACTTGTTAATACCCCTTTAGAAAGTAGGTTATGCCAAGCCCATTTAGTTTTGAATAAATACGGGGTTGGCGCAGTGCTAGGTTAGTTATAGTTTAGTTATTGTGGCTCATGTATCACTGAGGATGGCGACTTTGTCGTTGAAACGCGTTTGATTAAGTAAACATAATTTTTGTGAGATCTTGTTGTTCGTTTTATTTTATCTAAGGAATAAGCATTTATTTAGTTTCTTCGACCCTTGGACAAATACAATCTTTATGGTAATTGTCAATTCTAAAGTAAAACTATAATATACAAATTTATAATAATAATAAGTAACAACAATCATCAATTTTTTAACTTGCAATTAATTAACTACGGAAAATTACATACATATACATAAATATATAAAATAAATTTTTTAAATTAAAAACAATTTTAATACATAATATACATTTATATATAGAACAGCTTCAATTTATTTCTTAAAACATTGACGTCAATTGGTTCTTCCCCTAATGGACTCACTATAGTAAATATGGACATGGCAATCTCAAAGTACTCAACTGGATCTACATTATAGTATTCGAGGGCTAGGGAAGAGGTCTTTATTTTATGGTCTTTTCTTCCGTTTTTTAAATTTTTTTATATAAGGTGATGATGATTAAACAACAAGCGAAAAAATTATTGGTTCTTTGAAGTCTTTACGAAGTTTATTCATAAAACTGACTCCAGTTTCAGATGCCAATTTTCCAAAAGCTGCCAACGTGATGTTGTCCATGGAATTAATTTTTCTCACTTGTTGTTAGAAGAAAAAAAAAACTGAGCTAAAGCTTAGAGTATTGATGGGAAGTGAATAAAGGAAAAGCAAGGAGCGAAGTATAGTAGTTACACTTAGACTGAACACGGGCATTGCTGTATGGCAGCACATGTACATAAGTTAAATATTGTATAATCTGACAACCGCTCATGTGAACAAATTTATGGACAAAAACTACTCAATGAATTAAATTTGATCAAGACCAAAGAGGACTGAAGAATATTAACCAGTTATATTAGGGTGGAAAAGACAAATGGATTGAATTCTAAACATCACAACAAATGTTAGAATACTTCTTATGATTTGTTTAAAGATAACTAAAAGTATATTGCAACGGACAGGAGTCTATGCAGATTTGAAAAAATTACAAATTTGAAGTTTAGTAGTCAAAGTTCTGAGCTGTAGGAACTTATTACTAAATGTGACTTTCACTCAGTGATCTGTTTCAAACTGCTTTCCTAACTTAGAATATTTACCAATTATTAGAACTAATTTGATGAATTAAAATTTATGAAAAAACTGGTTTTGAGATTGTCACAGTATACTTCTCAAAGTGTACATTTGATTGCTTCTTCACAAGTTCTTTCTATCTTATCTCGTTCATAAGTTACGTAACGCTACAGTTTAAACTTTTTCAAAAATTCTCAAAATCCAAAAGATTTTTTAATGTTACACAATCAGAAAAACAATACAAATAAAAAATAAATAATGAAGTTTTTTGGAGCATACAACCAAAATTTTTTTTTTTTTTTTAATCTAAAAAAAATTAATCAGTAAGGTCAAATAAAGGGAAAAATATTGATAAAAATTTAATTAAAATTATTTTAGGGAGGGGAGATAAATAACATAATAAAGCAGATAAATAATTAAAATACGGTAATAATAAAGTATGTGTAGAAGGAAAATAGTATGTAGAAGAGAATAAGTTGTTAAAATTCATAAATTTTAATTTAATTAATCTAAAAAAACGCAAGTGTAAAGAAGACAATAGTGCAGGTGCGAATATCGTTGAAGTGTGTTACGTATGAGTTTCGCGGTAAAGGCATAAACTTTGTTAAAGTCTATAGCCAAAATGAAGTGATGGTCAAAACCAAAACTATCAAGATGTGAAAATAAAATTACTAGAACAATGGGTTGTGACAAGAAGTAAAATTTCTCGGGAACAAAAATCTCATGGGAATCAATCGAAGTTCCAAAGATGCACCAAATCACTAGGAACGTTGCCTGGAGGAAATCTGATAATCCTGTAGGAAGATATGGGAGTTTCCAGAAAAAACAATAGTTAAAAATATAGGATTAATCAAAGGGCATTGCTACTGCTCAGTGAATTCAAGCAGCTAAAATATGGCGGAGCTTGCAGTAGAGCCAACGATAACCATAACACATAAATAAGGCTAATGAACTGAATTAATTTTAAAAGGACAAAAAATCCTGAATAAACTAAGTAGAAACACTTAAATTAAATTAATATTGAAGCAATTCCAGAGCAAAAATGGAAGAAAACAAGAATAAATAGAAAAAATATTAGGTACCAAATAAGGCAGGGAAAAGGTAAATTGTTGATACCAGAATATGGTATTAAGAGAGAAAAATTCAATAAAAAAGGTTGCAGAAAAAAAATCATGAGTTCTCTCATCTTAAAATTTGAAAAGTTGCAAGCTGTTTTTTGCTGTCCGTCGATTTGTTGAAAAATTTCGAAAGCTCGCAAATAGTTAGAAGGTTTCTACAGGGTAGAAGATGAAAAAATCAAGTCATCGAACAAAACCACGGGTCTTTGAAAACTAAAAAACTGCCAGAGCGAACATTAATAATAAAAATAATTAATTACCAAGTTAAAATTAAAATTGAAAGACAGTCGAAAAAGTTTAAAATTCGTAGTCGTTTCAAGTAAAGAAAACCGAGACAGTAAAGCGGAAAACCCAAATACGAGCTGTGGAGACGAGATACTCGTTGCCAAAATCATCTAGAAAGCATATCACTAGGACCCTGAACTCATCCAAATTCAGAAACTTGACCCTGAACTCCACCAAATTCAGAAACAGGACCCTGAACTCCGCTTAACTCACCACAGGAACTGGAACCATTTAAGGAGACACTAGTTGCCTGGATCTATCTTCTACCAGAATCTTGAACTCCGCAGGAGACACCAGTCACCCGGATATATCTTCTACCAGAACCCTGAACTCCGCATAATTCCCAGGTGTGCCGTAAACCAAAATGTATATAAAAATTATCTTAGAATTTCTTTAGAACAAAAACTCGAACACAAGATCTCACAAAAACTACGTTTATTCAATCAAACGCATTTCAACGACAGTTATCACTGAGGATGGCGACTTTGTCGTTGAAAAGCGTTTGAGGGAAGATAAACGTAGTTTTTGTGAGATCTTGTGTTCGAGTTTTTGTTCTACATATTATTATCTCACAAGTCAAGCTCAATATTTATTTATTAGAATTTCTGAGTTGGGCAGAATGTGTCAATTTTAAATTAATCTTATTTTTATGAATAGAATTAATCTTTTTACACTAATTTTCTTTCTATGATTACAATTTGTCAATTTTAAAGTAATTTCGTTTTGAGGGAAAAAGTTGCAAATTTAAAAATAATATTTTATAAAAAAAAATTCCTCAATTTGAAGGAAAATTGTTTTGTTTTTTTATTTAAGGTCTGCTTTGCTCTGCGCTTAATTTTAAGAAATTTAAATTTTGTTCATTCAAGGAAAGTTATCAAGTGTGATTAATTTTTTGTTTGTCATAAGATGTATGTTTTCCGTTTACAGGATTTTAGATATATTTTGTTAGTTATAATTTTTTGATTTCAAACAAAATTTGTTTTCTTTTTTAAATCATACTCGTATCAACTTCATCAATTTAACCTAAAAAGCAAAGAAAATAGAAGCTTTGTATAAATAACATAAAGTCTCAAATTTCATAATAACTTTCTTTAAGTTATTTAAAGTGGACCGTCCTTTCTCTAGCTCCAACTCAACAAGCTGATAAAAAGGAGTGTTGCGTGTGTTATGTTATAAACAAAAATCTATTAGTTACTGAGGGACCAAAAATGTTGCGTGTTTTATGTTATAAATAAAGATCTATTAGTTACCGAGGGACCAGAGTTTTATAGTGAACTCAAACTTTATTAGTTCCAACAAGTGGTTGAATGGTGGTACAGAGTTTATGTTAATTAGACTTTCATACAATCTGTGTAAATAATAATTGAGTAACAATAAAGTTCATTACCTTGAATTGATGCAATGTCCAATTGTCCAACAGGGTAATTCAGGAAGCGATGTACACAGACGTAGCACTACAGTTAACACAGCTAGCTGGTTATCATAATTATTCTATTGTTTATATTTGTCACTCTTAAATCTACACAGATTGCACTTATAAAATAAGTTAATAATTAAAAAGCGTGGCAGAGCCGAATGCTAATAAATACCGCGTTGCGTTATGAAAACTATGCACTTGCATATAAAATTAAAGCGAGTTGAAAGGAATTAGCGTGATACACAGATGAGGTGTTCTTTACAACTAACTTTTCTACCCTTCAAGAAGATGGGAAGCGTCCCCAATCACGTGATATAGTCCGATTGTTCTGGACCAATGGGAGGCTATGATGATGTCATTTAGCCTTGAACATTTCTGGAATTGTGGGTAAAAACACCCCTCGCGTGACTGACATGGACTCTTCTGGATCGTATGATCAACTAATTATTGTGGTCTGATATTGTTAGACGGAGACAGAAAATCGTAAATGTAGAGAAACCAGTTTATTCGAAAAGGACATATAAAAATACTGAACAAGGAGCATGCTTTCCATGATGGCTATCAGCAGAGGGAGTCCTCCGATTGTTGAGATTTCAGCAATGCAGATATAAACTTAGTAGAGAAAAGTAACTATTCGGGAAGAATTTTACTCCTGATAGAAGAAGCCCCCAACAAAGAGGACAAAACTGGCCAGAAATGTCTCAAAAACATCAAAGCAAGAACATCCTGCTTCTACCACTAGGGGACAAGCTGGCGGGATAGACCATCCATTGAAGAGGCCTGAGTGGGGCAGGAGTAAGATGATAGCTGCAATCACTAGCTCAGGACAAATCACCAGGTGAAGTCCAGTGTATGACACTAGAGCAAGTCAGGGAAAAAGCATTGGAGTGGAGGAAGCCTCAAGAGAACACAAGTGTTTCTATCAGTGCATTGCAGACTAGAGAAATACCTTAAAAGGATCAAAATAGAAAATGATGGGATCTGCAAAGAAGGGGGTGGAGACCCCACACCATTTATTAAATGAATGTAGTGCAGTAATACACAAAAGAGCTAAAAGTCTGAGAGTGTACCAGATTGATGTAGATGGGATACCTACCCTCTTCATGTGCTGCACTTCCTGGAGTTGGGCCTGGAGAGGCTTCTATAGGCAGAAGTAGTTCCCTGTCGTAGCAGTCTAGGAAACAGGGGGCAGAATAGAGCTCTAGAGGTCACAATGCATTTAACCACCAAATCACTACTACTACTACCAAGCACGAATAAAGATAGAGCTAAAAGACAACTCTTTTAGCTGTACATTAAAACTATGAGGGTTATTTCTAAAGAACTGTTTTTTTTTACAGATCACAAAAAAATTTAATTAACAAAATTTCAACAAATCCCTGTCTTTATTACTTTTCTATGTAATATCCAAGGGGTGTGTGTGGGTGTGTTATAGGAGAAAAAGAATCATCACCTTAATAAAAAAAAGTAAAGAAGATCCCTTTACTAAAATATCATCAAGGTCAAAAGAGAACAAAAGTTAATTAAGAAAGACTTGATAGAAAATACCTAACCCAAGTCAAGATGAAGAAAAGTGCAGATCCAGTGAGGATACAAATTAAGAAAACAATTATAGGGTTTGGTTTTCATATTTTAAAATTGTTAAATTTAAATTGTAATAATATCTATTTTAAACTTACCTTCATTCATCTTTTATAGTTTAAATTTTTATTTTTTTCTGCAAGTAAGTCTTCTTTACACTTGATTTTTTTTAAATTTTTAAGTTTGTTTTGTTCTTCTCTACGTCTGAATTTTCGAGTTGCTTGGTTAACAGCGTCAAAAGGAAATTTTGTTGTTCATATTGTCCAATGTAACATGTTGCAAAACATTTTTATTAACAATTTTGTTGCAGACAATTCCATTATAGGATCATTGTTCATTTGATTTTATTTCTGGAATGATCGATGGATTATCTTGTTGTAATATTATATATGTTAAATGATTTAAATCTTGAATAATTGTTTTCATTTTTTAAAGTATTCTCTGACTTTATCTTGCTTATCTCCAACATTCTCAAGAAAAGTATTGATGATAAATTTCTGGCAGTTTATAAAAATTTGAGTTGCAGTTTATAAAATTTTGTAATTGTTGAGGTTTTGTTTCAGGAAATTTTGTCTCAAATGAAATAGAATGTAATGGTGTTAAATCTGTCATAGTTTGAGATGTACAGTCAGAGTCCTTTTTTATACAATTATAAACACCAAATGAAAATTTATCTAATTTACGTTTAATAAGTTGAGAAAATTTCACATATTTTTAAATTTATTTCTGAGTACAACCATTGCTCTTTTAAATCGACCAAAGAATCTTCACGTTTTACAGGTAAACAATCAATAGATTTTGGATTAAAATAAAAAGTATCGTTTCTTGTTATTTTATAAACAACTTGTTGTAAAGTCATTTTCAACAATCATCTTATCAGTACATTCATTTTCAACAACTGTCTTATCCGTTCATTCATTTTTAACCATCGTCTTATCAGGACACTCAAGTTTTAATAATTTTTGTGTAACTAAATGCAAATTGAAGATATCTTCCTGCATTAGTTCACGTAAAACAGCTCTAAACAGATCATTAATTCTGTCATCATTTTTTTTTTTTAATATCAGCTTTTGTAACAGTTTTCAATGTTATTACATTCAAATACACAAAACAGTACAACGTACTATCAGCAAGCTTTGAAATATTTTTAACATCACTTTTGCGATTATTTTTACAACTATGGCAATTTCCTAAAAAGTGATATATAAATTTTCTATCTGCTATATTAGATTCAGATAAATTATGAAACGTTGGTTTAGGAAATAAATGAGTTTTTAATTTATCAATTTGTTCAATTTTTATAGAATGTTTATCAATAGGAAAATAAAACTTTCACCAAAACCATACACTTTAACAAGTTTTAATAACAACTCATCTTCATGTAGTTCCCAGGGTCCATCCGGTAGTGGATAACATTTTCGAATTGTAACCAAATTCTTGAAATCCTTTTAAATAATCATATCCTCTTCTTTGGTGAAGTTTCCTTTGATCATTTCACGATGTGAAAAATACCACCATTGATAATATAATTGTTTAACAGGTCGACCTGTAATAAATGGTACACTGTGCCACTCAATTTTGAAGTTTATATTTTGTTACTAATGTCTTCTTCATTTACTCCATGGTTCTTTATTAATAGAAGGCTTCAAATATAAATGCCAATACTGAGCACATTCGTTACTAGTGTACTTATTGTTAAAACGGATGATCGATATTTTCTCCCAATCAAAGTTCCAATGTCCTTACCATTCATTAACGCTGGTAAAACTTTACTTTTAATTTTATTTATTATTTCGTCTATTTCAATTTTATGTTCATCTTTATTTAATTTATTTTGTTTAATTTGTAATAGGATACATTTTTAGTTATGTAGACTTGGTCTGACTAGAGAAGTAGTTTGACACAGGGCAGTAAATAAGGAATGTATTCTGTTATAGAATAGAATAGTAATAATAATGGAAAGAGTTAAATAAAAATACAAATAAATAAAGAAGGTAATTAGTACTAAATGGCCAGAGATATCCGTTGAAAGTATGTTAATTAATAACATATATAATATAAGATATAAGAGAACTATGGCAACAGAGTAGATGTGCATAAAACTTTGAGAAATGTGACATCAGTATATTGTGTGTAAAGGAGGAGACAGGAAAAAGCTGAAGAAATCAGACAATAAGTTGTTCTCTAAGAAATAAGATGTGAATTGAATAAGTTGTTTTCTCGGAGATGGGATGTAGTTTGAATAAGATATTTTCTCAGAGATGCGATTTGATTTTAATAAGTTATTTTTGAATAGATGAGAAATCAGACAGTAAGTGATTTTCTCGGAGATGAGATGTGAATTCAAAAGACGATTTGTGAGTTGAACAAAGAAATAGTTTGAGTCGAGTGCAAATTTTAAGTGTATTGCAGACTTTAGCTTTAATGTTAGCATGCTTGGTATGGCATGCTCATATTATTTTTCATAAAGATCTAGACATAAAAATAGCTGAAACTTTCAGTTTATTAATAAATTTTTGATAGGATGTTGGCAGAAATGTCACGTGGTTTCAAATAAGAGAATAATGTGTTTTAAAAAATAATGATAATAAACTTTAATAAAAAACATTCATGAGTTGATTATATTGTACTTATTGTTAAAACCGATGAAAGATATTTTCTCCCAATCAAAGTTCCAATTGTCTTTACCATTCATTAACTCTGTTAAATCTTTACTTTTAATTTTATTTATTACTTCATCGTCCATTTCAATTTTATGTTCACCTTTATTTAATTTTTTTTGTTTAATTTCACCACTTTCATTGTCCATTTTCATTTTACCTTTATTTAAACACAATTTTTTTAGGTATATCTTTCACCTCGCATGTTTTAGTTTTACTTTTATTTACTTTTTTCTTTTCAATCTCCTTTTTGCACTTTTCAAACGTCCTCTTTCTTTCTTAATTAATTCTTCTTTTATCAAATAAGAAAGGATTTCTGTGTCACTTATCATCCATGTATTACGTTTATTTCTCACCAGCAAAGTAGTTTGTTCCAATCCATGTTTTTGCCTATACTTTGTATCAGCATTCGGCCCACAACTAAACAAATATCGATCTTTAAAATAGGGAGTGTTAAATATATACTAAAAATCATTGCATAATCTCGGCTCTTGGCATGATTCTGGGATCTGAACATTTTCATCTTTAGTAATTTCATACTATTTATACAGTTCTCCCTTTATATAAATAAAACACTCCATCAAATTTCTAATGTTGTCTATTAACTCTTTAGTCTATCTTAGCATTAACTCATCTTCATCCTCTCCATATTTTCTAAGATTTACAGATTCATCTCCATCATCATCCTCAATATCTTCTTTGGACTCATCACCACCATTGTTGTCTTCAAAATTTGGTACAACAATGTTATCATCCAAGAAAATCTGATTCAATGAGCTATAATAAGAAGATATAGAATCGTTTACAAATTGAGCAATGTCAGTATACGGTATAAAATAATTAATTACCAATTGTTCAGAATTAACCTCGGTAAATTGGAAATCATTACTTGACTGATTATTTTTGTCAAGAGATCCCCAGAATGATACATTTGATTTGTTTACCTCTTCAACGCCAGGATTGTCTTGATCCACGTCTTCTGAAACAGAGATACATTAATGAAAAAATTGTTTTTAAATGATAAAGTAATAATATAATCATAAATATTATTTATTTATCCTAACCCTAGAACTGCTGGTCTGTCATTTTACACGAAACCATCAATTACTTAATGACAAATCTCTATTTACACCTATATTAGGTTTACTATTGGTTATATCATTTTTAACTCTTCACAGATTGAAAGTATAGAACACAATCTTTCAGCTGATAAGCCATTTGTTTTATTTAAATGACTGTGAAATCAGCTGAACACTTATTATAATAGATTGCGATAGTTACATAGTTTGTGTGTCACTGAGTTATATGACACCTGACTAAAAATTATAAATTGCTGGAGCCACTGAATAATTCATTTATGAATTACTTTGTCCCTTGCCAGTACATAGACATTAGATGAGAGTATAATAGGCGTGAAAAACCATTAGTACTTTAAATATTATATTACAAAAAAGTAAAAAATGTTAGATTCACAATCTGTTCACAGAATATTTTTGCCATAATACCATTCATAGTGAAAAAGAATGTTTGAAAAATGGTCCACTATAAGGGATTTTTTGTACATTTTCTTGAATAAAATGATTAAAATTTTTGAATGAAATACACAATTTTCACATAAATCGGCTAGTAAAATGCACATACAAAGTATTGATACGAAAAATATAGTAGGCAGTTCCAGGGTTAATAGTTTACGCAAAAAAAGACAAACATACATAGGCAAGGAAAACAAATGAGATACCAACAACTGCCAGTTTAGACAGTACCATCTCTTGAAGGAAGATGGGGGGGGGGGAACAGCCATTCAACAAGTTTAACCAAAACAGATGTATACATTCTTATTTAAAACCAAATGTATACATTATGATAAACTAATTACTATTACAATTTGTATTTCTTTTTAAATTAAGATTTACAGTACCTTTTTAGGTTTACCATTTTTTTAATTTATTTAACAATTTTAATTTTGATAATAAAATTACAATCATACAAATTTTACTATTATTAATAATATTACTAATTAAAAATAAAATAAAACTTAAGTCATGATTTATTTAAAAAAATGTTTATGAATTTTGTAAGGTCCCAGAGGGACTGATGGCATAAAAGTTGCTAGCAATACCACCCTTATAAATAATTGATGTTAGTTTCATTACTTTTGTTTTTGTTTTGTTTCTATTTTTTTAAAACAAACTTTAGATAACACATTGGTGCATTAAAACTAGACAGAATTTAAGTAAAGTTCAACATGCACTTATAGCTGATACATGGATTGATTAGACAACAAAAAACTTAAAATATTGTTCAAATTAGATTTTTCATTATGAAATTGGTTTATTGGTTTTAAAGTTGAAGACTGGTAAATCCCAATTCTGGGACCAGTGCAGTTAAACAGTTAAAGAAAAGAAGACAAGTTATTAATTTTTTGTTTTTAAATTTATTTATTTATTTTTAAAGATGAAATGATAATAAAACAGATGGTTATTAAAACATAGTTTAATGGAAAGACGTGATTTAAGTTTTAATTGAGCAGAAAATTGATTTTTCAAAATTTTAAATAGCTGAAATTGAAGTGTACAAATTTTCATAAAACTAGGCAACTCACATATGTTGTTCAGAATTATTTTTAAGATATTAGAGAATTATACATTTTTAAAACAAGTTACAATATCCTTTTAAAAAAATTCTTTGTTATAAGATGCAGTTCTGTACATGTTTAAACACAAGGCAAGTTTTGAAATTCAAAGTTTTAAGTTAAATTACAATTGCTTTATAACAAAAGACCAAATTGCTTTTGGGAAATCCAAAAGACCAAATTCAGGAGCATGATAAGTCAGGAATTTATTGTATACGTTGTGAAATGTGTCCAAAAGATATGTAGGCCAAACAAAACGGAGCATTAAAACAAGAACCAAGGAACATTTTGCTCATTTCAAATATAATAGGCCTGATAAATCAGCTATGGCTAAACATTGTTTAGATGAAGGGCATTATTTCGAAAAAGAAAATTCCATATTGTTAAAGAATGTTACAAAATTAAATACTATGGGTGCTTGGGAAACTTTTTTTATATTAATAGGCACCAAAACGTAATTGTAAATAATGAACTAGGTCCTAGACAGAATTCTATATTAATGTAAAATATAATATATATATAATGTTAAATGTAGGGTTAGTTCGATTATCTTGTTTTAGCTATATGTTAAATCTTAGGTAGTTTAACCGACACGAGACGCGTACTATTGCCTTGGCAGTGTAAAATAATAAGCCATGGCCCCCTTGAGTTTGTATAAATATATAGACTTTTTATATTAATAAGTACCAGGACATAATTGTAAATAATGAACTAGGACCTATACAAATTTCTATATTAATGTAAAATGTAATGTATAATGTTAAATGTAGGGTTAGTTTGATTATTTTGTATTAGCTATATGTTAAATCTTAAGTAATTAAATTGACACGTGGCGCGTACTATCGCCTTGGCAGTGTAAAATAATAAGCCACGCCCCCTTCAGTTTGTATAAATATGGGGTTCGGCGCAACGTTAGATTCATTTATAGTTTGATTGGTGTAGCTCGTGTATCACTGAAGAGGACGACCTTGTCGTTGAAACGCGTCTGATACTTAAACATATTTTTTGTGAGAATAATGTTCTGTGTGTTTGTTATACTTTATGTAATATTACTAAGAGTGAGAAATTTTCTTTACCTGGAAGTTGTTTTAACGTGTGTAAAAATAAAAATAAAAACAAATAATAAACGAAAATCCCAAAGCATATTATGTATAGGGCTACTCAAAAGAACAAATTAGTGGAAAAACTTACATGAAACCTTTGGACAAAGTAAAATATGAAACAGAAAAAGAAGAGACAAGCTTAGAGGAAAAGTGAAAGTTGAAGGGAGGTTAAACGCAAGAGAAAGCGAGGAAAACCTAAGGTTAGGTTATTAAAAAAGATATACGAACTCATTGTTTAGATAATAAATATTATATTAACATAATTATGAAGAGTTGTAGGAGAACTTTAAAATGTTGAGTAAAATATTTTAATTGTATTTAATTTGTTTTGTAAAATTCAAAGGGATGCCAATGATATGGATAGTGTGAAAACTTACAATTTCAAATAAAAAAACATTGTTAAAAGTGGAAAGTAAATTATTACGTACAATGTTTGCTCAACTCCATGTGAAAACAACGCTTCAGCAACAGTTGTATTTATTCAAAATAGAATTAATTTTTCTACAAGTTTTTCAGAAAACAGTAAATATAACAAAAGAAACATATTTCTGAGAGCTATCACCATGTCACCATTGGTGCTGTGATGTGGTCAATGAAGAGTTTAATATGCTGACGGCAGAATAACACATTGTTAATAGTCAATTCAGCGACTTATCAGGAATGACCATGGAGATCTGGTGACTAAGGCCTTCCAGACAGATTTAAGTTGTATAGGAAATAAGATAATAGATGTAATTAAAACCATATAACTTGATTATAACTTTATATGTAGTTCATACAAAAATGTGTATCTCAGAGGGAGTTTCTTCAAATTCTAGATGTTAGGTGATTAGTATTAAAACCGTCAGGGATGACATTCAAAGTGCAGCGATATTGTTACGAACTTAATATTAAGATTAGGTTAGAGAGTTGAGTTTTATTGTAAGAAAAATAACAACTATCAGAGAGCAAAAGAAAATTCTCCAAAAGAAAATGCTGGGAGGTCAGATTGCAGGGTGCTACTGATGGTCAATTATTGGGGGTCAGCAGAGTTGTCGAGAGGAATCAGTGAACATCATTGAGTTCTGCAGGGGAACGATTCAGGAGAACCAGGTCACAATGGAACAAGGTGAAACGGCTTGGTATGTATTTTGTGTCTTTTATAAACTTTGTATAGATCAGCCTATATGAAGAGAGCTTAATTTAATTTAACTTCTGATCACAACATTGTTTCCGTTCTGGATTAAAGATAAGATGTAAGACAATCGTAATTAATTTTAAGTGATCAAATCACTGATTTAATTAAGAACATAATAAGTTGTATTGAGACAAGGAAAGATTATATTAAAAGGATGTAATTAATTTAACGTTAGAATTGTTATTTAATAAACCCTTATCAACCTATTTTATAACAATTTCTAAAGTGCAGATATATCTGGACTTATTTACTAAATATTATTAACACGTTAAATGCCAAGTTAACCAGCTGTGCCACTTTTATCATACAGTGCCAACTTAAATAAACAATTTTAATGACATAACCTGTATATATGTGGTCTTATGGTTATATGGAGAACTGATTTTTTGAGAAATTGTTTTACAAAACATTCAAAAAAATGATCGGCCGATCGGCCCAGCATGTCATTTTGAATACCATATTTTGATTGGAATTTGACATGTCGGCTGATTGGCCGACCGCACTTTTGATTGATTTCCTAGGATAATTTTGGTCTGCGATGTTGGTAACACATGACTCAGTGGTGGGAAACGCGTTGAGTAACTGCACGTAAACATCAAGTCGACATGGTTCAAACTGGAAAGCGGGATCGAAGGGGAAATGTCATTTTCAAGCCTCTTACAATAACAGAGTACAATGAGCAAAAATCCTGCATCGATGTTGCTTATCAAATGTCGTCGTACAATTCAGCAGTACGAAAGACACTAAGATGATATCATAAAGTTGCAGAACATTTACTATTTGGCACCTGCGTTGTAAATGCTTGGCTCACTTACAAAAGCAATGTAGGACCATGACCGCAACACCTATACTTGTCAATAACAGATTTTAAATGCTTTCATTTTGCTTTCAAAATGCTTTCATCTTACAGTTTAGACAGTAATAATATAAATAAATGATTTTAAAAAAACTTAATTGTAAATAAATAACATTGTTTAAACAGTTTTAAAAAATTGCTTTCCAATTTTGTAATTGTTCAATGCTGTATACAAAGAAATGCAAAATTTATTGTTTGCTTACCGTAATAGTTAACTTTTATACGTTTATTTTTTTTAAATATAACAACTATAGAATGTTCAAACTGTATATTACTTGTTTTAATGCATTAATCCATAATTCCAACTGAATATTTCGCTTCCGTACCGATCGGCACGACGAAATTAACATATTGTTAAAGTATTTTATTTGATTGCTACGCAACACTATTTAAAGTTAATAAAATGAAATATCTACGGCTATTAGCTACAACCTTCTACATTTCACTTATTGTATGTGTTTTCCGCTAGGTTGCAACAATTACTGGTAAAAGACTCTAAAACAAAATCTTGCATTAATGGCAGTGTCGGACTGATCGGCTGACACGCCACTTTAACTATGAGCTTGCTGTCGTACCGATTGGCCCCCCCATGGCACTTAACGTGTTAAGATACAAACAGTATTATTTGTATTGAATTAAAAATACATATATATACCATTTCTGGAAATCAGCCTCGAGTGCATCGTTAGTTGTTAACTCGATGACTTCATTAATTGTTGGTGAATGATGCAATGGAAAACATTAGGCTTTAGTTAAAAGAAACAATTATGTTAAAATTATAAAACAAGTTTGGTACTAATACAAATATTCACTGAAAATTAATACGAAAGTACCCTAGTGCACCCATCTTCATCACAAATTAAGTCTGAACACTTAATCATTTTCGTAACGATACAAAAGCATTATAAACAATCATTTCTCTTTGTGTTCAGTCTGTAAAAGATGACGAACCCACCTGGCACTCACCTTGCTAGATCTTTATCTAATGTTTCCACACTACCAACACTTATTTCAAGTTTTTTTTTACCTTTTATCTGATAGTGATTTTCCAATTGTCTTGAATTAGTACATCAACATCAGTCATCTGGTCATCACTGCTTGATGTTCTTGGCCGATGAGCATGTGGATTGTTTTCAAATCATACTCAACCTTCTTTTTAAGTTTCAATAAATTGAATAACACCTTCATTTGTCAAAAGTTTAATAATAATTTACTGTGTAAAACTATTTAACTTTACAAGAACAGAGCATATAAATTCATATTTATATTTAAACACCTATTTGTTATTATGAGGACTATTTTCATTGGTATAAATCAGAGGTCTCCAAACTACGGGCCACGAACGGATTTTAAGCGACCAGTGGAAAAAAAAGATTTATCCTAGTTTAAAAATTTCAACATCAGCTACTGCTAAAATACTTATCTACTTTTCGCCCTTTCTGTTGTCTAACCTCCGTTACCTAACGTCAAATTAAAATCAGTTGTTTACAGACAGCAGTGGACAGGTATAGTCACTGCTAGCGAGTTGCTAATGGTGTATTGTGGTACACCTCACTGGCTGTACAGCCATAATCTTATTCAAGGTTGACGCACTTGTTCATGAGTCATCGTCGCGTTGCTAACCTCTTCATTGTCACCAGAACTAGTGCAGGGGTTAAGGTCGTATGACACATCGCGCTTCTATTTTCAAATGTTCAAATAAATTTGAGAGTGTTGTGAGGTGCAAGTGACCGATAGTTATAATAGTAAAGAGTTGGTTTTTGTTTTGTTTTTAATGACTTACTAGCAAGAAAAGGAAAATCGGTTTAGAGTGCCGTTTATTTAATTAACAGTGGACATATGACTATTATGATTAAAAACAATAACAAAGCATTGTGCAGACATTTTGATACAAAGCACAAAAGCATATTTTTTAATTTGACTTCGAAAGGACCAAATATCTTCTTTAAAAAACTCATTGTCATTTCAGAGACAGATTTTTACCAAGCAAACAAAACGAGTCTGCTGTAAAAGCTAGCCACATTTTAGCTAAACCCGACAAAACTTTTACACTGATGGTCAATTGACATATAAAAAACAGAGAAAATAGGAATACTAGTGTCTAACGCAACTACGCACTGAACACCGAACTTTCTCATATCTTTACTGAATACTATCTAAAAAAACCGTGTGGCCAGTGATTAGTTCCAAGAGGAAAGTTGCCCAGCATTCAGCTTGTTTCCTTTAGGAGTAAGCTCAATCACACACTGCCGCTTTGACAATGGAAACATTGTCGATGAACGTGGAGTGTCCTACCTCAACCTCCAAATTATAGTCAGACTTACCACTCCGGCTAATTTAAGAAATTATAGTCTAATTAAGAGGTCATCGACACCATGTAAGAATGAGTCAATAGAAATTTATAAATGTAAGTAACAATTTAAAATAAAAAGTTATGTGACAGGTCGCAATGCATTTCACCACTTTTGGAAGGTTTTTATGTAAAACCTCCATAATTACACCAAGGAGGGATAACTAATGAATCTTAAGGGGAAAGTTGAGGGAAGTTAAGCGAAGAGGAGATTAGTATATATAAAGTGCATCTAATAGATACTGCAGATAATGGAAGGCTATTCCATTACAATACAGCAATTTAATTATCAAATATAAACTCATAGCCTAGCAGCTGTATATTTAATGCCCGTTATTTTATTAAGACACATCTGTTTCATTGTTGCTTATTGTACAGTATAAAACTCAGTTGTTGGACTATTGTAGTTCATATAAGTAATACTAACGCATGGCAGTTTATTTTTGTGACATATGCATAGCTTAATCCACAAACTGATTATGTCTAAATGCACTAACTATACAGGTTTTGACCAATACTAGTAATTTATAGGAAAGCCTTAGGCGATTAAAGTCAATGACATAAGGAAGGAGGTAATTAACCCTTTCACTCTCGGACATTTTTGACAGCTATCTGTATAAAATCCAAGCGTTATTATTGTGGTATCTGCATAGTTTATCTGCATAGTGAATCCAGGCCTAATTTAGAACTTTTGCAGCGTTTTGTTAAAAAATCCATAACTCATTTATTTATTTATTTATTCTTGTCATTTTATTAATGTTTAGTTTGTAATTAACTACTCTAAAACATCAAGTAGTGTATTTTTTTTTTAATCCTAGGGCCATTATATATATACATATTATTAAAATCCATTTAAAAACGAACACACACCAAATTTCATTGAATTATTTTGATAAACAACAAAGTAACAATGTTTTTTGTAAATTAACACTTTCTCTGAGGCCTCATCAACTTATATTAGAATGTATTTTACAACCCAACACAGTTTTTAGCACTATTTACAAATATTTACACAAAACATATGTTTTTCAATTATAACAAGAATTTTATTTTAATACAAAACACCTAAGCTAAATATCTATCTAAACTAGCCTAAATAGAACAAAAATGTTGGAAGAAAAATAATACTAGCATTTGTGTTCTGGATAACACTTTGTACGCAGGCCTTTTTTGCACTTTGCACATATAAAGATTGATTTTTTATATATATATATATATATATATATATATATAAACTATAAACTATTAATTATTTATACTAAAACTGAGAAAACAAAGAGTAGCTCAAAGCATGATCAAATTCTAAACTCAAAGGTTAACCTCTTCATTCCTCAGGTACACATATGTGCACCTCAGTTTAAAACCATTTCTTTAGTAGTAATATAATTTTGTTGTTGTTAAAACTCTTTGTGCACGCTTGTGTACTTTATTAGTTTGAAACCCTACCAACTCAAGCGTTGCTGTTTCATTTTTGTGCTTGTGTTTGGAGCTAGAAAACATAGTTCCCTACCAAAAATCAGTGTTACCGACATGGAAATAAGTAAGTGTATATACTTACATAAATTTGCATGTCTTTCTTGTAATTAAAATAGTGATGTTTAGTAGAAGATTTAGAATATTGAATTGTAGCTTTTTTTCAACCATTTTCTGGAAAATTCTTTATTTATCACTTGAATGTCAGGTACACATCTGTGTACTTCAGGCTATGAACATAATTTCGTCCAATTTAGGACATGTTTCTAATATGGTGATATTGTATTATTTATTTGATCTAAACCAAAGAAATCTCTATTAAGTCAAATAAAAATATTATCATGAATATATTTTTGCATTTTTTTAATACCTGAGGTCATATTATTGATTCTTCACTTCATATGAATTAAAATAATGACATTGCCCTTCTTGTTCGCAGAACAATTTTTCCAGTAACATAGTACTTCTACAAAATAATGCTCATACAATCAGTTTATTTTGATTTCAGAGAAACATATATGTTAAAATTGAATGTTAGGATTTTGCAATATAACATATTTCGCCCAATTTAGGTTGGGTGATTGTTTTCTGTTGACATTGTGTTATTTATTGGCTCTAAACAAATCTCTGTTGTAGCCTACACATGACAAGCTTATTATATTTATTTTTAAATATTAAAATTGATTGTTAGGCTAGAGTATTTAAACTATCAATTAGACTATTATCACAACATTATTTCATGTTATTACAGAAACCATCAGAGACGAAGATTTATTGCAAATTCTCGAAGATAGAGATTTCAGTGAAGAAGAAATAACTGATGAAATAGAAGCCTTACAACTAGCTTCAAATGTTGAACTGAATGCATCTGCAGATGCAGATGTAAACTCTGCAGCTAATGATGTGAGAGATGACAACCAAGTCTCGGTCTATGAAATGGAAGCTGTCATTGTAAGTAATATTTTGAATTTTCTTTTAATGCTAAGTAGTGCTTTAATTATTAGTTTTTATAACACAGTTGAACATCTCAATTCTGGTTTTTTTCAGAATGAATAATCAAGAAACAAATGTAACTAACCTAACTGCAGATTCAAAACCAAAAGGACTTCTAGATGCTTTCTTTGAATATATAAATTTTGACTTTTTAAATATTTTTGTAGAACAAACTAATCTGTACTCTGTTCAAAAGCAAAATCACAATTCTATTAATACATCCATAACTGATTTGTTAAAATGTACTGGGGTAGAAATACTAATGGGGACTTTCAAGCTACCTCAAGCTCGAATGTACTGGAGTCGCGAAGGAAGGATTGATCTCATTGCTGACAGCATTCCCAGATATAGATATTTTCAGCTAAGGCAGAATAACCATTTTGCAGATAATACCTTTCCTAACCCAATAGATAAATTATGGAAAGTAAGACCTTTGATAGATGCAGTGAGAGAGGAATGTTTACTGTTACCTCGTTCCACCCATCTTGCAGTGGAATGAGCAAATGATTCCTTTGCTGGAAAATGTCTTTTCAGGCAATATGTGCCATCTAAGCCTAACCCTTTGGGCTTGAAAATTTTTGTTTTGCCTGCACCGAATGGTTTGCTATTAAATTTTTTGATGTATAGCCTATTGGGAAGGGAACTGTAGATGAGACTGATTTCAAAACAATAAGCTTAGGTGCATCTGTAATGAAAGTCCTTTCTGAAACAATACCTAAAACTGGCGCACACGTAATTTATACAGATAGGTTCTTCACAAGTGTAAAACTTGTTGAGTGCATGCTAAGTAGTAATATTTTTATTACTGTTACAGTGAATACAAACAGGACTGGTGGGGAAAGTTTAAAGTTAAAATAAGAGGTGAATGGTGTGAAATTGTAATGGAAGATGAAAAAATTTATCTCATACAATGGAAAGACAATAAGTGTGTTAACCTTCCATCATCTTGTGTAGGATCTGAACCCGTCTCAAGTTGTAAGAGGTGGTGTAAGGAAGCCAGAACCAAAATTGATGTTCAACAGCCAGCAATTGTGAAATCTTATAATAGAAGTATGGGAGGAATTGATTTGTGCGATAGGTTAATACCCCATTACAGGAGTATTGTACGCACTAGGAAATGGACTGTCAGAGTATATAACCATTTCGTAGATTTGGTCATTGTTAATTGTTAGATTATGTATCGTAGGGTGTTATAGAGAAATTGGTGTATATAAAAAAGATTATCTGCCATTGATTACCTACCGCATGCGTCTTGCCCGAGGTCTGATTAATTATGGCGATGCTGCTTCTGGAGTAAGACATTCTCCAAGAATACAATTTCCTCTCCAGGCAAGCATAAGTGATGAATCATCTGGACATGATAGAATTGATGAACCTCAAACAAAACATAGTAGGAAGGTGGTACCCCAAGCGGTAGCAGAGGTAAGATTTGATGGAGTGAGTCGCTTGCCACAATATAAAAATGACAGCTTTGCATCAAAATGTATGTATCCAGGGTGTAAGTCAAGGTCTAGAGTAATGTGTGCAAAATGCAAACTGTATTTGTGTGTAATGAAAAACAATTGTTTTATCAAATACCATTCAAAGTAATTCAATATGTAACATTATATAATTTGTATTATTTCATAATTATTAACACTATTTAAATAAATTAATAATATTCTTATTATTGTTAAGTATTTTTAGTTGAATATGTCATTTTTTTACTTTGGGTTAAGCTTTGGGTGATACTTATTAGTTTATAAAATATACATGTAGTGTACGGTTAATATGGATAAAAACAAAGTAAAAAAATAAATAAAGAAAAACAAGTTAGTTTGACAAGACCAACATAATTAAGTTACACAAACTAAATGCCAATGGAATATGTAACATTTTAACATATATGGAAAGCAAGTGTAAACAAAATAGGCCTAGGATAGAAATACAGACTATTAATAAAATAAAAGTAACAAAAACATTGCACAACCTTCTTAATCACCCATCATATAAACTATGTGGTTATATAATAGTCCTAGCCCCTAACTCTTTTATACCATTTCAATTGATTCTGTGACTGTTATAATGCTTTGTAAACTGCCATACCAAAATGTCATAACTGCCATAACAGGTAGGTGTGGTGATTAGTAGACCGCAGTCATATAAATAATCAAAATTGTGTTCAGTTGAAGAAATGGGAGAATTTTCAAGAAAAACTTTATCAGACACTGTCGAAACTGCTACAGAATATTCTTTTAACCAAATTATGAAAACAAGTTTTTACCTTGTAATCAAAGGATGAGATCATATTATTAGTCGCAATAAACATAAGTCCCAAAATGCATTAGTTTAATAGAAAATGAAATTTATAAAAGTACGAACTTCAGCTACGTAGGTTGGGAATGCCAACGTTAATACTAATTACTACGTTCATCAAGTCATTGAATGTATGACTGCTTGTTGAATCTCATATCGCTCTTTGCGACCTAGTAAATCGATCTGGTTTAGGTCAATATATACACAGTGACCTCCCGAGACCTAGTTACCATTGTTATGAACTATGAATTCATACAGTATAGTGCTACTTAACCTGTCAAACGCTTGTAATGTGTATGCATCCAACAATACCTTATTATTGGAACCTCACACGTCAGGAATTTGCCATGACTAATAATATTTATTTTATGGTAATTATATAGCAGAATAGCCTCACTTCAAAATCAATTTTTATGGGTTTTATTCGTCAAATAAATGTAGGAAAAATATTTTATTATCGAAAAAGTGTCGGAAAGATGATTACATAACATAATTACAAACCTGGCACGAAAGGTTTGGCCAGGTTGCTATATATATAAAACCACCTGGCCAAACCTTCCGTACGTTTATTGAAGTGAATGTCATGAGTATGAAAGATAACACAGAGTTAATTTTTTCACGAAAAAACAACTTGTGTAATTATATTATGTAATCATCTTTCCGACACTTTTTTTCGATAATAAAATATTTTTCTAACATTTATTTGACGAATAAAACCCATAAAAATTGATTTTGAAGTGAGGCTACTCTGCTATATAATTACCTATTTTATATTTATAATAATATTAAAACTTATTATAAATATTAATATTAACTTATAATAATATTTATATTATATGTTTTAATAATAAATATCGAGGTCAGAGCTGTATTTAACCAAACAACAGCAAATCCCTTGTTTTCTATGTGTTATTTAACAGTGAAGAAATGTATTGTGGGACTTGAAACATTTATTGCGACAAATAATATGATCTGATCCTTTGATTACATGGTAAATACTTTGTTTTCCTAATTTTTTATAGAAAAATTGGAGGACGAAGTATAAACAATATTTACCTATTTTAGCACAATTTTCGAATTTGTTTCACCTTAAAAAATTAAAAGTAGCTAGAACTAATAAGTTAGGTAAGGTTGTCTATTACCCTACTTAAACTATCATTTACCTAAAATACTGTTTAGGTTGCATATGATACTACAATTATCAAAATCATCATATTTTAGTATAAACTACAACTTATATATGATATTTAGTGTGCATGCGTCATGTATGATATGTATAGATATATTTGTTTTTTTTTAAATAGGCTTTCCAATTACCACTTTAGAAATAAATATTAGTTACTTGACAGATATACCTATGTGAACTTCTGAAATCCTATTGGAATGCATACATAACCTATCCTATATCTAAATATAATTGGTTACTTTTCAGTTTTGTATTTTTTACTGTGAAAAAGTTATTTCAATTCTAGTGCGCTATTTGAAACATTTATCCTTAAATATTATTAAATAATAATAATCATATTGTATATAGCCTAGGTAATTTATTACAACATAATTAACAACTAACTTTGTTACATCACCTGAGGTAATTTAGGTTTGGTTCGATTTGTGTTTTACAGGGCAAGTTTGGTAGTCGCAAAAAGTTCAAACTTAATTTTTTAACTGCTTCAGAATAAAAATAAATTTTGTTTCAGAATATTGTCAAAATTGTTCATATTAATAAAGTTTTGTTTATATCTCGTATATTACAATTTATAACTAAACTACATAACAGTTTACAGATTTCAAGTAGTGGTACCAACCACATATCTCTAGTGACAAATAGCGAAGTTATAGTCAATCAAAGATGTATTTTTGAACCTTGATCTCCCAAGAAAATGTGATATTCGTATTGTTACAAGATCCAACAGGGCCAAGTTACCAATACGCATGTACCGAATATAGGCTTCTTCACATAAGTTCAAGGCATTGTTATGATCAAAGTAAGTGGAGATTGTTTAATCTATGAGGCTTGTGAGGACCTAGCCTACATCAAAAAAGTAGTGATATGCACAATTACAAGGTTCAGAAAACTTCTATAACGACTGTTTTAAAGAAACTTATTCTATGATACATGTTTTAGGTAAGACAATTTAATATATGTACTGTGTACTTACTGTGTTACAAGGGCCAAGAGACCAACTTTTAATTGTTTTTCTTTCTGGGGAAGTAGCTGATCAGTATTATTTTTTATTTGCATTTCATTTTGTGGATGGGTGAAAAAAATTAGTGTATTGTTTTTGTACTGTTAATTTCTAGGTACATTTATTTATACTAATGTGTACTAATTTACACTTTCTATATACCATTTCAATTAACAAATCACTAAATAAGATTACTTCAACAGGTAAAAATGACTGCTGAAGAAAGCAATTTAGAAATCCATACCGTGTTTGACAATTTGACAAAATGTGTATTGAATGCATTAAACAAACGACGAGAAGCTTTACATGACTCCCGCCCCTCACTCTACATAATTATAAACGTCTATAGCTCTGGTCAGACACTAATAAAATTCCAGATATGGTGTTTATAAAATATTAAACTACTACTCCTAAAGAGTATTTTAGCAAAGTTTAATGGAGGTAATTTCTTAATTTTTTTATTTATTGATAAAATACATGACCCTCCCTCCCTTCCCTCTTCATATAAAACTCTGTAGCTCTGGTCAGACCCTAATTCCAGATATGGTTATAAAATATTAAACTACTATTACTAAAGAGTAGGCCTATTTATGCAAAGTTTCGTCAAGGAAATTTTTTCAAATTTTTTAGTTACTGATGAAAATATTTGACCCTTCCTCTTCATATAAAATGTCTATAGCTCTGGTCAGACACTAATTTCAGATATAGTGTTTATAAACAATTAAACTACTATTCCTAAACAGTGTTTATGCAAAATTTCGAGATAATTTTTCAAATTATTTAGTTATTTATGAAAATACAGGACCCTCTCCCCTCCTTCATATAAACGTCTGTAGGTCTGGTCAGACCCTAATTACAGATATGAGGTTTATAAAATATTAAACTAATGTTCCCAAAGAGTAGGCCTATTTATGCAAAGTCTCATCGAGGTTATTTTTAAAATTTTTTAGTTATTGGTGAAAATATATGACCCCCTTCATCTTCAACATTAAAACGGCTGTTGGTCTGTTCAGACCCTAATTCCAGATATGGTGGTTATAAAATATGAAACTACTATCCCTAAAGAGTATTTATGTAAAGTTTCATGGAGGTAATTTTTCAAATATTGATGAAAATATATGACCTCCCTACCTCTTCGTCACTAAAATGGCTGTAGGTCTGGTCAGACCCAAATCCAGATATATATGCAGGTTACAAAATATGAAAATTCCTAAAGAGTATTTATCTAAGGTTTCATGGAGGTACTTTTTCAATTTGTTTAGTTATTGATGAAAATATGATTAAAACTTCTTGTAGGACTGAATTTAGGTTGTTACTAAATTACAAGTATAATGACATGTTTAAAATTGAATAATTGGCAGTTTATAACTTTTTATTTATTAAATTACTAGTATTAGGTTTTTTACTTAAATATGAAAAGAGATATTAGAGAATATTAATTTGAAATTAGAAATTAATCCGCTAAATTTTTTAGGTTAGGAATATGTTCCGAGTTACAGCTCAGCTAACGCAAACTTCCCAGCAGTCAAGTCTACAACCCACAAATACTGTACAAATTGGGAGTCTATATAAGATATTTTTAAGTTATGTTATTATGTTGTTTCTATGATTCTGTAAGAGTTATTTATTGTTTAAAAATAAATATTTTGTAAACAATACAGAAAGAGCAAATTAACTCTTAGCGACTATACAGAAGCAAAAGCTTTAAATAAGAAAACACAATATTTAGAGATAATATATCTTTATTTATAATCTTAACAACTATAAATAAAAACGTTTGTTACTTACTAAATTAGATGAAAATTCTTCTTGTCAAAGAATACGACAGACAATATTCTGCAACAAAGTGAATAAAGTCCTTCTCTACGAACGGAATGGAGTCTGTACTCTGTAGTCTGTAGTGTACATGTGTAGGAGAACTGTGTAGTGTGTACTGTGTAATGTAAGTGTGTACTGTGTAGTGTGTAGGTGAGGTGATAGGCTAACAAAAAAATGGAGACTTATAAACAAAGGCAAGTGATCGCGCGGGAAAGGTGAGGAGAGATATAGGCAAGATATGAACATTACTGATTCTTCACCGTCTGGAAACTCACTAACTCAGTAGTCAGTATGATTAAAAAATGTGAACCAAATGTCGACGTGCATATTTGGAACAGATACCTTTTTTAATATATCTTTAACTGTTTCCAAAATCCAAAATATAAATTGTTAAATGAAAAAAAGAGAACTTTTCTTTGCCAAAGTGGGAGGGTTTTTATTACATAAGTTAATAACGCAAAAAGAGTCAAACTACACTGTTGAATAAAAAAACCGATTACTCGTCTATACGTCCTAAATAAAAATCAATATGCAAACAATTAGAAAATCTTAGATTTATTGGTAAATCATAATATAGTAATTTAAAAAATGGCACTTCTAATTCAAGTCTATTTAAATTTTAAAATAAATTAGTGCAATAGAATTAATAACCTTAAAATAAAATGTATAGATAATTTATAATAAATATCACTTTATTATAACATTGCAGTAATTATTTTGCGATTATAAAGTTTTGTACATTTTTGTATAATTGTTTTGTTCTTATTGTATGAATATTTAAATATAGTAATTTAGAACTAATTTTACCAGTTTTAAATATCCAAAGTATTAGAAAATTTTATTTTTTCTAATAAAATAGTACGATTTAAATCGTACTAGAAACGATTTATTATTCCAGGAACTGCTTTTGATAGAATGATGTTTGTTGTATCATTTCAACATGATACATGATCATGTTCAAAAATTGACTAGGATATTCAGGAGGATGTTCTAGAAATTAAGCAATTACATGTATGATTATTATCGACTTTTGGAATGATATTGCTATTTTTGGTACTTACGTATTAACGCCACCGCAGCAGAAGTTGCGCTAATGCGCATGCGCCAATAAAGAGCAAACTGATTTAAGGGAAGCAGAATTCCATTTTTTTCAGCTTTGAGATTCATATACTTTCATTTTATGATTTGTCGCAAAAATTTTAGGCGTAGATTGGCGGCACTTCACTTTTAAAGGTCATGTTTATCCAAGATCTAATTTCAAATTATTAACTTCAATAAACTTACGAAAGGTTTGGCCAGGTGATTATATATATCTCGTGTTTGACCGGGTCCTCCAGGTCAAACCTATCACGTCAGTTTTATGGTTGTCCTTCCGTTTATAATTCCATAAACAGGAATATTTTCCAACACGAACGATAAGAGATAAACTTAAATCTTCAGTATTACTTGTTCCTCTAGACAGCTTGTCACGATCTATTGTGCAGTCGGCCTATAACGCTGTTCTTTTTTTTTTTTAAAGTTAGATCAATACGAATTTAGTCAATGTTCTTTTGACTTATTTTTAATAAAACTTTAAGAAAAAATTTAATAAATTCAAATAAAATTTAATTAAATGTTGTGTATATTGAAAATTTAAAATATATATATATAAGGTTTGGCCATGTGTTTATATATATAGCTACCTGGCCAAACCTTTCGTGATATATAATTATATCGCAAAGTAAGCAAATATTGGCGCATGCGCATTAGCGCAACTTCTGCTGCGGTGGCGTTAATACGTAAGTACCCTATTTTTACATATATTCAATTTTTAAGTATATAAAATATGTAAAATTAATTAATTATTATTTTGAATTTAATAATAAATATAATATTTATGCTGTTACGTGCTGACAATATCATATTCAGGATGACAAAAAGTGCTTCTCTAAACTATCGAAAATATCAAAATTTTTATGTATTTATAAAACATGTAAAAGTCAGAAAAAATTACAAATATAAAAAATAATAACACTTGTATTTTTTAACTTGAATTTTTGTCATATAATATCTAAAACAAATATAAATACTATGTCTAACCTAACTAAATTAACTTTCATTATTATTTTTAGTAGCAATAATCAAGCTAAATAATCACGAGTATAATATAAACAATTAGGATCTGCAACATGCTCCTTTTATTTAAAACTTAGTAACTCAGTATTAATTTTAAAAAATATAAAATTTCAAATTTATTTTTAAACAATTTTCTCGCAACATTACAAAGTATGTTTAACAACGATATATTAAATGCTATAACTTTGCTGTAGTATAACACAAATAACCAAATAAAAGTTCCTTTGAAGTATCTTATATTGACTTATTGGAATAAGTAAGCATTATATTTCAAAACGTTTAGAAATATCACATACATTTTCGTGTAACACTCTTTATATTATAATAAAAGATTGTAACCCCTGTAGAAATGGGAGGTTAAGGTCTGTAAAATAAAAGGAGAAACATTTTTCTATCAAAAGCAGTTTCTAAAATATTAAGTGGTTTTCATTAATTATTGTCTAACCCTCTGTATAAAACCTTTTTAGTATAAGTAGGGTTAAATAATACTCATATTCCATCAATTAAAGTTCAAGATCAATGCGTATCATTTAAATATCACTTAATAGTCACTCGGTAATATAATACCTTCTAAACCTAAACTAATATTAAAATAACACAAATAATATTAGCAATGAGTAGAAAAAAACCTAGTTACAGTAAAAGTTAAATTGTGTGGTAATAAATGGAAGGATATTTAAATTTCCCTACAGAAGGTTGGCATCACTGAGCTTCATTTTTTGTTTTATATAATCCACATTATGAGTACTCACAATTATATAAAACCACTAATAAAATGGACTGTCACTAAAAAAAAACCACTTAATACGAGAACAGCATTGTCTTCTTATTAGGTGCGCTATGATACTGATGACCTCTTCAACAGGGCGTCGAATATATATATTTATAATTTATATATAATTCACGTGTAATAATAATGAGCCACCAGAATACAGTCTTACCCACAATTAATTCTGTTTTTAATGCAATTTTTTAAAATAATTTTAAGACAGAATATTACAACAGCAACTTACTGTACATGTACAATTATTACAAGCTGATTATATTTAGTTTTTGACTTAAGGATGAACACTTAGCCTTTTTGTGTATTTATAATTTCTAGAATGAAATGTTTCTGTCCAACTGCTCATCATATAAAAAAGTGATAATTACCTTCATTTACACAATTTTATGGTAATTTATTTCTCTAAACATGTTTTAAATAAAACGAGTTGGGTTTTGAAAAAAAAGAAGTTCTCCAAGGCGATGATATGAGTTGTGTTCAGATGGTTTCTAATCAAGGTTACGGAAGAGTAGTCTGTGCTAAATTTCATGCTAGATGTAAAGATTACCAGAACTCATTAATATACTAGCTGAGAGAGACTCTAATCTAATTGGTTCTGTTGACGTGCTGTTAAGTCATACCCAGCTACTGCACACAAACGTCTCTATAGTCTACAGTATTATTCTAATATCCGTGGACTCAGAACGCAATTATATCTGGTTATACTTAATAATTTCAGAAGTTGTAATATTTTGTTTTTAGTGAAAGTTGTATGACCATGTAGTTCCTATCTACTAGTAGACAGAAGTAACTCTCTGTTCTACAACACTTACAATTTAATCTGAAATTGTTTAAATATAATATTAAAAATCGTTAAATAATATATACAAAAATTATATTTTGAAAATGTTTTAACTGCACTTATTCCATTTAACTTTATCTGTAAAATTTAGGGTTTAATTAAACTTAGTTTTGATTCTAGTACAAAGTGGCTAGCACAAGACTTTCCAATAAACGTTGCCAAATTAGTACTTAATTTTTAATTGATACATATATATTACAATTTTCATAAGAAATTCTTAAGTAAATCAACATTATCACTCCGCTTTTCAAAATTTAATAATTACTTTTGCATCTACTTAGCAGGAAACTAAATATATTTGATGAAATACCTTTTCTTTATTAAATAATACTCAATAAGGAAATATGAAATTACAGTATAGCCTCAACTAGAGGTGATATGAGTAGTTCTCGAGATATTTGTAGGTTCCTGAAATAGCAACCTGGACAAACTGAAGTAAGCCAAAGTAGGTCAACGCGTTTGTTGAATTTTAATTTTTTTGTTTTAAGTTTTAAACCAATCCAATAGTGTGACTGTGACTTGTGTTGATTTGAGGATTTTTTATTACTGTTTGAATAGACACTGTTTATTATAATATATTCAAAATTTATAATTTTATAAATAGAAAATAAGTACTCTTTTACGTGGTGTTCACACAGCTTTTTAAAAGTCGATTTGAAATGAATATATGTTATTTAGAAGAAAGAGGTCTTCAATTGTATACAAAAGAGGTTAGTTTTTCTGTTTTTTCTTAAAAACAAATTTTGTTTACAATGTAGGCTAGCATACTAATAGCCGTATAACAACTTTCAAGGTGTAAGCCTGCGTTTAAAGTTTTTATTTAAATAGAAGTTATTCAACTATCTTATATTTTCATTTACGTTTTCTTGTCCAATTCCAAATTAATTCATGTTGCATACTTCGCTTTCAACAAGAGATATTCAATGATTAAGTGGAGATATGCTCCTGCATGTATTGAAAGGTAAAAATGGCATTATTAAATAGTTTTATCCTATATAGCCTATTTGATTATTCTAAGTCATCATGATAAACGTTGAAATAATGGTAAATATGTAGTGTTCCTGACGTTCTTAACAACACTGTCACTGTCTTAAAAACAAATTTGATGAAAATCCTACCTTAAAAAAATTGCTCTGCCATGTTTTTCATCATATGAATTTGAGATGAAATATTCAAAACCTTGAAAAGGTAATTGTTTACAAAGAAAGGTACTGTTTTTTTTGAGATTTTAAAGAAAATGTTCTATATATAGGCCTACCTTCTTAATAATAAAATCAGTTTTAGTAAATGTTTACTTAAGGTGGTGCCTTATTTTCGGATTTTCTTTTTATTGTCTATTACATACCTTACTTTTTAAGAATAAATAATGTTTTCCTTGCACAGATCACTATTTTTCACTGAAAAATCACAATATAAAAACTACCAAATCTGACGAATTTATAGGTTAAAACATAATAGGAATGGTAATAGCATTTGCTTTGACACATGCACATTACACAATGAGACTACTCTAGATTGCTATTTCATATCACAACATGTTTATCCAGGTTGCATTTCGTATGTTTATTGAAGTTAATAATATGCTTACTTTGCGATATAATTATATATCAACAGGTTTATATATAACCACGAGGCCAAACCTTTCGTGAGTATATTGAAGTTAATAATTTAAAATTAGATTATTAATATGGAGGATTCACAGCATATCATGTGATCTGTGATCACATATATTATATATTGAAATATCTTTAGTAACATATGAGATGTAAATGTGAGCATCTTCTGTTATATCTAACCTATAAATACGTCGAATTTGATAGTTTTTTATTGTGATTTTTGAGTAAAAAATAGTGATCTGCGCAAGTAAAACATTATTTAATCTTAAGAAATAAGGTATGTAGTAGATGATAAAGAAATAAAATCCAGAAAATATAGCGCCACCTGAAGTAAACATTTACTTAAGTTTTCAACGCAGAGCTAATTAGTTCACCAGAAAATTGCAATTTAAAAATTACAGAATTCAATCCATTTATACATCACTGAAGTCAATCAACATTGATCACGGTTAGTACTTGGATGGGTGACCGCTTGGGAAATAAAGCACACAATTTCTTCTTTTTTTTTACAAATGTATGTGTAGGTCAGGTAAGGTGGCTATATAAGCAATCTTACTTAACCTTGTAAGGTTAAAATTCGTGTACATAGCTATTTAAATGCGTAATTCACTTAATGGACCTTAACCTATAAAAGTTGAAATTATGTGTTTATCTGTGAAAAAGATAACTATGCGTTGAAAACTTATTTTATTATTAAGAAATGAGTTATATAGAACATGTTAAAAAAATCGTAAAGAAAGCAGTAACTTTCTTTGTAAACAATTAGCATCTGAAAATGAAGTTAGGCCTATGTAGACATTGAAATAGGAAATGGATAAATGTGAAGCAACATTTACTTAAAAAAAAAGGAAAGAAAAATAAAGGAGCAAAATCATTTTGTAACATAGTTACACAATGCAAGTAGACGCTAACTAGCCTTTTAAACATTCACGTTAAATATGGAGTGTACATTAGTTGAATTTAGTGGGGGAAAATCATGAAATCGTTTACTACCTACCTAAATTTGAAAGAATTTTATCATATTTAATGTCAGATGAACCAAAATACATTAATTTAGTAGAGAATGACATTTCTACAAACAAGAATTCCAGGTGTGTTTAGGTTACCATACTACATGTACGTCCGTTCATCTGTAGTACTAAGTCGAGTTAGTGAATGTCTCATAGCTCAATGTTTTTGTTATGACTATGTTAATATCTTTTCCTGCAAAGTTTATGTTATATGTAATATTTTAACATATATTTATTTAACATGATAATTATTAATGTTTTTATTTGGTTAGGGAAGATAACTATATATATTCATTTATTTACCTTCACAGACCTTTGTTCTTTATTAGGTCTGACAAGGTAACTATATATATTGTTACCTGCCCAAACTGTTGTTTCATGACTCTTAATTTTAACAATATCTAATATGAGGGTGACAGTATTGTGGATAGCGTAAAAAATGCATGTAGGTTGAGCTGGATTTTGTACTTTAATATATCTTATTTTCTACTAGACTAATGTATTTTGGTACTTCAAAATTGTTTTCCAACATAATGTATGATCTAATTCCTTCAAATTAAGGTAGGTAGTCAGTAAACAATTTCATGATTTTTCACCACTAAATTCAACCGGCATGTACACCCCACATATACCATATTCACAACAGTTTTCAGGACATTGAAAAAATAGAAGTAGCCTACAATATAATACAAAAAGTAATGTACATTATATTCATCTGCCATAATCATGAATACATTATTAATGTCTTTGTAGATTATAGTTTTTAGTATATACACTCTGTAAAGTCTTTAAAATGACATTTTTATAAATATAATATAATATATACATTGTAAATGGTAAATAATCAACTCTGTAATGCAAAAAAACCTTATATTATTTATAGAATCTTGTTGAAATAATTTTTTAAAGTCTATGATGCCTAAAGTTTATATAATCAACAGACATAATTGCTGGAAAAAATTCTAAATATCTAAAAAAAAAAAATTAAAAAATTAATTGACCTTTACTTTGTATTGTGCCATATGTTAGTTGCATATGTTCAGAAATTCTTATGACATGTTACTTATGAAGTATTACAGTAATTTTTCATGTTGTGAAAGATCAATTTGTGGTAAATGCCCTTTGTACATACCGTAGCGATTTAGTATTGAAATTTAATGAAATCGTGTTTTACATACCTCATTTTGAAACAATTGGATCATCCTTTAGCTGGGAAGACCCTTTTAAAATATCAAAATTCAATATTTCTGTCAAAAATAAGCAATTTCCAAATTTGGATTCGATGTTCAGAATATGCAATGAGCCTACAGGTCTAGGTTTCATAAGTTAAGCATAGGTAATAGAATAGCGTGTCCTTAGATGCATGCACATTAACTGTCTTCTAACATGTATATATATTATATATACGTTATATATAATACGTTTAGGGAGCACATTAGAATGTACAAATATAAAAGGAAGGAATAAATTTTGCTATCCTGTCTAATTAGAAAAGTCCCAAAATAAATGAAAGATTATATGAAATTTTTACATTACTATATATATATATATATTGTTGAATATATTGAAAAATTTGGAATTACTCCAACTAAAATCATAAGGACTTATTATCATAAATGAGTAAATAAATAATCTGTCAGATATAATGTTTAATAATCTAACATTATTGTGCAAACTTAACTGCATAAACTAACTAATAACATAGCAGCACAGTCTCAACCAATCACAGAAGAGGTCAGAGCCTACAGGTGGAGGAGAGGGGAGAGGAAGCTCATTTATACAAATATATGACAATATCTGCTTTAAAGTAACATATTGTGTCAAAAATAGTAAGTTATGGTAATATTAACAAGTTAAAACTTAACCTTTAGTCAACAAACATTAGATTACTTAAAGAATAAAACAACAAAATTATGGACCATGATATCATTGATAAAATTAAAACAAATAATTTGATCCTAAGTAGCCTATATAGTTACATAAATATTGTGATAAAACATATACATATGCAATTAATTATATTACAAAAAGCCCCACTTTGAGCGACAAAATTGTAATATTAAAATTGTGGTGTAAAAAAAATAGTTATACAGTATCTATATTCAAAACAAAATGATTTAATAAATTCCTTTATTAATAATTAAAATTGGAATTCCACTAAAATCAATTACAGAAAGAAAATCTAAATAAATAATGAAAACAATTTACGAATTATCACTAAAGTTTGGCTTCCCTTTTTTAAATCAACAAATTATAAAATTTCTAACAATATGTTCAAGAAACATTCATCAACATTTGGTTATTTATTAGAGTTCAAGGTTGAAATTATCACAGGTTTAAATAAACACAAGTTATAACATGATTAACATAAGAGTTCAAACGGTATTAGATCAATAGTCTGTTTAATTACACATACATTTTAATCTCTGGGGGTCAGTGTTCAAATCTCTTCCCAAAATTTGATATAAAAGAAAATCTTAAATATTAGGTAGATAAAGTCCGGAATAATGCTTTACTTAGATATCCAAATTGAAATGTAATGAGTGTCTTTCTTTTAGTTGTAAGTAAGAATGTATGTGTGTGTAATAGTTTATAATAGGATTACTGATGTCACAAGTTGAGTTCATAAATGTCTAATAATAACAAATGTTTATAGTTGACATACAATGTTAGGGTTAAGAATTAAGATCTGATATATATTGGATAAGATAAGTGAGTGAAAATATTTTAAGATGATACTGGTCTCACCCAATTTATAGTTTCTTCTTATATTATTTTAGTACAAATATAGATAAAACTTCGCAAATAGGTTAGGTTAGGTTAGGTCAGGTTAGGTTATGTTATATATTCAAAGACTCATAACATTATTCAGTTTAAAACCAACATTAGTTTAAAATTGTTAACTAATAAATCTTGATTCTAATTTTAATCGTACCTAGATTTATAGTCGAAATGAAACAAACACATTTTCAATTAGTTTGATAAATATTAGATGTAATTATTAGGAGAATTTACAAAAGAAAAATTGTGTTTTATTTGTTAAAATGGAATTCTATCAAGTACCGTCGGTCATCAGTGTAAACAATATACAAATTCTTATTAAATTTTACTAATATAATACAATTTTAATCAAAAAATTATGACCTCTGTACTTAATAATATTATACTTTGAATATTATAAATGGAAAAGAAGTGTTTTGGAAGTTAAAATAATGAATCCAATCTTGTTATAATTCATTACACCATTATATTTAAAAATTATTTTCATCATTTTAAAATTATTTCACAAATTAAGTGTTTTTTTATTTATTTTAACATTAGTTCCAATTAGTGAAACAAAGAAGGATTAGTTATTTCCTTTCAGTGTCTTGCATTCAATTATTTTATAGACTTCTTATCTTGATCACCATAGACATACATTGTAAACATCATATACTTTTATCAGCTTATTTTACAGTACTCTGGTAAAATTTTTTTACTTTGTCCTAAAACTTCCTGTTAGGCATTTTTGAAAATAAATATTAAAATAATTCTCATACTTACAAACACTTCGTCACTTCGATAAAAGGAAAAAAAAAGAAAAAGGAAATAGCTTCAGCTACAAACTAAACCTTATTTAATGCTTTTTTCATGTACAGTGTAATTTATTATGTACATGTGATCAATTATGCTATATAACCAATTAAAAAACAAAATATTTGTTTATAATATTAAATTTGTTTTACATTACCTACAGACAGATATTATTGGTTGTCAAACCATTAGGCCTACTATGTTTAAAATAAATTTGCCCTTAATTATATAACGATTTACTGACATTTGGTGTAATGATGGGGTAATATATTTCAGATAGCTCTACTAATAAAATTCAAGTTGCTTTTGATGCCTCTGCAAAATAATCTTCTGGTGTTTAACTAAATGACATAGGCTACTGCATGTCTAACCCAAGTTATGGAAGAACATTATAGAAATACATAAAATTCCAACTACACCCAATCGAGTTTATGGCAGACATCCGTAAGATGTGCTCTCAAAATCAGATTCATCCGACGACTTGTCCAATCAATTAATTATATCTTCTACTAGTCATTGCTTGCTTACAATTTGGTAGTGCACTTTACTTTGTTATTCCCATCCTGCTTATGATGAATGACATCCTATCCATAAGCTTCATCTGTTCTATTAAATGATAAGCAAATTAATTTGACATTAAATCCAGTTAAGAAAAAGACATGTATTTTACTATGAAACATAGCCGAAATCAGACACCATGTTTAATGCTAGGCTACAATTTGCTTGAAGAAGTAAATTCAGTTAAGTTCTTGGGTCTTATTATTAATAGCAAATTAACCGGAATGACCAAATGAACTGTATTAGTGCTAAAATTAGTTCAGAAATTGTGGCACTAAGAAATTAAAATTGTATTGTGGTTTCTCTATTCATTTAACTTCTTCTTATTATTATGGGCTTTTGTATCTTTACTATGGAATTCTTCTGTAGGGAAATTCATAAGTTCAGAATATGCAAAGACTTTTTTCCCTACTAAAGAGGTCCGTTCAGCTAATAGCAGGGCTTCAGCAAACTGAAACTTTTAAAAGTGGTTTTGGGAGGCTTGGAATAAGTACCATGTAATATATACTTGCAGTTCCATATATTTATATACTTGACATGTTGCTATATTTTAAATTTAAGTGTTATCATGTCCAGAATATGGATATACACGACTACATCAGCAGACAGGGATTTAGATATCTTTCTAGACAGCACAGGTTAAATGTTTATAGTAAATTTCCTTCAATAGCAGGTGCTAAATTGATGAACAAGTTCCCCAAAGCATTAAAGGTGTGCAAAATTATACAACTTTTTAAAACAGCCTTAGACAACTACTGTTGTCTGGATCATTTCTCTGTAAGGGAGTTTCTACGTTGATACTGTAGTTTGTTGTTTCGTGTGACCTCCTTACTGTAAAATTGTATTTAAATTATTAATGTTTTATAAGGTTTTAATTGTATAATTATTTGATGGTATATGTTTAATGTTTTGCAATTTTACGTATTAATTTTGTTATTGTTCATTTTATTTATTTGTTTTGTAATTAATGTGCTGTTATGAAAATGTTGTAATTGATTGGAAAAATCTTTTGAAATGTTTGTGAATGCTGTGACTTGGCCATACATTGTAACGTGGCGACAGTTGTAAATGAAATGAAATGAATGTATCTAGATGATCTTGTTACAGGTCTAACACTGTTGATGCACTTCAACAAGATTTTTTTAAAATTTGGTAGGTTTTTAGTGTAGAAAATGAGATAGTAACTTACCAGAAATTTTAACAAATATACCACTGATCATCAGGAATTACCCTTATATTTCGATGTATATGATAAACATATAATCAAGATTGTTGGTGTTGAATACTAAGCAACTGGGGATAACCTTATATTTAGTGTTGTCAATTTAAGATTTGTACCCACTAAATGTGAAATTCTCTCACTTATTGCACATATTTATGAACCTATTTAATTTAATTTATTTTTTCCGCCATAGACAAAAATAAATTTAACAAAGGTAACAAATTAGAAATAAAACTCACATTAATTACTATATTTAAATGATGTAAATTATACATATATATGAGTATCTATATTCAGGGATTTTGTTGTGTATTATGACATCCTTTTCTATTTCTTTGAATTGTTTGGTAGTAATTTAAGGTATTGTTTAGTTTATTCTTTGACAAGGAACAGTATATTTTGTTGGACAGCTAACCTAAATAATTGATTTTGTTTTAATTTGAGGCTATAATTGTCTTCATAGTCATATTTTACAAGATGTAACTATGTTTGTACATCTTGTACAAGTAGGGAGAGGACAGTAAACTGCAACTTGTGTATTCAGGCAACCAACAAGTATTTTCTTTCTGTATATATGTGCCAAAGTGTTGTAAAGTTTAGTTTTTAATTATAATTTTGCAAATTCAGTTACTCAACCGTTCCTTGTAAATCGGTCAACAGGTAATTTATAATGTTATTTTTCCAATCCACAGTCGTATATTATTATCATGATCATTAAAGTAGGTACAAATTCTTATTATTAAAAACAAAATCTAGTGCAATCTAATCAACACTTTATTGTAAATAAGTATTGAGCTTGACTTGTGAGATGGTATACTTAATAGAATAAAACTTGAACACAAATTCTCGCAAATAGTACATAATATTTGTGTTCAAGTTTTATTCTATTAAAAACACTTTATTTATTGTATCACATCTCTTTTTAATATAATTTAATAGTTTATTACATTTGTATTGTTTACAGGAATGTATTTGTACACCCGTAGTAAAGAAACCACCTAAATTGGATCGGAGCTTCAAGATAAACTGTGACAGTTCTTCGGATGAAAATACACCAAAATCTTTAATTAGCAGCCATGAAAGATGTATCCTTTGCTAACTATATATTCTCAATGTGAAATAAGGCATTACATTCAGTACAATATTTTGAAATTCTTAATTTTAACTGATATATTTTTCTTTGACATGTTTTGGAGTAATTCCATCTTCACTCTAGTATATAAATAGTTTTTAAGGGCGGAGTTAGTTCGAAATATTGCAGAAAAGAAAGAAACAATTATAGCACCAGCTATAACAGTGAATAATTTTATCCAAGTTTTTATCAGTGATCAGTCAAATGTTACACATTCAAAGTATGAGGTACATTTTGATACAATGCAACTGCCAGGTATGATGGTTCACATCAACCTTGTGCTGAAAGTTGATGCACATTTTCCTAGTTTACTCTCCTTTCTCTGTTGTCCAAGCACTGGCTTCTACTGTGTTTCTAAATTGTTATTTTCATGCTTTTTCATTACCATAAAAGTGGGTTACTTTGTCCCACTTTTTCCAAACTTTTTTTTCAAAACTGCTGGAAAATAACAATTAATAGATTTTTACATTTGAAGATAGTTTTTTAATAGTTCAAACCTTTCTCCAAAAGAATGTTATATGCAAACTTCTTTTTTCATAGTATTTTTATGAAATTTATATGTTTTTATTTTGGGCTAAAGTTGCCCACAGGTTAGGGTTACTTTGTCCCAAACCATATATTCCTATCTTATATGAGAATGGCGCTGCTGCAACCTGGTGGTTAGTGTTGAAACTATTTCGAAGGTGGCCTTGCTTGACTAGTGCTGCTACCTAGCAGTGCTGCCGATTACTACGTGAACCTAAAGCGATTAGCTTGTAGTAAACAGGATTGACTGAGTTTTCTTATCATTTTGGGGCAAAGTAACCCCACACAGCCAAAGTAACCCACTATTACATATAATTTAACGGTCATGCTCAAGACACGTTTATCCATAACTTTCTACTTCATATTATTTGTGTTGTTAAAATGTTACTGTTTCATTAATTGATACAACAGTCATGTGCAAAACATTTTTGTCTGTGTTGTTAAAATGATCTTTAATTGTTACTCTGACGCTGTTTCATTGTATGAACATGTACATCATGAGCAATGTACGTTTGTCACTAAATCTGTAGTCTAGCTGTAAGTTAGTCAAGATTCCCAAATATTTGCATTTAAATTAGTCCCATGTTTCTAAAAAAATACACTTTACATTCTACTGTAATGGAAGTCAGTTAGGTTATTGTTTCCCATTCTTATATTACTACAGTCACCAGAGGAAAATTGTTGAACCATCCGGCGGCCTATCCAACCGAAGCCGAAATAGAGGGCGTCTACTGTATTTAGAAAAAAAAACGTAAACAAAACACAATAGAGACATTTACGGTATTTATTATGAAAAAAAACAATATCAATAACAATGTTTACATTACATAAATATTTTTTAAAATGTCCGATATTGTTGATGTTCCCAATTTGTACACCTTGGCTAAATGTTTATCCGAGACACCTTTGTCCAACTGTTCGATAATTATAATTTTATCAGCCAACGATAACAACATACGTTTCCTCTTAGAACTCATCGTAGTACTGCACACGATAATCAAAACACTAAGAAACACGAAAAAGTCAACATATCAATTCACCCTGCAGGTTGAAGAAGCACTGGCCGACTGACTATTAATAGACGTAGTGAGTGACAGTAGCAGGGTGGCGAGGCAGTGTGAATCATCGCTCCCCTTACGTAACCCCACGCCCTCCACTATCGCTACACTATGTTCGCAGTTAGAAAGGTCAACTACTGCAAGCGATTCCTGCATATTCATTGCTCGCAGGACGATGTGCCTTTAAAAACCCGATTTTTTAATTCTTCTCAATCTGATCCCGATAATTGGAGTTCTACTGTAGTGTATTTTAAAGGCAACATAAGCCATAAAATCATTTCAATATTAAATGTTGGGTGTAAGTGATAAATTCAAATATTTAGTAAATAAGAGTTGCTAATAGAAAAAAGTAAATGGTGTGCATGAAGTGAAACTTAGAGTGCTATAAACAAAAACTGAAAGAATTATGTAAAAAGTTTGTAATTAAAAATTTTATGTAAGAGAGTACTCAAATCAATTGACTATATAATACTAAAACTAAAATAAACTTAAAAATCAAATTAATGACATAAAACCAAATCATAAGCAGATAACTTAAATCAAGTATTTGTAGCAAAAACATATAGGCATAATTTAAAGATTAGAATTATTTTTTGATACACATTAGCTGATGTTGAGTTTTAAGATACTTCCAAGAGATTTAAAGGAGCTTGAAAGATCTATAATTCATTAGAAATAAAATTTTATTAGTATGTAAAGTATATGAATGTTTCATTATGTAAGCAATTTTAAATTAGATAATTAAGTAGGTCATTAAAAGGGATATTTTTATTTAATTAAACGTTGAGAGAGCTGTATACAAAACAATGCATGGTTCTCTCTAGAAACAACAGTAAAATTATATATAATTTTATATATATATATATATATATATATATATATATATATATAATAAAATAACCAAGGTAATTTTGCAAGATAGACTTCATTGTTATTAAGATTACTCAACTTAGTTATAATACTAAAAATTGGAGATATTTATTTTTAAATCTGTTTTTGACATTATATTAATAATCACTTTTCTATAATTATTTTAACCTACAAGTCTAAAAATTGTTTCGGAGTAATTCCATCTTCACTCTAGTATGTAAATAGTTTTTAAGGGTAGAGTGTCTTTGAAATATTGAAGAAAAGAAAGCAACATGCATAGCACCAGCTATAACAGTGAATAATATTATCCAAGTTTTTATCAGTGGTTAAATGTGTTCAGTTTTGCTACTGAAAGGAAAGATGAATATAGACATAAATACAATGAAAGAAATCAGACATTTCCATTAATTCAGATCATGTATATTGTCATCATTTTTTATTCGCATTAACTAAAGATGTGTCTTGAAATATTAACCAGTAACAAGTAAGTATCTATAAAAAAGAAGCTAAAATGGTACACATTCAAAGTTTAATATACATTTTGATACAATGCAACTGCCAGGTATGATGGTTCACATCAACCTTGTGCTGAAAGTTGATGCACATTTTCCTAGTTTAGCCTACTCTCCTTTCTCTGTTGTCCCAGCACTGGCTTCTACTGTGTTTCTAAAATGTTATTTTCATGCTTTTTCGTTATATAATTTAACGGTCATGCTCAAGACACGTTTATCCATAACTTTCTACTTCATATTATTTGTGTTGTTAAAATGTTACTGTTTCATTAATTGATACAACAGTCATGTGCAAAACATTTTTGTCTGTGTTGTTAAAATGATCTTTAATTGTTACTCTGACGCTGTTTCATTGCATGAACATGTACATCATGAGCAATGTACGTTTGTCACTAAATCTGTAGTCTAGCTGTAAGTTAGTCAGGATTCCCAAATATTTGCATTTAAATTAGTCCCATGTTTCTAAAAAAATACACTTTACATTCTACTGTAATGGAAGTCAGTTAGGTTATTGTTTCCCATTCTTATATTACTACAGTCACTAGAGGAAAATTGTTGACAATAGTTAACAATAAGTCGCCTTAAGGTTTTTTGTTGGAAAGTATGGGTCCTAATGTATATAACAGAATTAAAAAAAAAAAAAAAAATTGCATGGCGTCAGGGATATATTGAAAAAAAATCGTTCAAATAGCTAGTATAGAAAATTAACATTAAGATACAACTCAGTTAAGACAACATGAGTGCAGGACCAGTTCAAATTTCAATAAAGATATGTGACAAGTCTATGGTTATATACTAAACTTTCCAAGGAAAATTGCAAACCACACATAAAAACTCTGAGAATTAACAAGACTTTATAGAATTCCCCAAACTATGTGACGAATTACAAGTACTTCATGGAGAAAAAGATGTAATGAGAATCATTATCGAATGATATCTATAGTTGAAACAATGTTCATTTGAAATTATTAAAAAACAATACTGCATTAAAAACAAGAAGGAGAGACTATTAATATTTTTAAATTAAAGAAGTTCATCAATGAAAGTAATTAGTCTATTTTAAAAGCAACATAAGCCATAAAATCCTTACAATATTAAGTGCTGGGTGTTAAGTGATGAATTCAAATATTTAGTAAATAAGAATTATTTACTAAAAAAAAGTAAATGGTGTGTGTGAAGTGAAACCTAAAGTGCTATAAACATAAACTGAAAGAACTATGTAAAAAGTTTGTAATTAAGCATTTTATGTAAGGGAGTACTCAAATCAATTGACTATAAAATAAACTTAAAAATCAAATTAATGACATAAAACCAAATCACAAGCAGATAACTTAAAATCAAGTATTTGTAGCAAAAATATATAGGAATAATTTAAAGATTAGAATTATTTTGATACAAATTAGCTAATGTAGAGTGTTAAGATACTTTCCAAGAGATTTAAAGGAGCTTGAAAGATCTGTAATTAAATAGAAATAAAATAGAATTAAAAATTTTATTGGTATGTAAAGTATATGAATGTTTCATTATGTATAGTATGTAACCATAAAATAAATTATTTAAATAAGTATTTCATTAAAGGGGCAATTTTATATAATTAAATGTTGAAAGAGCTGTATACAAAATAATGCATAGTTCTCTCTAGAAACAACAGTAAAATAATGTATATATATAACCAAGGTAATTTTGAAAGATAGACTTCATTGTTATTAAGATTACTCAACTTAGTTATAAGACTAAAGCAATGGAGATCTTTAATTAGAAATTTTTTTTTTGACATTATATTAATAATCTCTTTTCTGTAATTATTTTAACCTATAAGTTTAAAAACCTCTCATGCAAAAGCGATATTGATTTGGAAACTTGAATCTGGTGGAATGCCCCGCTTAAAATCAAAGTAAGCATGTCTGAGGTGCTATTTTAATTTAAAAAACCTCCATAGAAGGAGACGTGACAGTGTATGCATTAGCAGCTTTGTATTTTTTAATGGGATCAAAGTTAAAAAAATTAAACACTTTTGTAATTACATACATATATGTAAATACATTTATTTATATTTAGGTATTTATGTAACAAATAAGATATATCATTATTATCATGTGTTTATTTTAGAGGCTGTACCTGATACTAAAAATATCAGATATCGACTAGACGCCATCTTAAATTTAATATATTTATTGTTGCTTAAAAGACGAAAAACTGAGTTATAAAAAAGAGCAAGAAAAGAACATGAAATATAGACTCCTGCCCCTCGAATACTCTAATAGTGTCAGGGTTGGAAGAGAATAAGAGATGGCCAAGAGAGGCCTGATAGGAAAGATGAAAAAGATTGATCTAACCCAAGACTACATGAGAAAAGTTGTAGATCCAGCTAGGTTTCAGGATTTTCACACCTATACTCACTATAGTGAGCCCCTGAGAGTAGATCATTTTAAACAGTATCTATATATTTAAATAAACACTAAACCTGGTTTAGTTTTATCATAAACTCATCTTAACCTTGGCCATTATTAGTTTTCATTTTGGAAATTATTCCTTAACAGTAATTTTCTTATTTTTACCATTTTGCACACAGGTTTGAGTCATTAATCTTCACATTTTACTAAAATTTGAATGAAATCAGTAACTCCGATTTCAAGAATTAGTCTTTATGACAGCTACATTAACAATTAAAATTTTTTACCAATAACTCATGAACCGGCATTTTTGGAGAGATGGCAGATTTTGAGCCCAAATAACAAATCAAAATTTTATATTTTTTTCCTTATGGCAGCTACATAAGTTTTGAGTTATTGAACAAATGGAAAAAAAATCCTGAGATAGACCTATGTCAAAAATAAGTCCATGTGCCAAATTTGATAAAATTAATCCACTGGTTTGGGCTGTACAGCATTATTCAAACGACAGCCAGATATAATTCAAAAATTATTCTTTTTTTTTTTTTTACTCAGAGGATCTCAAAACATATTTTTGACATATAACTTGATACCTGTTTTTGATCTATCATAGAACTTTATACACTACAGTTCGATGTATAAATGACTTCTCTCTGGTTATATTATACATTGTTTTGGTAAAAATAGGTGTTGTATGTGTACTGTTTAACTGTCACTACTTGTTATATTTACTATTGTTGATTTGAGTACATTCTTCAACATTCTTACATTGTCATAACATTTGCTGATGTGGATGAACTCTAAAAGATTACAATTCAAAATTTAAATGCTTCCTTTATATGTGTAAGATCTATTGTGTCCCCTAAATATTGTTTAAAGTTAGGATTGTATGAAATTATTATATTACAGTAGCGAGGATAGACGGTTAAATATATTAGAAACTCTTAAAACTAAAATCAAAAGGACAAAATATTATAAATGTACAAATAAATAATAAGTTACATATAATGTTTAACAATCTAACATTACGGGGTAAAAATTAACTGAAATAGTTTACAGTAGAAATTAACCAATAACATAGTAACACTGTGTCAACCAATCACAGAAAAGGATGGAGCCTACTTGTAGAGTTGAGGAGAGGTTTGTGGGTTATACAACTCCTTTTTATCTGCGTTCTACAGCCTACGAAAATGAAATGATAAAAATCCTGGTGAAATTTATTTGTTTTTAATAGAAACTATGCTTTTTTTCTACTGTTGGTCAACAAATAAGCTATGTTTACTCCAATATTTGTGTAAGCAGTTGCTATTTCTTCTGTTACATTTTGGTGACAATGACCAACAAGAATCAAATAATAGGCTAAATATGGTGTTAGATGAAATCAAAAGATTGAGTTATATTTATTAGAAATAGATACATTGTTATTTCGGATTTTGTGGTTTGTCATCAATTCTGGAAAGAGCATCATATACCCAATGGGTATCTTAATTCAGTACAGCAGCATTGCAGCTATTATACTAATATGCCAGTGAAAATGTTAAAACTGGTGTATTGCATACATTTCAGGATTCCTGATGCAACCCCGGAATCCTCATCAATCCGAATTTTGTCAAGATGTTCTTACAAGCAAGCAAATTGTTGACCGAGTTCTTTGCCTAGGAATTTGTCTAAGAGATGTTCCTAGTATTTTTTTTTCTTGTGTTGCTCGAATGTTTTTAACAGTATACAGGGAAACTCCGATAGACCTAGTGTTAAAAATTTTTTGTGGTGATAGAACAAGATAAATTTGACTCAAATACACAATTTAAAAAATTCTATTTCACAACCCACTTAAAGATAAATTATTTAGATTTAAAAAAAAAACCTTACATTTACACAAAATGTAAAAATTTTGGGATATTTTGATACATTCCTCGAACTTTAACATTGCCATCGTATTCTACATTAAATTTCAAGTAAGGTTGTATAGCTTTTGATGAGCCTGAATCTACAGATTCACTCATTAAATTGATTAGAACTATGAAGTTATCATTTTCTTAAAAAAATAAAATAAAAACCTTACACACAAAATTCTTTATAAAAATTTCTAGAGAGTAGCAAATGTTATATAAAGTGCTTAAAAATCTAAACTTTCAGAAGATAGGGTACACAATTTTATTCGTTACCATGTAAGTACAGTTATGTGAGTTTGAATAGTGTAAAATGTGGTTTGAGAAAAATAATTATTTAACTTATATCAAACTAAAAAGACACAAATGAAGATTTTTATTATTATAGCTATAAAATAAGGTTGCAATTAATTTTATACCTATACAAGTAAAATACAAAATCATAAATGTTAGATGCATCACACTATTTTACAGCTTCATATTTCTGATTTGAAAACGACATCTTGAGATCACTGCCAATGAGTAAATGACCCAAATCCACAAAAAAAAGTTATCCAAACAAAACATAACATTGGTGTCTTTGCATGATATCTTATCTCGTGTTAAGGTGGGCTATAATCAGATATTAACAAAGATATGTTATCTCATAATAAGGTGTGCTATAATCAGATATTGACAAAGATACCTTATCTCATAATAACTTGGGCTATATCAGATATTGAGAAATTCTTTCAGGTATCCTTGCATGATTTAAACATTATATTCACTGTCCTTAAATTAATTATTTGTTTAGAGAAAATGAAGATGTCATTGAACTCTTTATGTTAGTGTTAGTTAAAGTAATGATATTTTAGGCATTTAAAAGGCGTTGCTTTTAGCTAGCATAATTTTGGTCAAACCACATTCTACACTGTTCAAACTCGCATAAGTCTACTTATATTATAATGAATAAAATGTTGTATCCTATCTTCTGTAAGTTTGATTTTGAAACACTTTTTATAGCATTTGCTCCTCCCTAGCAATTTTTGTAGGTTAAAAAAAAAAAAATTAAAGAAAATGATAACTTCACAGTTCCAATCAATTTAATTAGTGATTCTGTAGATTCAGGTTTATCAAAAGCCATACATCCTTACTTGAAATTTATTGTTGCATATGATGGTAATGTTAAAGTTCGCGAAATGTATCAAAATATCCCAGAGTTTCTACATTTTTGGGTTAATGTACAGTTTCTTTGGAAAAAATGAAAATAATTTCTCTTTAAGTGGGTGCGTGAAATAGATTTTTTTTTTTAAATTGTGTATTTGAGTTACATTTATCTTCTATTACAAAAAAATTAACACTTGATCTAGACCACTCTGTATAACTGAAATTGTCATTATTATTGCAGTGCCCTTTTACAGGCCTGTACCCCTCAGGGGATTACTTGTAGTGAGTACAGGTTTGGCAATCCCGAGGTATCCTAGTGGCATCTAGACCTTACTTCATCTAGTCTGCGGTTAGATTTCTTTCATCCTACCTATCACGAGTCTTTTGACCAAACCTAGTTCTTTTGTTCGATCCTGATACTAATAAATAGTTTTCGAGAACTAGGGTGTCTATTATATCCTTTAAAAAAATTGTTTTAAGGCGATGATGACTGCAAGGTTTTTATTTTAGTCTTAAAAAAAAAGAGAAAAATACAGGCCTGTAATATTTTGTTTTATTTTCTTTTGATTAGATTTTGTTTTTATTAACTACTTTTGATGCTGTTTTGTATTTTTTATAATTATATCACATATATTGTTTAACTTCCCAATGGTAGAGTGGTAACTATTCTTGTTTGAGAAGAGAAAGGAGCTGGGTTCGATTCCTGCTGAGGCCAAAGAATTTAATAGAGCCTCTTCACAATTGATCCATTTGGAGTCATAGTGGAGACGGGGTACTTGTAGCCTCTCAACCCTAAAAAAGAAACTGATATTTACTTTGTAGTTGAATTTGTAAACACAACTTTTGCTCCTGATTATCATGGAGATGATGACCAAATCAGTTTTTACCTTAAAAAAAGAAAACATTGATTTATTGTATAGTTTGTATGCTTAGGAAATATATGCTTACCTCATAAAAACGTTTGATCACATACCACCATTACGTAGATTTGATCCCAGGTGTTGAATTTTTTTTCTTTCTGTATGTGTTAAGCTACTACCCTGTCCTTTTTACTCTTACCAGAATAAAATATGAATGTTAGTGTAAAAAAAAAAGAATTGTTCCCATTGATACAATGTACCTTACATATGCTTGGATTCACATGTCACTTAGCTTATGTTGGTGTAACCTTGTTAATTATGTTTTTTTTCCCCTTCTGTGTGTAGCATACTATTACTTCCCCTGTCTTCATTAGCTTATCCGGCATACAATACAATTGAGAAAAAAAAAAAAAAAAAAGAAAAAAAAAACAACTGCCAATGTGTTTAAGGTAGTGATGGACAAAAAGTCTTAACTATTTAATTGTTAAAAAAAAAGAAAAAACTAAACAGCTTTGTAAATTTTGATAATATTAGGCTTTATGTGTATTTGTGTGTATAGAATAATTAGATGTATAGCCTAGTTCCAAATTTGTATTGAAGACCTTAACCTTGTTCTTTAGTATTACATTCTTGTTATAAAAGTAAATCTCTGTCTTGGTCATCATATTTTTCGGAATGTTTTACCATATTGGATGTTCTGGGTGAAGGTTCGTTTGGAAAGGTGTATAAAACACGTTTCCATATAGACCAGAAGTTGTATGCAGTTAAAGTAGACAAATGTCGTGTTAGAAATAATGCACATAGGTATGTCGAATTAAAATAAATTTTTTGTTTTTTTGTTACACAGATTTAAATTTTAATCAAAATTCATTTAATAGGCAGGTATTAATGCAACAAGAATGCATACAAATCCATGCATAGATCTGATATTGGAAAAATAAATTTTAGTATCTCATAAGTTTGATATACCGGGTGTCCCAAAGAACTTGAACTATAGGGAAATCACATGTATTGTTATTTCAATAATTTTAAGTACCTTCGATTGAAATAAGTGTTATGTACAGAAATTATTAGAAAAATTATTTATTCATGAATAAGTTTCGACAAATTTTAAGGCATATTTAAACAAAAAAATCATTAAAATAATGAAATTGGTTGGTTAGTGCTGTTTAATTATATTATATGTTGAGTTCAGTTTTGTTCTTGTCTTAGAAGAGTGATTAAAGTATCGGACCTGCACGATGAAGGTTGCCTCACCTAGTTTTATTTTATTTTTTTATTGGTAATTATTTTTTCACATCCCACTTTTTTGTACATTTTTCATTTCCATTAACTTTTCATTAATTTAAAACTAATTCTAATTTAAAATATCTTTTTATCATAATTATTAATAGCCAAATCCTAATTTATTTTAAATAATATGCCTCAAGTAAACTTTAAAGAAACAAATATATTTTTTCAAACTGTATTATTAGGAATACAATCTTGTAAAAGATTTTCAAATAATTCAGTCGAGCGTTTTTTAAAATTATTTTCAGTCCTTAATGCTTCCTTCAATTTTTCAACTGTTCTATATCTTTTTTTATACAGGTTGTTTTTTTAAAGTACCCATAGAAAAAAAATCATGGGGGCCAAATCACGAGATCTAGCAGGCCAAAGTATTGTAGCTCGATTATCAATCCATTCCCTAAATTTATTATTTAATATTTCATGTACAGCTCAAGTACTATGCGCTGGACAACCATCTTACTGGAAAATAATTTCCTGTACATTTTCCCGAAACATTCTTAATATTGTTATCACTTCTTCTAATAATTTTAAGTACAATTAACCCGTTTGATTGACTATAAATATGGAACCAATGGATATTTTCTCCAAATATTCCAATCCAAACATTTACTTTTTGTGTGGATATTGAGTTTGTGTTATTAGAATTTCATTCGGGTTGTCTCTCGACTAGATTGGATCATTTTGCATATTTGATTCATTATTTAACGTAAATGTTGATTCATCAGTAAACTAATTGTTTTCAAAAAATGTCTGCTTGAGTTGGCTCTTTCCGCCATCTTTTCTTAGATAATAAGTTGACGGTCAAGATCATTTAAAAGCAGTTCTTGATGCTTATGAAAATTATAAGACTTTAACTTTTGCTTATGCAAAATCTTTTGAGTGGTAGATTTTGACAGTCCTGTTTCATTTTCAATACTTCTTAAAGATATGTTAGGGTTTACAGCAACAGCGGCTAATACAGTTTCAATTTCTTCTTCGAGTCCCAAACGATGTTCAATAACCTGATCATATGTAGTAATCCTAACTGAACCTGAAGACGGGAATTTTTCAATCTTCAGTCATTCCCGCAAATGTATTTTGAATTGAATTGAAACTGAGTCCACTATAATATAGCCTCACAATCATTATTCTTTCATAAAGCCGTAAGTTTTCCATTTTATAAAAAACAGTAGCTGTAATTATATTGAACCAAAAATATTAGGCCTAACCTGAATGAAATTTGCAAACAGAAAATTAATGAATAATAAACAAACGAAGCAAACAAATTAAACAAAACAATCTAACAATGAAAGAAAAACAACACAGTAGGAGTAAAAAACAAAATATACTTTTGATCATCAACAATTACCTTTTCCTACATTTACCTAACAATGTACATGTTCTCTCACTGATTTGAGAAAGCAAAGTGGCCAATTCGCTCATCAGTGAGACAATGTTAACATTGTCTCACTCTAATTACTTTGTCTCACTCCAGATTTGCAACGTGAAGGCACGAAATAGTGAGCGCGTAACATGCAGACAAGGTCGTATGCACGCGAAATACGTTGGCAGCACTGGCTGTAAATCAGCTGGTCAGCTGTAGTACTGTTCTATTTGTCACAACACTTCCGGTCACGGCAGAAGCCACCATTTCATTGATTTGCCATTTGTAAACATTGAAGGTGGTTTTGAAGTGACTTTTTTTTAACTGTTTGCTTGTGTTATTTGTCTTTCTATAAGTAATTCTTTGGTTAACAATTCTTTTAGGGTGTTTGTGTTCATTTTTAAGGAGATTATTTTTTGTTTTATAATTTTGTTTCTGATTTATTAATTCTACTTTCACATTAAATGTCATATTAAAAGTTCACTTCTGTGTAAAAATATGTTACGTTTCTTTACCAATTTATTTGTTTTATGGTAACTGTAGGAAAAATATAATGTGCAACTCGAGTGCAAAGTGCAATTGCCTCACTCGAGAAACCATTCCTCACTCGCCTACGGCTCATGAGTAAGGATTTCTCTCGAGTGAGGCAATTGCTCACTTTGCTCACTATTTGCACAAATAACTATTATTCAACAAAACATATTTAACTCAGCCACAGCATTTTGTATTATTGTTTTGGTAGATGAAGAAATAATTCCATTGTGTTGACGTAATGCAAAAAATAAAATAATAACAATAAATTTTGTATACATTAAATCAATTAGGATGGAAAAATAATAAACTAATAACATTTCAATAATAATAAAAAATGTATGAAAGTGGGAAATGGAAAAAAAACCAATAAAAGTAAAAAGAAGAAGAAATTAGGTGAGGCAAGGTTTTGAACATGTTACCTTCATGATTTAATTCCAATGATTTAACCACTAGTCCAAGACAACAACAAAACTGAACTCAACACTTAAAATAATTAAATTTCTCTAACCAACAAATTTCTTTATTTTAATGATTCTTTGTTTAAATACACCTTAAAATTGGTAAAAACTGAAAATAATTTTTCTAATAATTTCTGTACGTAACAACACTAATTTCAATCGAAGGTACTTAAAATTTATGATATAACAATGCATCATGTGATTTACCTATAGTTCAAGTTCTGTGGGACACCCGGTATACTGATCTGTAACACAAAAATTATGATTCTTACTGGTAAAAGAGTAGCATGGAACGAAACAACAACATAATTAATTAATTTAATGTTACAACAGTCGGTACATGATGGAATTCCATGATAATGGAAATAATGTGACGATTATTTAATTCCACAAAACAGCTTTAATTGTGACATATGTTTCGCCGTTAGGCATTTTCAAGCAACTAAATTGAAAACAAAACAAGTCTAAACTAAAAATGTGAGACAAAAGGAAAGGTTAGAGTAAAGGGGGTGAGAAATGACAAAAGAAAGGTCAATGATCTAACCTTTGTTACCTAACCTAACCTTGTTTTCTAAAACACCCCCACTTCCATCCCACAGGTTAGATCTTTCCTGAATGTGGGTTAGACCCACAGGATTGACCTTTCTTTTGTCATTTCTCAACCTTTTTACTCTAACCTTTCCGTTTGTCTCACATTTTTAGTTTAGACTTGTTTTGTTTTTAATTTAGTTGCTTGAAAATGCCTAACGGCGAAACATATATCGCAATTAAAGCTGTTTTGTGGAATTGAATAATCGTCTCATTATTTCCATAATTAATTAAGTTTGTCACACGATGAATGAAAAAATAAAATTGTATACTCAACAAAATTTTGGGTCATAATTAAACAGAAACCTTATATTTATTTTGTCTTTATCTCTAGTTTGAATAACTTTTATTAAAAAAATATAGAAATATATAAGAAATTTTTTTCCATGAAATTTAAAATAGATTAGTATAGTGTATTTGGACATTTTTCATCATTTGTTTATATAAAACAGAACATACGTGTTTCAAGAGTATGGATCAACTCATGTTATCAAGTAAATGATACCTAGAACATGAGATATATGAAGAGTCAAAATATCCTAGTAGCTTAGCACCTAAGGCTAAAGCTAGACCCAAGAGGTCTATACCACTAAGACTATGTACAAACATGATCACGAAAAACAAAAGTCAATAGAAATACATACTAGCACAAGGGATAGCAAACAAAATGTTTAACTGAGATTATGGGTCTATTAAATAATCAATGGTTGATGGTGTAGTTATCTAATGGTTTTAATAGGGTGAACACCTTTTGTCCCCTTTCTCAAGAGTTTAGCATATGAGCTTATCATCTCCTTGTGGAGATTTTAACAAACGAATTTTCACCTTATTAAAGTGGTGAAATTTTTATTTTCAACTTTTGTTGGTATATAGTTCTACTTACTTGTGATTTTTCATGATCTTCTTTGTATATAGTCTTAGTTATTTTGGCTCCTCAGGCCTATCCTTAGGCCTGCGTTTCTTTCTTAGTTTATTAATTGTCAGTATGACCCTAGGCTACAAAACTGACGAGCCTTCATATTTCTCATGTTCTAGTTCTATCAATTGATAATTGGAGTTGATATATACTCTTGAAAAATTATGTATTCATTTTTTATACACAAATTATGAAATTGTCCATATAAGCTATACCAATAATATAAACAATCCATGGTTATACAATAAATTTTGAAATCAGAAAAAATGGTTTATTAGAAAAATATGATATATTGAACTGTCAAAAAAATATTCGTCTAAAATAAATGCACATTATTTTATTCTATCTGGTCATCTTTTGTTAAACATACTTTATGTTTTATAGTGCTCATGGGAATTGTTTGGGTTTTTTTTCTCTCCCACCCAATACAATAATATTCCTAGTTGGAACTGTCAAAAAATTATACGTCTAAAATAAATGCACATTATTTTATTCTATGGAGTCATCTTTGGTTAAACAGACTTTATGTTTTATAAAGAAAATTAATAAATTTTCTTATTCTCCTGGGAATTGTTTGGGTTTTTTTTCTCACTGGCACCCAATACAATAATATTCCTAGTTGGATCCATCCTTTGTAGTTTATTCTCTTATATGTTTATTATTAGATATTATTTATTTTTATTAGGTGCTATCATAACTGAACAGTCTGAGCCTTGTGTACATCACAGTGAGGACCCTCTGATTGAGGGTTCAAGCTCTGGCTAACCCTATTTATATTTCCCTCGATTATTGCAGATTCCCATCCTCATTAATCTGAAGGGCATACAATATGGAATTAAAAAAACAAAATTCAATAAATAAATAAAAATTTGTTATTATTTATATAATATTATTTAAATTATATTCATTTTAAGCCTTTTCTAAATCATTTTAAATATTGTGGATTGTTATTATTGTATATTTTAATTGTTTTCATGATTGTAGTTTTTCAAGTCTCTTTTAAGTTTTTCTTATAATTCAAATTTGAGATGGACATATTGTAATAACATGTATTAGATAATATTGTTGATGTTCACCTACAAAATTTTTTTGATATAATTAATAAATATACAGGGTGTTTAAAAAAGGACTTTACAACTTTGAAAATTCATATAAATTTAATGAAACAAGGTACAGAGCTGGTTTTGGTGTTGTTTTAAAGGAAAACACTTCAAGTTTTTTTTTACCTTAAACTAAAGATGTTCTATGTGGCTTCTGTTGGTTATCCTGCAGACATTCCATCGGTAGTCAATTTCTTCCCAGACTCGCACTAGCATTTTAGGTGTAACTATCACAGCGACAGCGTAAATTCTTGCTCTAAGTTCAGGTAGAGTGGCCGGCAAAGAAGGTATGTACACAATATCTTTTATGAAACCCCAGAAGAAAAAGTCTAGCGGTGTCAGGTCTGGGGAACAGGGGGGGGGGGGCATGCAATTGGCGCAGCATGGCCAATATATTGACCTGGAAAGCGGTCATTGAGAAAATCCCGGACATCAGTCAGATAGTGTGGTGTATGCCATCTTGCATGAAGTAAATATTTCGTTCTCGGTCATCCTTATCGATCTGTGGTATCAAAAATTGTTGCAACATATCAAGGTACACACTATCCCGTTGATGGTTCTCTCTTGGAAAAAAAGGGGCCGTACATTTTCCTCTTGCTCAACGCACAAAAAACATTCACTTTAGAGCTATCATGAACATGTTGCAATGTTTCATGTGGATTTTCACTGCCCCAAATCCTACAGTTATTGTGTTAACCTTGCCACTTAAGTGAAAAGTTGACTCGTCAGAAAAGATTATGTTGTCCAAGAAATGTTCATCATCATCCACTCGATTTAACATATCCGCACAGAAGTTCTTACGAGCAATCTTATCAGTGTCTTTAATTGCTTGTAAAAGCGAATATCAGTACGGTTTCAAATGCAAACGTTTTCTCAACACACGCCAAACCGTATGTAGGACTTTCAACTCACGAGATGCACGCCCGGTCGATTTCGTAGGGCTGTTGACAAAACTTTGTCTCACTTGCTCAACGACTTCGTCAGATGTGCTTAGACGACCTGAGGATTTCTTATGTTTCACTGAGCACCCTGTTTCTACAAAACATCTATGCCACTCATAAATTATAGGCCTACTAGGAGGATCTTTAGCGTACTTGGTACGAAAATTACGCTGAACTGTTGTCGCCGACTTCGATTCTTCAAACCAAAACACACAGCTAGCACGCTCGGGTCCAGTGAAGACAGCCATCTTTAACCTAACTACCGCTAGTGATTGTGCGGCGCGATTAGGCACTAGCGGACTACACGAGTCAAAACTTGATGTGTTTCCCTTTAAAACAAAACTAAAACGAGCTCTGTACCTTTTTGGAATAATTTTATATGAATTTTCAAAGTTGTAAAGTCCTTTTTGAAACACCCTGTATATCTTATCCCAATAACAGTTCCCTTTATGTTCTGCATCTAATTATAACAACATGTTTTGCACACTTGCAAGTGACATCTTCAGGGTAATTATATTAACAAATAACCATTACAAATTATAAATCACAACATCTGAATTCATGAAATATATTAGTACCTAAGTACATATTAATAACACAACTATTACAAATTAAAACATATAATACATATGTCATATGAGGACTGTGGCCACATGTCTAACCTTTTAGTCATAGTCCTAGTGATTAGTCACTAGTTAGCTAATGGTTGAGTCACAGTTTATTCTAATTTTCATTCCTGTCATGATAAATTCTGATAAAAGCCGACCATTTATTAACTAATGAAGCTATTATTTAATCAAATCATAAAATACAATTAGATCCAAATATTAGTTGATCGTTCATCAATTTATCATTTTTGTTTGGTTTTATAGTGTTTATGTATTTCAAATTCTTCGGTAACATTCTTATTTTTATCTTGGTTTTGTAATTTATAGGTAAACATGTTGCTATAATTAAACACAGAACATAAAGAGGAATGTTATCGACTAGATGAGATTAGGTTCTTTAATAATTATGTTATATAATGTTAGTTGTCATTGTGGCAATTAAAATTAGTAGACTCGAATTTCTGGTGATAATTATGGCCCTTACTTTGTGTATGCTTTGAACACACTGTTCTGATGGTTTATTAACATTTAAAGAATTCCTGCTATATAAATTCAATCAGAAATGTGTTGATGATAATGATCAGTGGATACATCTCGAAGGATTTTAAGGCCCCCTTTTTCTATAATTTTTCAAACCACTGTATCATCTCCCAACCACAATCTTTGTTTGTCTATCTATATTGCTAATTGGTGAATGTCAATCAAGCTTATTAATACATTAAAAAAAAAAATTAAACAAATAAATTAATGTATGTTTATCTATTTAAAAAATATTTTTAGACGATTTAAATTGGAAGAAGTCAAGAGGCATGAAGAATTATCTCACCACCCAAATATTGTGAGGCTTCATAATGCTTGGGAAGAAAGGAGAATTATTTATATTCAGCTAGAACTTTGCGAGACGAGTTTGCAGAAATTATCTATACAAATTAAACAAATGCCTGAGCAGCAAATTTGGAATGTTCTTGTAGATATGTTATGGGTAAGCTTAAATAATTTTTTAAATAATGAACTTGGAAAACAAATTTTAAATTACAATCCAGGAATTTGATAGATGTATAATAATAATAATAATAATAATAATAATAATAATAATAATAATAAAATATGTTAAATGATATATAGTTGCTATTATTTAAAAATTATAGTTTTTTATTTTTATGCTTGGATGATTTATGAGGGTTATTTGATAGATCAATAGCTATGAAATGGAAGAATATTTCTTTACCAAAATTCATTTCATTTTCTGACAGTCTCCTTTTAGCTCTATACACTGTGACTAACTTCTTTAAGCCTTTCAAAAGATTTCCTGAACTCTGAAAAATAGGCATTTGTTTCAGCATGACCTTGTTCAATGTGAATCAATGAGAATAGGAAATGAAGGAGTAGTTCATAGGGTAATTTGACAATTTTGGCCAAGGCACTTGGATATGTTTGAACTGGTGTTTGTTGCAGTGGAATAGGATATTTTTTGGTTGTTAAGAGTGTTGTTTTTTTGTAATTGATCCAATTAAGAGACATAATACTGTTATGTGATCATGTTTCCCATTTCCAGGTAGTTGATGAAGATTATGCCATACGAATCCCAGAAAATTGTGGCCATGGCCTTTCCGTCAATGAAACCGTTTTTAGTGTCTTTGAAGGACTTTTGTCAGGAAAAATCCACTGTTTTGACCATTCTTTCATTTCTTTAGTATTACATAATGCCTAATAACTCACATGGATCATGCTTGAGCATATCCAAATACTTTCGAAATTGTTGTGGAATTCTGTTTTTTCCCAACTGTGAGCAAACACAGCACTTATCTTGCTAATCACTATTTTATCATACATATACAGTAGAACCCCTCAAACTCGACACAATGTGGACTTTAAGGTTGTCGAGTTTGGGGGTTGTCGAGTTTTAGGGAACTTTGGTATTTAATGGTTAGGTTTGCAACAAATACTCAAAATTATTTTAAATAACTGTACATTTATTGATTATCAATGATTAAACGTTTATTGCAAAAAAGTCCCTGCCTGACAACAAAAAAATAGTGTGTTCAATCACACATTAAAATTAAATTTATCGATCGGTCAAATGAGATTTAAAAAGTGTTGGCCTTGTACAATAGGTTTAGTAAACTAAAAAGACCTATCCTAATATGCTGTAATAAAATTTACAGTAAAGTCTACAGTAAAAAACAGACAGTCCATTAAATATTTTTAAAGATTAAAACAATTTTATATAAAAAAAAAACATTAGAGCAAAGTTAACATTGTTTGAAAAAACTTTTGATTGATCTTTGTTTTTCATTTTCGACTGGACGTCTGGCAGCTTCATCTCGAAGTCGCCGAAGAAAAAGAATGTCCATACCAAACACAGTCCAATACAAATGCTATAAATTGAACTGCTGATCGCATATAATTAAGTGTCGGATCATTTTTCTCACATGGTTAAGACCTTTATTACAAAACTTGAATCATAGTTCTACGACGCTCCGTTGAATTGTTATGACAAAAGACTTGCCGCTTACTTTAATGGAATCGGTGCTAATGACCGGTAGCATCCCGGTGGTTAGGCGCTTGGGTTCACAACAATATGAATGTTTTGACAACAAATGTTTAGGGCTGTCCTGGTCTACCTGGACCCTTTATCTTTAACTTTGGCCTCTACTATACAGTAGGATTAGAAAGTGGCTAGACAAAGGAGCATCCCTCACAGCTGTATAAACAAAAGTAACAAGCCTCAACCTCCGGGCATCTGGCAGGCGCACATGGCGTAAAACAATGCAGTGAATGACCCATGCTCCTTGTCACTGGCGCTGTCGAGTTTGACGGAATGTCGAGTTTGAGGGGGTCGAGTTTGAGGGGTTCTACTGTACTGCTTTTTCATGCAAGACATTAAAAACATGTTCATCTCAGATGTTTGCCATCTTAGCTCTTGCACACATCTTCACTCAGCAGTCATCTAACACAATATCATGGCTTTTATTGACCATCTCTTCAGTTGTGATCTCATTCGGAGATCCTGGGTGAATATACTGGGCAGTCGACATCATCATCCGTGCTTTTATGACCATTACAAAATTTAGTAAACCACTTTGAATTATTCCTTGCAATGGAGCAGAGTCCCCATAAAATTTACTTCAATTTCCTTAATGGTTTTTCCATTAAAAAGTAGTGCTTTATGAGCATTTGAAATACTGCTTTCCAACTCTGTCTAAAATTTTCTGTTACATGTACCTAATTGACACTTCATGTATTAAATGGGAAACGTCAAAGATAAAATGAATCTTGCAATTAAAGTGCAATCAAAGTCATTGGCTCATCAACAAGCACTTGCATGTAAATGAAAGTGTGAACATGAATTTTAAATGATTAAATAAATCTCGTACTCCTAATATTGGTATTTTGTGTGTTGCAAGGTACAGTAGAGTCCCGCAAACTCATCGTAATGTGAACCGGAAGTGTGCCGAGTTTGTGAAATGCCGGGTTATCGGGAATAAGGGCAAAAAATAAATTGTAATTGAAACACCAAAGCGGCGGCGATATCAAACGACTTTGTTGATATCGGTATCCCATTGTCGGCGGTGTAAAAACACCGCGGCACCAAAGCGGCGAGTCAAAAGACTTTGTCGATAGCGGTATCCCATTGTCGGCGGCGTAAAAACACCGCGGCATTGGCACCCGTCGGTATAGCAGACATACACCTGCAAAAACGTTTGATGGGCCGCTTTTTTTCCACGAATCAATTTAGTATACATTATGGAAAATATAACATTTCTTTTCAGTTTTCTTTGACTGGTTATGATCTACGCACAGTATATACAGTAAATAAAAATGAGCGAGTTACGAAAACGGAAGCGTGTGTTGGTTTTGTTTGAGACGCGGTTAAATGTGTTAAATAGACTTGACAGAGGGGAATCTGTAAAAAAGCTTTGTGACGAGTTTAACGTGGGAAAAGTACCGTCAACGATTCAAGCGATCGAAGTTAATGCCCGCTTTGGGATCTGCCGAACTTTTACGAACATCGCTGTTTTTAGCAATATATTTTTCCCGCCGGGGTCGACGAGTAATCTGGACTGCCAGGTTATCGAGTGCCGAGTTTGTGAGACTCTACTGTACTGCAAATTTGTACTTTTTTCAAAAGATTGTTAATTCACACATTATCAGTGAATGCTTGTTATAATGCTCTCATGCTATCTCAGGCACAGTGTTATCATGCATATTTAAATTTTAGTACTCTAGGAGGCTGTCATGATTGTAGATTTATTAAGCTCTGTAGATACTAGAGTAATTAATGCTCTACAATGGGCTCTACAATTGTTATTTTCTTTGCTGTTGACATGAATTAAAAGTAAAACAAATTATATTCTGAAGGCATTGTGTACAACTGTCTGATGTTTGTTTTATTTTATGATCATGTGTTTGTAGCTGTTATGGTTTAGTGTATATGGTTTTTATTTGGTCCCTTATGCTGATAATGGTCAGACATAAATCAATGAATATACCTGAGAAATCAACAACTGATACAATTTTAATCTTACAATCCTTTTTTTTTTAGTTATAATGTTTTCTTAGTTTACAAATAAATACAGATTTAATGAATAGATTTACCAATAGAGGAAAATCTAAAATTGCATAATTTAAAGTATTAACATTATGGACAAAACTTTAAATTCTGTTTGCATTGCTTCTTTTCTGGATGTCCAAATTGATGAACATTTGAATTGAAACATAACGTGTGCTCTTTATCCAAAATATTAAATAAAATTTAGTATCCTCGAAACTGATTTATTAGTCATAACAATAAAGTTGTTGCTCTTTATATATGGTTTGCTCAGTGTATTTTGCCTACTTCCATTCTTTTTTTGCAATATGGCATCATTTTTAGGTAAATTTCACTTTAAATTGTGTTATTTTTAGGAACCAGAAGAGGCCTATTTATAGCTTTGAAAGACACGTTTTAGAAAGTTAAATATCTTAAATTTTCCTTATGTTTTTATGAATGCATTTTGTCTGGGATACAAAATAAAAATAAATTCTGTAATGTTAGTAATTTTCATTCATACAATGTCCGGAATTACCATAATTCTGGAGTCGGAAATTCCAGTCTAACCAAGTCTCAAAATGGTGTTAATTTTACTCGCTCCATGACAAAGGTAAGTAGCATAAATTGTGAACAAAAGTTTACGAAGGATTAGTACATACAACAAGGTTTTAATACATAATTGTTTTTAGTCGGCAACTGATTATATGGGTAAGATTTGGTCGTGATACAGCATTTAAACATTTTAAATGTTTTAATAAGTTTGTGTCCAGCCTATATTTTTATATTATAATTTATTTATCTCTCTAACCTTAAATTTAGGAAACACTTATTTTGTAAGTTTAAATCATAATTTTTGTATTCAATAGTTTTTTTAATTTTTAGTTTTAAGATTTAAAATTAAATTAAAATTCATTAACTCTTGCTGCACAATTATGTTTCGTCAACAGCAATAAACAATAAATGAAATGAAAATTTATAAAAAAAATAATATTTTTTGTTACTAAATATGTTACACAGTACCACAAAGAAGTATCTACTACTATTAGACTGTTTTGAATTTTTTGCATAGAAATGATTGATGAATTTTAATGAAACTTTAGAAAAATATATTTTTAATGACAATTAACAATCCATCCATCCAAGAAGGTTGGTACCAAGAAGATTTGTGTAGGTCTATAATTATGTAATGGCAAGATGATGACTTAATTATAGAAATATCATTTTGAACAAATAAAGATTTAATATTAAAATTGTTACAATCATGTTGAGCACTGTGGTGAAATTCACAATAATGATTCGAATTTTCCCCTAACCACAATCACTAGAAACTTTAAAATAAAACACAATTATCTGATTAATTGTTCTTTATTAATTAGTGGAAATAATTAATAAAGAACAATTAATCAGATAATTGTGTTTTATTTTAAAGTTTCTAGTGATTGTGGTTAGGGGCAATTTCAAATCATTATTGAAAATTGTGTTTTATTTCCTTTGTTAATTATCAACCATGCCTAATTTTGAGTCAAAATATTTAGAACAAACCTAAAATACATGTTTTAAAAATAGTTAAAAATTTTGTAGAAATAAGATAAATAGGTCATAGGAACTTGAATTTTATTTTGAAAAGTCAATACAAAGTAAGTAAAATAGCTTGAGAATCGTTACAGCACATTAGTGTAATGTAGCTCAAGACCTGACAGCGAGAGTGGTGGGTTAGCCTAGTCAAACCAAACATGGCCTTAAAGAAAGAAACATATGTCTATTTGGATTATTTCGAGGTTATTATTGAAAACAACTTTTTATTTCAATTACGAATATTTTAATATCTTTAGTGTGGTTGATAATCTTTATAAGAAGCATATTTTCTTACAGTTTTATTAACATCCATCCATAATGTCTATACTCATAGCTAATTGTTTAAAATAGGTGTGTGTAACTTTTAAGTTATCTAACAACATTTACTGAATAGGTAAATCAAAAGTACGAAACCATTTAATTTTTCTTGATGTAATAGTGAAAAAATTTGTTCATAACTAATTTTTTTTCATAGGAGTTACTTGATTGTATTGTATATTCCTGAGATGCTCAGTTACATAATACCTTCCAATTCTATAACCGCCAAAAATGCATAATTTGAAGATGAATTAGAGAGGGTAGATCGTTCACATCTAATTGATATTTCCCCAAAGGTTCTTGCTTTTTCAACAGCTACAGCCTTGCACAGTTGCAGTAGAACATTTTACTGTGAGGGTGGAGAGAAGAATATTTGTATGTAAATCTGTAGTTTTCGTTTGTGTAACATATAAAAACAACCATGCCCCCCTTTAAACAAATATGCGTGTTGCACTAACATTGATTGGACACATTGTATTGTACAATAAAGATGTGAAGTTGAATAAATTTTTAATTGCACTACTTAAAGGGTTCAGTTGACTTAATTTTATTAAAATATTAAATATAAGTGGTATTTAAATCAAATTAATGTTTTCAAAATAAAATAGTCATATGGATTGTAAGGGTTGTTGGAAACACCCGTATTTAATAACAATTAAACAAAAAAAATCAATAAATAATAATCAAAAATAATAATTATGGGAAGAAATTCAAACAAAAGTTGTAATAAAATTTATACGTAAAATAAACTTAGAGAGAATACAGTCGACTAGTGGATGTACAAACGGATGTGTTAGATTAAATTTCATAAAACAAGTCGCCTGCAGTTGAACAGTTTCCCAAGGAAGCTATATTGATGACAACCAGAATGTCTGCAAGATTGTGCAAAATACAAAAACCAATCAGAACCATTTAAAATTCAAATAAATCTAAATGATCCAATCAGAAGAAAGGAGAGAAAAGAAGTGGGAAACGTTTCTCTAAAAATCGCGGTCTGTCTATCGCCATCTCTCTAAAGAACAACACCTAAAATATGTCATCAAAAGGTCGCCAAAGTTATTAAATAATTTATTCGAAATTAAAAATACATAACAAAACTAATCATTCTATCATATTAAAAGTAAATAAGTCTTTCATTGTTTAAGTAAAAGTCAGTCTTTAAAATAAAACTCAACATCAAAGTGAAAACGGGAGTGTCCGCGTAAAGCGTAAAAGTGTAGTGTAGTGTCATAAAAGGATTCAAATATATAAAAGTGTAGTGTAATAAAAATATTCAAATATATAAAAAAAGGGTGCAGTGTCTAAAGAAAGGAGAGAGAGTATTATGTAAGTAAAATTTAATATTTGTAATATGTATTTGTAAGACAGATCTCGGTGATTAAATTATAATTAAATCAAATACCAGATTTCATAAACAATAAATATCAGATTAGAGTAAAATAAAATTTTAAAAGGTTTTGTGTCATAAGAATTAGCTGCCAGCATTAAGCAAAAAGCAATTGGGAGCATAACCTTTGTTTGATTAATAGCTATTGAAGGATAAATTAAAGGATAAAATGTTAAGTAATCTATTTTATTTAAATAGTGTAAAATAAATAAATAAGATTAGAACTAACATTTATTGTTGTATAACGAAAGAATTTTAATGTACAGTTGGGAGTTAAATTAATGATAGAAGCTTAGTTAAGGGTTTACGTTTTGTAATTTAATTTTAGGGTAGATGTTGAATGTGTTCATCGCATTGTAGAAGAAGTATTATAAAACAAAATTTAAATGATTTATCAATTTATCAATATACCTAAATATTTCACATAGCATGTCTCTGTAATTATTGAAAACCTAGTAGTTCTTTTGGAGTGCCTCACAAGCTAAGCAAAATTTTGACTCGTTCCAAGAGTCTGGTGGAGCCCCCAAGGATAAAGGTAAAGTCTAAATATAAGTTTAAATTCTAAAGGCTTACATAATTAAAAATAAGCCAAAATCTTACAAAGGGGTAAGCACTCAAAAACCTAAATTTAAAAAAAAGGCCTTACAAGATGTAAATATGCTCATACTCTCAATAACACAGGAAACGTAGGAAGTAAATAAATACGTACATAGTTTATGTATGCAAACAAGGGCTAACGATTTATTTATAATTTTTTCAAAATATTTAAACAATAATAAGTTATAACCTTTGTTTCATAAAATGCTTAACCCTTTGTGCTGGAAAGGCCTTTACCAGTGGTCACACTCGACTCATAGACAACTTGTATTATTTCCCGTGGGATTAGTCCTCTTACTTTGCATGGCCACCGTGAGTGCCCGCTCATTCGTCAGCTGGTACTCAGTTGCCATTTTGACCGGACGGTATCACCAGCTCGGAATTGTTGTTATTGAATTCACTTGACATTTAGGTAAGTATTTAAAGGTTACAAAGCAAACATGAATATTTTATAAATAAGCTATGTTTATTGACAAACATAACTTATTTGAAATAGAAAACATGGTATTTCATAGTATTTTAAACCTCATAAAGACATAGTTATATTTATATTATATAAATAACATATGAAAACCAAAATGACAAACAATCAAGAGACATGTTTTTAAATGACAAACTACAATATAGAAAATGTTTTAAAATTATGCAAACTTGTATTATAACTTATATATTGTTTACGACTGAAATTATTATATTTAAAAACTTGAATGAAAACAGTGTGAATAAAAAATTGTTTTATATGCCTTCAGTCTTTTGACAGTGTGGTACTGTTCGAAACATTGTCCAATATACAAGCCCGTTTCAACAGTACACTTTTTGGAGATATATTTTGTACTTTTTTTATTCCACCAGCACTTCTGTTACTGCGTACACAACAGTCCTATGTTTTATTAGGCCCCAATAGTCAAAGATTTGCAGATTGCCATCTAATTTTTCTTTATGTTATATGTCTGATGGTTTTCCCCATTTTTTAACATTTCCAACACTTCCAACTAATCCTTTGATTAAGTCCTTTCTGAATCTTGTCTAACTGTTCTCTGACCAATGTTCATGTTGTATAGGAAATAGGCATTAACAATGGCAGTTTCAATCGACCAAAAAAAGACTTTCTGCTACCAATTTATTGATTTCCTGATAAAGCTGTACGATGAAATGTATTGGTCGGTAATGTCAACACCTCCCACTGACTCATTGTATGTACATACAACGTAGGTTCTTTTTCATACTCTGTTACTCCTCTTTTTACCATTCGCCTCACAGTTTGAGTGCTATTGTTATAAAAAGTACTTAATTTAATAACAATATTAGAGTCCTTCCATAACAAAAGATTACAACAGTCAACTTTTCTGAAGGTTTTAATGTCGCCCCTTTTTCAACTTTATTGTGGGAACTTCTCTTTTCTTATTCTTAATTTTATGTGACTTTCTCATTGGCCTAACTTTCTGAGGTAAGCCTTTTCTGTTGCTTATGATTGTACCAGTTATATGCACTTTCATGTCATATAATGCCTGAACTAGTTCTAAATTAGTGTAGAACCTATCAGTAAATACATGGTGGCTTTCAATGTTATTCTACATTTCTTTGAGCTTATTAACTAGATGTAAAACATCTCAGCTGGTAACACCTAGCTCTTGCCCTGCCATTTTATCTGTTGTACATTTTCCGAAATATGGCTCTAGAGCACAGATATAGCCTGAGGAGGATTCTGAAAGAACCTTAGTTCCCCATTTAATGGCCTTGTCATTGTTATAAACTTAGAAAACAATTTTCCCTTTGAAACCAATTGTGCTTTCATCAACACATACTTTGCTTTTAGGGATGTAGTATCTCTGTATTTTTTGTCCAAGTGCATCACCACATTGTGTACTTATCCAAATCGTGTCAAAGTACCTTGGATTGGGCCAGTTGGAGGAGAACTAACATGAAGGTTCCAAAAAATCTGTAAGAACATTATATTTGACAATACGTCTTTAAAAAATGGCTGATAGTCAACCCAATCAGTTGAAAAGTAGTCATTAAGTTCTGCATTTGTGTTCATTGCCATGTTGATTAGCAGTGGCGGCGATAAGAACCCGCGGGCCCCCCCGCAAATTTATTCATTGGGCCTCCCTCTCCCAATAATCTTTTCCCGGATGTTTATCTTTTCACCGGCCGGCGCCGGTGAGACACCGCGATGCGCGACGTAGCGATAGCTGCAATGCTTATCAGCCAAAGGTAAACAATACACATACTTCGTATCATGACATTAAATAATAAATACTGCTCTCTAAAAAATAATGGTTATTGCCGTTTTGGATGCACGGGCCAGTTGGAGGAGAACTAACATGAAGGTTCCAAAAAATCTGTAAGAACATTATATTTGACAATACGTCTTTAAAAAATGGCTGATAGTCAACCCAATCAGTTGAAAAGTAGTCATTAAGTTCTGCATTTGTGTTCATTGCCATGTTGATTAGCAGTGGCGGCGATAAGAACCCGCGGGCCCCCCCGCAAATTTATTCATTGGGCCTCCCTCTCCCAATAATCTTTTCCCGGATGTTTATCTTTTCACCGGCCGGCGCCGGTGAGACACCGCGATGCGCGACGTAGCGATAGCTGCAATGCTTATCAGCCAAAGGTAAACAATACACATACTTCGTATCATGACATTAAATAATAAATACTGCTCTCTAAAAAATAATGGTTATTGCCGTTTTGGATGCACGGGCCAGTTGGAGGAGAACTAACATGAAGGTTCCAAAAAATCTGTAAGAACATTATATTTGACAATACGTCTTTAAAAAATGGCTGATAGTCAACCCAATCAGTTGAAAAGTAGTCATTAAGTTCTGCATTTGTGTTCATTGCCATGTTGATTAGCAGTGGCGGCGATAAGAACCCGCGGGCCCCCCCGCAAATTTATTCATTGGGCCTCCCTCTCCCAATAATCTTTTCCCGGATGTTTATCTTTTCACCGGCCGGCGCCGGTGAGACACCGCGATGCGCGACGTAGCGATAGCTGCAATGCTTTATCAGCCAAAGGTAAACAATACACATACTTCGTATCATGACATTAAATAATAAATACTGCTCTCTAAAAAATAATGGTTATTGCCGTTTTGGATGCACGATGCCCAATCTTGTCTGAAGACATTTAACCTTATTTTAGTAATTTCTTGACAATACTCATAAAAATATTGTTATGATATGGGGGGCCTGTGTGGCAGGCCTGTCGCGGGTCCGGGTTCTGGTAAAATTTCCCGAAAACTGGTCACAGCTCGCGGGCCCCCCCAGCTCGCGAGCCTCCCGCACCGCCGCCACTGTTGATTAGGACACTTAAAAAAGCTTTCATTTCTACTAGATCTACATCTTTCCACGACCACCACATAGAACTTTTTCTCAAAGTAGTGTTTTTTAGATTTTTCCATTTGCATCAGTTACTTTTCTTAATTATATCAGTCAGTAGTTCGTTGGTAAAAAAATAGTTGAAAATATTCTAATGGTGAAGTTGGTTTTTGCCCTGGCGGTGGTTTATACCCTGAATCATTTGGCCATTAAAATTTAATAAAATTGGTCTCACCTTCAGTCCATTCCTTCCATGCCTCTTCTTCTCCAACTTCATCAATCTCTTCTTCTACAATTCCATTCATATCTTCTTCTACATATCTGCCCCCTCCTTCTGCAACTATTGTACTTCTCTGAGCATCATTTTGGTTTTCTGGTATATGTCCATCTCTTTCAATATAACTTTGTTCATCATGTATTTCAGCGTTAAGCTATAACTCGTACTTTTCACTGACATAAGAGTCAATGTCACTTTCATGATCTGAGTCACTTTCACCACAATCAAACACGACATCTATTTCTAACTCATTTCTAATTTCATCTAAATTTAAATTATCCATTTTCGGAAGTTTATAATATTATAATTATCAACGATTTATCACAACGCTGAGTGAAAATATAGAGGTTATATTATTGAGTTCAACACAGCGTTATAAAAGGAGGGAAAGCAATCATGTGTTGTTCACATAGTTCAAGAATTTCTCTACAGATTCCAGCACTTTACACAGAAAATAATATAATTTTATTAAAAAAAGTAGTTTTCCTTAGATACGTAATATTATGGCCATGCGAGTGTTCACAGGATTTCATATTGGCACTCTGAGTGGCCATACGAGCTCGGAGGAACAAGACTGTGAAAACAATTCCTGCGGATATAGAAAAATTGCATAGCCACTTCCAGTGACCGTACAACTCCAGAGGAACTTTTTTAAAGACCCTATTAAAGCGCAAATGGTTAAACTTCTTAAAATTACTTACTAATAATAATATACTATTAAAAATATTGTTTCATTATTTTAACATTAAATTAACAAATACGGTACTATTTTATGACATTAATTAGACCAAGTAAAAAGGGGAAAAAATGCAAAAGTTAAGGTAAAGAAAGGAAAGAAGGACTGATAAATATTACAACCTAACAAATTGGCTACAAAACATATTATGATACATAACTTGAAAGAAATACATTACAGTGAAATAAATAAGAAATTTACGTTAATGTTTTAGGATAGGAATATGAAATAAATCACTGGGATATAATATATGTTGCCTACAAGCTTTTAAATTATTTATGTGCCAAATAGACTTGGACGAATTGTATTTGATTAGAAAAAGTTTCACAATATTATTTTTATATGCATGTAAAATAACTAAATGATTTAAACGTGCTTTACCAGTTTTAGTCTTCAAATATGTTTTAAGCCGTTTAGGACAGAAAAGCTATTTTCTGCAGTCGCTGTGATACTTGGAACCACAATTAATATATTTATTAATTTGCACACATACGGAAAAGGTGACTTGGTCTCTTGTAGCAGGGTGTCAAGATCCTGCAGTAAATTCTTTAGGCAATTTGGTTGTTTATGTTGCAATCGTCTTAACAATCTTCAAGTTGAGTACCAAATCACTGGGATTAAACCCAGTTACTTTCAAAAACTATTCTTATTGCACCATTAATTTCCTTGACCTTTTGTGCAAGTTTCCTTGATTTCAAGATGGTTTATAACTCTTGGGCTTCCGCATACAAAGGGTTTCTACTAAAAGTGGTCGTTATGCTTATTCCCTCTATGTCAAACCTAATGATTCGATGATCAGAAAGAGAAGGTTCACTAAAAAATCTCCAATTTCTGGTTCTTTCATCAAGGACTAGGCTTCCGCTAGTTTACTTCAATACCTCTTGTCTAACCCTATTAACAAAAATAGGTGAATTCTCTATATAGAAAATATTAAGATTATATTGTATGATAAAATCAAACAATTGCTCACCTCTTGTTTTGGTTGGTGCTGTCCCAGATGATATTATGAGTTTTCGCATCACAGCCGTGTAATAGTGGTATGTTGTTCCCTCTACAGTACTCGACTAGTCTTTTTATTGTAGATGGAGAGATATCTCCATTTCCGGGGAAGTACCCAGATGTTATTTATCTCTCGGTGGGTGGATCCAGTATTAATGTGTGCCCGGATTGGCACCAGATCCTGCATCATATATTCTGAAATATAAATCAAGTTATTGTTGTTTCTTATGATTAAGTAAGATTTAGGATTATCATACCTATTATCCCATATTAATTTACCTTCCTTGTTCGAAAGTCCCATTACCTGTCCCCAAGGATCATCTAGGATTCTTGTATCACCACAATAATTTCTTTTGCAGGAACTATTGAAGTGGTATATTTTTAAACTTAAATTCTTAATACTAAATTAAGTTCACCTTCATTAAGGACACATATTTTAATAAACTTTAAAATGTTCGTGAGAGTTGTTTTAACCCTGCAATGACCAAAATACGATTATCATATTCTATAAATGTAGTCTAATGGGCCAAACAATGAAAATTGTATTTTATACTAGGTTTCCCAGGATCACTGTTGAACAAAAATTATTCATTCTATCATAATGATTTTGGCACCAATTGATAGGGGAAGAATAGATCTCTTAATATGAGTCCCTATCATGGGTTACATCATAATTTTATGTATCAGAGAAACATTTTATTAACTTCACAAGATATGGTTCATGGCTGAGTGTACAGCTGAATTTTTGTAAGTTAGCACTTAGCTCTTAGGTAGAAATTGTGTATTCGTCGTCTAGAAAACATCAGGAACTGACGTCACCCCTCATCGGGGCCATAAATCGCGGTTAGGCCGTCCCAACCCTTAGACAATCCTATTAGCACGCTTCCGTGAACGCCCTAGTTCAAAATACAATATTAAAAAAGGTACTCGATTATCAATTATATAGTACGTTCGTGTTATTAAAAAAAAAATAATAATAATTTCTGTTTTTGTCCCATTTCAATCGTATTACTTGAACAGTTTTTATAGAGTTTAAATGATTAGAAAATGCAAGTTTATTAGAAATAATAAGTATGAAATAAAGTATTTTCTTTTCACTCTTTAGTGATATTTACATTTGTTATTATTTATACTATACATGAAAAAGTATAAATAAGTAAAAAATGAATGTGCCCTTTTCCACAGTTTAGGTATAAAACTTTATCTCCAATTGAAGTCTAACCATATAATAATAAAATATTTCGGAAAAAGTCATTTACTACTCACCAACCTTCAGACTTGTCTTTACACAATTAACTGTAATATGCTCCTTCCTGATCTCGATATCAGTAGATTTAATACCAGCCGCTTGTACATTGATAAAATGATTTGGTTTAGTTTACAAAGCAATTCTAGCAATATAGAAAGCGGCCTTTCAGCCTTGTTTAAAAATTAGTCAGTGACTTAATGGTTGATGGGTATTGCACATTGCACGTGCGTGTTGTGTTGATCTAGTGCAGCTCTTCAATTCCGGACATCTCCGCATCCAAGTCGTTTGGTCCTGCGTCATCGCTGCTCTCCGAGTCGCTGTTGACGTTGATGATGAACGATTCCGTGACGTCATCTATCACTGGTACCCTGGCGGCGTACTCCTTCTCTGCGTTCTGTATATGGTCGCATTTTAGCTTCCATTGGTCTTGGCCTATCATGGAAAACTTTTCTTCGCAGAGCTTTTGAATGTCTGTAAGTTTGAATGTTGTGTTGTGTGTAGCAACATAATTTTTCACGTCTGCCCAAATCATCTCAATTGGATTCAGATCTGGATGATTCAGGGGTAGGCGTAAAACAGTATGTCCTTTTCCCCTTAACAATTCATCTAACACATATTGTACAAATCTAGTCTTGTTTTCAACGATGATTTTGTACAGCTGCGGCTTTAGCATGGTGTCTTCAAAGCGTATATTTTTTTCTGTTAACCATTTGATCATCTCATCTTTGAACATCTCATCTGTTTGACGTGGGAGCTTTGTCGATTTGCTTGTTATGGTATTTAGCATTGTCTATTACTAGAACAGTTTTTGCTTGTAGGTTTGGAATCAGTTGGTTATTCATCCAGTTAATATAATTTATATTATTCATGGTATCATGATAATCTCCTGATTTTCTACCAGCCTTCCACATTGCAAGAGCATTTGGGACGAAGCCATTCTCCCCACCAGTGTGTACAATAATCAGCCATTCACCTTTTGATATTGGAGTATGCACGCCGTTTGAAGTTCCATCAGACCATACTTTGTTTGCAAAATGAGAAGTGCAAACATATGACATCTATATAAACTATTGGACGATTCTCAGACCTGTACTTCTTAATTGCTTGGAGATATGATATTCTTTTTTCTCTAATTTCCGATTTTTCAATCAATATTCTCCTATTATTTTGTGCCCGTTTCCACTTAAAGCCAAGTTTTAAAAATATTTTTATGACACTTGATACGCACCAAGTGAAATGAATTTTTCCTTTAACGCACTTTGTAACAGTTTTGCAGTTGGAAGGCGTTTCTCAGTGATATAAAAATCATAAACAAGTCTACGGACAACACATTCGTCAAACTGAAATCTGTAACTGGTTTTTGCCGTTTCCTATTTTTATTTGGTGTCAAAAACGAGTTTGGTTCATCTTCACTTACTTTTAATGAAGTCAGCTCTCTGTTTATTCGAGAAACAGATCTGATGGATACATCTGTTGCTGCAGCGGTTCTATCACGTGCCTTCTTCAATGGAATGTTCGGGGTCCCACTAACACTCTCTTCTTTCATAAACTTATACACATTACTTACAATTTCCCTGCTTTGACTATTTAAAACTTTTCCACCAAACCCTACTTTTGACTTGATATCAGCCATGTCCGTATAATTATAATAACCTAGCTCCTAAACTGTAAAATCAATAACTTATGAAAAACTTAACAAATCTACATTATTAACTAAAAAAACTGTTAACTATGTATAAAGTAAAGTCCTATCGCTACCACATTCAATACGACACTTGGTTCACAATCAAGGTAAGTAGACGCTCATGAAGGTTAGCAACGACTAACTGATATTTGCAAAACAACAACCCGTTATTCCGCCACCCGCGTTAGTCATAATGTGATGGTGAACCCTATAAGTCAGGGGAAGTCCAAGGGTCGATGTCTTTGAAAATGACCTGCGAGCACCTCCACCCTCCCCTATCCTTTGGCCTCTCACCTAGGCTCGCAGCCCCCAAGTGCCAGCTTAGAAAATTTGACCTGTACATTGAGTTTGACTATGTTATACTGTAGTTCCATATTTGTTTCTTTAGTTTGCATTTATATTGTGTTTTGGTACAACTAATTTACATAATTATAATTAGTGACATCTAACGTAAATTCTAACAAGTAAGTAATCTTTGTGAACTACTAGAAAAAATAAGTGAGATGACAGTAAACTATCAGATATGACATGGATATGCCTAACCATAACGCATTGGACAATCCAGCTTTTTTACTTAGAATCTTGTTTTCTGGAATATTATTTTATTATGCCAAAAGAGCTTTTATAAACTGTGTACTTTTGAATTCATTATAAATAAATGCTTAATTTGTATAAAACAGTTTTCTTTAAATAATTTTGTAGAACTATGCTGTAAAACTTGAAAATATATATATAATTTTACAATTTGATTTCCCCCTTCTTGAAATTTTTTAATAAATATAAAATATTTAATACAATGACTTAGAAAATATATTCCTTAGAATATTCTGAACAAAATGATATACAACATGATATATCCACAATGACTCATTAGTTTTATATACATCTTTGACTAAACGGTTGTAATGTTCTAAAAAATAGTCAGGCTCTACACAGTGACTGGCCATAGCTGAGTTAAGAAATAAAATAGCCCCTCTCCCAGAACAAAAGTGTATGATTTCTTATTTTACTTGATTAATATGATATTTTTTAACATCACCATTTTAAACCATAAGAAATTAGGAGTAAGATGAAAGTCAGGTGAAGATGTAGCTCTGTTCCTCTGTTGTAATTCAAATACTGATTGTATCACATTAAATCAACTCAAAATCCCGGTCTTTAATAATTTAATCATGAGATAGTAGCAAGATTTAGGACATTATTATCAAATACCCAACAATTTGAATTTTTAATATAGGAAACCCAACAAGTATAGGAATGCATGTTACAGTACTGATAATATGAACATAGTTTATTATATAATAATGAATATATTGCTATGAATAATCTATTATTTATACGAAGAACTGTATGTTTTAGGCTTTGCAGTATATACATGGCCTAAATTTCATACACTTGGATGTGAAACTAGATAACATTCTTGTTGGTTTTGATGGCCGATACAAGTTGAGTGACTTTGGGTTGGTCTACAACATGAATGAAGTAAGTTTATTTTTACTAGGGTGTTTGTTGGCCTTACCAGGTACTCTGTAAGTGTCACAGTATTTTTAACAGTTATTTTCATAGGGTCACCAGAGTCAAATTTTGCAAACATAATTTCCACCACCCTTGCCTTTGTTTCTCTACAGTTTACATACAAAAGATGACAAGAACTTCTCTAAAATTTATTGCATTTTATAAAATCACAATGCCAATTTTTGATGAAACTACCCAATTATACATTATATATTTTTATGGTTTTGTGTTTAGTATAATTATACTATAAATTTGAAATAAATTTGTATATGCAGAGTGCATCATTATAATTGAGACACGTGAATATCTCAAAAATAGCAAACTTTGAAGAAAATTGCTGTGTACAAAAGTAATATAGTATTGAGGGTGATATAAAATGACATTATTAATTCTTTGTTTGGCCTATCTTATCAAAATCAATAGGTCTTTGTTTGAAGGCAAATCAATTAAAAAATTAAACCTTTTATCTGAAATATTTTTAATCTGACATTAATTTTTCAAGATATTTAACAAAATAGACCTCATGACCTTCAAGAATTTGTTTCTCGAAAAAACATCAGTTTTAGAACCACATTACAAGAGAAAAACTTCAGAATTTTTTGATCCTTGTAAAGATCAGAAAATATTTTTCAGAATTTGTTATCATTTATTTTGTTGTAGTAAAAAAAAGAAAAAGATCAAAGTGAAGAAAAGATCTTGAAAAAAATGTCAAAAGCTTTGTCAGGATAAAATAAAACATTTTTGTTTCTAACCATTTTGCTCAAAAACTTGTTTTTCGAGAAACCAATTCTTGATGGTCACTCTATATACTTTAAGTAATCTTGAAAACGTAGACCAAATAAGGGAATAATAATCTAATTTTACTTCCGTGTTCGATACCAAATAACTTTTGTTTTATAAACTTTTCTTCAAATTTTACAGTTTTAAAGATATTCTTTTGTCTTAATTAAATTAACACTATATAATACTAATAATATATGCTCTGTCATTTGTACTTTAGTCATCTCTGTATCTTATGTTATAAAACAGAGAGTCCTAGAAAATTGAAAGGAGACATATGGTAAAGCAGCATAATACTAGTTTTTGATCTTGAAGTAGGTAGTATTTATGCAAAAATAAGGTCAAAAAACATAACGGACAGTGGTAAATATCCTACCAGAAAAGTCAGAGGAGGAAGCTTGTTATTATAATTTTTTTCTGTCACATTGAATACATTATACATTAGGTTACATTAACAATACAAACATACCACACGATAATGTTTGTCAAACAAAAATGGTAAGTAGTATTCTTAACGTAAAAACTCTAATCCAAATATGTGAAGATATTTTGGTCTGATAACATACAAGATAATCTATGCCTGATTAGAATTTACCATGTTTTCATTGTGTATATAATTTTAGCAAAAATGAAAAGAAAGAAAGATATAGATACATGCAGCACCCCAATTTATAGTAACACATCCAACACTAAACAATGCCATTGCAATAATAATAAGAAAGCATCCTTGGTGTACATAATTTAATATATATTAGTTTTAATTTTCGAAGGTACAGAATTTATGTAGGCCTAATTTAAAATGATTTTTTTATTAAAAAAAAATTTATATCTTTCAGAAAAAAGAAACAAATTTAATTGATACACGAATTTTGTAATTTGTTTACCGTAGTCAAATATTAATATGCAAGTTGGTATTTCAGTATTTTTTCTTTTTTTAGAGTAATGGAAATGATCCCTTGGAAGGGGATTCTAAATACTTGGCTCCTGAAGTATTGAATAATGAATTTACAACAGCTGCAGATATTTTCAGCCTTGGTATATCAATAATGGAGTTAGCAGGCAATGTGTCATTACCTAATCAAGGTATTGTGTGGCAAGAATTAAGGCGAAACCGACTACCACGTGCTCAAACTGCTCGTAAGTTAAATAATTATATATATATATTAGTGTTACACCCCGTGGAGATTGATGTAACCATTTACATTTTATCAACCTGAGGAGTTGATAAAATGAAACTGAATTTGGAAGAGAGGCCTAAAATTTTTAATATAAATAAAAATTAAGAGAAGACTTACCAATCTGCTTATACCATGAAGATGTTTCACCAAGCTTATCATATCATGTCATGTAAAGCTACCATACATATATACAGGTGTTTGAAAAGTCTGTAAATGGCTTAATATCTGAAAATGTACAAGTCTTATTAGATATAAATAAATGCAGTAATTCACATCTATAAAAGAACCACTTTTTGATGAGATTGATATTTTTGTCCGCCATCTTGGATCCGCCATATTGAAATGAACTACTTTTTTTAAATGAGAAGGTAGTCGTGTGATACAAGATTTTAATATAAAATTTGACGAAAAAAATGATGGTTTAATCCGTTTTGAATAACTAAATCAGTTTTTAAGTTATTGCCAGTCAAATGAGCAAAAATGCAAAATCGTGGGTCAAAATAAACAAAGAAAAAAATGCATCACATATTACTATAATTCTTTTACAACTTCAAAAGTTTCCTTTAACCCTGCAACCGTGGTATGTTAAAGGTTTTGTAAAAGTTTTGTTTCCTTAAAAAATTCATAAAAAATATTATTTTTATACAAAACCTAACTTATAAGAAATCATTTTCTCAGAAAGATGCATAGAATTCATATATGCAATAAAAAATTTTTTTTTTAAAAATGGTTTTGGAGTAAGTATGTTAGATGTCAAAAAATGAAGTTAACATTTTTCTGAAAAACCTGTATCATCCAAAATCAATAGCTTACCACCTTTTTTCAAGATATACAAAAGTTTTGTGTAATATTTGTGAATATATTTACAAAAAAAATTATGAAAAAAGGGATTTTGTTAGGCTTATTTTCAAAAATTCACCAAAAATAGTAATATTTATGGCAAACACAACTTCTATATATCATTATACTCAGAAAGGTGCATAGAATTTAGCTGTGTAGTGAAAAAAAATGTTAGATATAAAAGTTTTGGAGTTATTTTGTCAAATAGCAAAAAATCGGAAAGTAACGAAGGGAAGAATTTCACAGAAATGGTAATGTACACCATACAAAAAAAATTGGGAATTTTTTCAACTATTACTAGAGATTTTTAATATATTTGTGAATATATTTAGGGGGGAAAAAATTGTTACATTTTCAAAAATACAGAAATTGCTTTACGAAAAAAGAGAATTTGTTGAATTTATTTTCAAAAATTCACCAAAAATTGTAATATTTATGGAAAACCAACTTCTATATTTATATATTCATAAAGGTTCATAGAATTTAGCGGTGTAATGAAAAAAAAGTTTGAAAAATAATTTTGGAGTCAGTATGGCAAAGAACAAAAAAACACAAAAATTGAAAGCTAAATTTCACTTCAAAGTCCAATTGAGCATTGGAAATTTTGTTTTAAATTTTATTCAAGTATTACAAACATTTTCTAGTATAAATGTGAATAACAATATTGGTAAAAAAAAAATCAAATTCTAAAATTTTCAAAATAAAAATAATGTTTTCCTGTAAAAGTGGAAATCGACAAAAGTTAGGTTAGGTTTGTAACCTCAAAAACCTAGGCCTAACTTGTAACTATCTAAAGCTAGGCCTAAAACAAAATCACTAGATTTCACTAAAATAATAAACTCTACAAACAATAACACACATATACACTTGTATAATACACTTATACACTTGTTATAATCAAATAAATCATTCCATATAAGAAAATTTGCTTTTAGGCCTAGGCTAGTAACTTTTCTAGGTTAGGCCAAATATAAATCATTCAAAATCTAGAACTTCACTCAAAAAAAAAAACAAACTTTAAATATAAAAACACATATATTGTAACTTGTATACACAATTTATAATAAATAAATAAAACAAACCTTTAGAATAACAGAAATATAAAAAGCGCCACGCCTTTCCATATCATTTTACTCACAAACCGCGCTATATTCCGAGTTAAAAACAAGAACCTAAAACTAACTGTAGAATATATCAAGTAATACCAACTTGTAGAATGAAATCTTCTCTACAACATACTGTAAAGATCGGTTACAAAATATCGATTGAATAATCGATTATCTTATTTAGTATACTGCACCGAATGTCAAGTGAAATTCATTCCTTTGGGTACTTCTTTGGTTAGACAGAAATATCTCGCGATCTATGACACATAGAACAATTTGTAAACCACAGATAGAAAGAGAAAGATGTGATCTACAGAACAGTGTTTTGGTCGACCTGTTTGACAGAAAAATAGATTTGTGAACATAAGAGAAAAAATGGCGTCATTTTTTCTTACAACCGCACAGTTGAAAATCTTTGATTTTATGCATACAAATATGCAAACTTTACCAATTTTTTAAATATTATTTATAACGTTTTGTGGTATTTTTTTTTGCATGATTATGCATCTACGGAACATTAGCTTTCCAACGGTATTTTATTTATTGCAATAGGACGATTCTAAGTGGACGAAATGTTGAATTGCAAAATACGTGTTTTCCGATCGTTAGACTAAACCATGCTTCAGCGAACGACCTCATTTGTGGTCATTCATCGGATAGAGGGCAGATAATGGTTTTAATAGAAGTGAATTTGACAAAAATTTTACCTGATCATTTAAAACATGGCTTGCATCTTTATAAATTAATCGCTTAATCTAATATTTCCAATTAATTTAATTTCCTCCTTTTTCCATTGACATGAAGAATCTTAAAATTAACATTACTGAAATATCTGACACTAAATAGATTTTTAAATGGTTAGAAAAACTAGTCATTATGGTCTCCAACCGCCAACTTCTTTCATGCTCACTTAACATACATTAAAAATTACGGTCTGTTTCGCCTACATAAGCTGCATTGCAAATAATACAAGTAAGTTTATAACACCACTTTTATACATGTTATCCATTTTGTCCTTATAATTTACTAACATTTTCCCTAGATTGTTTCTACAATAAAAAGCTGGTTTACAATGATTTTTCTTTCCAATACATTCCCAACAGTATAGGTAACTTTACCTATGTAGTTTATTCTATGCCATTTTGTTGCTGTTATGTTAAAATCATTTGTTGGGAATATAAGTAATTTAGCATTGTTTTTTATTTAGTTGATTTTATTTAGCAATAACAGCTGATTACCTTTGGACCTCAAATAATAAATGTTTATCACATTGACATCCGAAAAGCGTCCAGAAAATGCTGCACTCTGTCTATCAACCAAGACACTACCACGGATCTGCTTACTATGTATTACAGTTTGATTTAATGAAGTTAATCCTATTCTATCAGTATCAATTTTAGCATTCGCTTAAAGTTTCTTTTAGAGTGTACTACTTATGTGTTTGTTAAGGTTGTAGTGTTCTTGAAGAATGCTATATTAGATTGTGTCTATTAAATAATGAGGTTGATATAATAAATAACTCACCTTTATGTGTATCACAATTCTATAGCATTTTACTTTTAATATAGTACCTTTTGCCCTACATACCATTGCAGTCTTGTTTTTTCACTGGTCGAAGGCGTAGAGCTTATCAGTTGTTTATAAGCATTTTTAACACATCTGCCATTTTCCCCTCTACTGCTGAACATACTGAAGACACATTTCTTTAAGCAAATATTTCACTTTATGCACACAAAAAATCACTCTATGCCAAATCTGTTGAATATAGATGATGTTCAAGTGTAGTGATGTGTTTGTTGGTCAAAAACTGATTCACCAAACTTGCTGCATTGTTTTGATGAAGGATGAAACCATTTTTTCACAGTTCTCTTTTTGTATGATGCTTTCTCTCAGATTATCAATATTTCCTTAGAATTATACTGGTTTACTGTTCTGTCTGGAACCTATTCTGGTCTGGTGTGAACTCTGTCGACCATCTTTGTACATACTTTTTCTTCTTGAGATTCTGACACAACATTTTCAATGCATTGTCTTTATCAATGTTCATGATTTCACATATCACTTAGACACTCAGTCAGCGGTCTTTTTCGAACAATCGGGATAATTTATCTACATTTTTTACGGTTTTTGAAGTAGTATGTCGTTTATCATCTTCCACATTCTGATGTTGTTCACTGAATATTTTGTAGCACTCAAACCTGCTGACATAAAAACTTTCATTGGTAATTTGTTTAGTTATACTAAAAATTTCAAATTGACACGTTCAACTTTTATAATTAGTTTGGTACATAATTAAAAACACACCTATATTAAAGGATGATTCACAATCAACTAAATGACAGAAAGTGTTGATGTTTGTCATGAAAGTACAGAAATGTCCAAAGTCTCAGCTATACAGCTCACAATCAGTTCTCACTGCTTTCTCTAAAAGGTTAGAAACACAATATCATTATTTAATAGATAGATCTCTTATAACATTGAACCATATTAAGTAATATATATTATACAGTTTAAGTGATATCTGGTTAGACTGTCTAATATAGAACACAAGTAAATATACAAATAACTTACATGGATTCAATACAGTTTAATTTAATATTTAAAAAATGTAAAGATATTTTTCATGTTAGTGGAATTTTTAAGATTGACATAAGGAGGGTTGGGTGGCTAGCTATACCAAATAATATGCCTTTAGAATTCCTCATTGTACAATAGTTTTACAGGGATGGGACATTAAATGTACATCTTCTCTTTAAGACTACATACAATAAACTGGTTGCCCAGTATTCCAGAGTGTGCACATTAAAAGCTAAGCTTCCCCTTAGGCATACTAATTAAGATGAAGAATATATGAATTTTAAAACTGATATCATAAAACTTTAAGTAAATAGTACCTCACAGGTAAAATTTCACAAATCAACATAAGTGACAGCTGTTTCTCAATTAAGCATCTTAAGACAACTAAGTTAACAGCTGTCACAATATATGTTGATTTGTGAAATGTTACATGTGAGTTATTATTTACCTTAATATAGAATTTCATCAAGTACTGACTGTGTTTACACTTAATATGATAAAACTTTAGATTAAAAAATACTAGATTTATTTAAACTATTATGCTATTTTTAATGTGATGTGCAACTTGACCAATCTTACGAAATTTATTTTGTGTGGTTAGTGTGGTTTTTTAAATTTGTGTTTATAGAGGATTAAAAAAATACCGAAGTAAAATATAATTTATAAGTTCATAATATCCTGATTATTTCTATGGTATTTAAATTTTCCATATTGTATGATATAACTGTAATTTTAAATTTCGGGAAACCTAAATTTCTTGATATTTCGATCTGCCATTTTGAAATGGTAGCAGATATTGAAGAAACTGTAAGTTCAAATCTTGGGAGTTCTATGTCCTTTAAAATATGGTATCACCTGATCAATTTGTGTATTTGAAAATTCTTATAAATGGACCAGTATCCCATTTTCAGTTCCAAAATTTAAATCAAAATATTGTTTTTAAGATTCATTTTATGCCAGTTTTAGGGTTAATTTTATTTCGTGTTCTTAGCTGATGTAGTACATAGAACACAGATGGTCTATTACACTCTGTTTACAGAATATGTTTGTAATATGCATATGTATATAAAAAAGTTTATAGTCAACAGTGTTATTTGATATTGGTCTGGAATGTTGAATTCTTTGTGTTAACAACATATTCTTATAATATTTTTTCCTTTAACAGATCTGTCCAAGGATTTAATTAGTATAATAGCTTGGATGATGGCCTCTGATTTTATGGTTCGCCCATCAGCAGATGAACTTTTAAACCATTTCACAATTTTACCAAGGATTAAACTACGTAACAGGGTAAGCATAAGCAGAGAAAGATTTATGTTATTCTAATGAAGAAAAAAAAAAGATTGTGTATTGGTTATGAAATATGTACAATATAATATATGTAGACTGGTAAAGTGAATGTAATGGGAAATAGGAGTTTAATCCTAGACTTCTTTGTGTGTGCTTTGCTCTTACCATTTGAGTTTTATGTCTGTGTTTATGGTGTAGTACAGTAGAACGTCGATAATTCGGAGGTCAAAAATCCGGACCGTCAATAATCCGGATTCGTCTCTAGCAAGAAATAAAATGACGTACCTTCTGCCCTTGGCACTAAGCTCCTTACTTTAGAGTGGGCGACGGGAGAAAGGCGCGAAGCGAGGAGGAGTGAGGAGAAGGGGAGTGGTTGTCGATAGAAAATAATACAATTTTAAAAACTTTTTTTCTCAAATAGTGCGTGCTGACCGTTTTTTAATGTAATTTCGATAATCCGGATAATTTGATAATCTGGATGGGGTCCGGTCCCAATTAATCCGGATTATCGACGTTCTACTGTAGTTAACCTCATCCTGCATTTTGGCTTCATATGGTGTCACATGTTGTTATTTCTCTAATACAAATACACATTCCTAAAATGTGACTCCAAATCTTAGGTGTCATTACTTGATGTCAAGAATTTTAGTTTAAATAAATATAACTTTTATTTATATTCTTAGTTATTTTGACTGCTCAGGCCTAGTATTAGCCCTGGGTTTCTTTCTTAGATTTGAAGCCTAGCCTAATTATCCTAAATAGCAATCACTCTATACAATGTAAACAACTAGTCCGTCTTATTACTACTCCAACAACACGTACCAATTGTTTAACCTGTACTTTCTTGTAATTACTAATTTAAAAGTAATTATTCGGGCTTCACCGTATGGGCGCCATCTTTATCTACAACGAAAAAACTCAACTTTTTGTAAGCTAGACCGTACGCTTCCCCTCTCTTATTTAATAAGCGAACTAGTCTCGAATCCTGAATTTTTTCGTCCAGGATTGGTTTCCACGAAACAAAGAATGAATTATTCAATCCCATGGAAGTGTAGCTTCTGTATTTTGTCTGGCCTGGATTGAATAACCCCTTCAACAGTTTAGGTTGCTCCAAACTGTCGGTACCCCCCTTTTTATTTAATTACTTCCAGTTACTGTATTTAAGTTACCCTTATGCTCAGAGAACACGATTTTATTTTTCTATCTTTTTTATTCCCTTGGGAGCGTGTTCTTCAGAATACTTCGTAAATACATTATATCTTACCTTAATTCCAAATATTACCTGTAAACAGAATCAAGATGTGTGGATAACTATACACAACTACACATTATTTTTGATATTAACTAATGAAACTTATTTTATCTGATTTGACAGAAACGAAAAATCGATTTTCTCAATAATAAAAACCAAAATTATTTAAAACAGAAAGTTACAATATTCTTTAGTTCTCATCATTATACAAAAAAAAAAAAAAAATTCTCATACAATATATTATTTCATTACTTTTTATATTTAGGTAGCAGATAGGCAATTATTTTAATTTAGAGGAAAATTTCATACTTTATATTAATATGTTACCAAAGAATTTCCTCTTATTAATCTCTGAACACTAATTTCTAAGCTATAAATCTAATTAGTTGTTCAGGATTACTATATTAACATTTTATTACTATGAAAAAGAAATATCTACACACAAGTATTATATCTTAGCCTACACAGTTTTTAATTGATTATATTAAATTTATATCCCAGGAAAATCAGTTTGACTCTAACTTTAATTTTTGGCCAATTTCGCCTTAATAAGAAAAAGGATAGTTTGAATAACTTTTCAGACCTTGATCGCCGCCTAAAAGATCCTGGTTTAGATGTTCCTGTATGGTGGGATGATTGCAATTCTTTGGTGTCCGGTTGTTGTTGAAGTTTACAGTTGATCCATGTGTCCTTAGCAAAGTTCCTGTGACGTGTTAATTTTCATTAACTCTGGATGTATAAGATTTTCCACTTTTTCGGAACTCACTACAGATTCACTAGTTTAACATTTCACTTCTCACTTCGATTATTTCCTTTACGACTTGATCTTTAGCATTAATATTTAACCATTTTATTTTTTTTCAAAATAGCTTCGGGCATAGTAACACTTTACACTTGTTTTAACTGATTTTTAGGAGAGCACGATCGGCATAGTAACCTCTTACCACTGCTTTTCAAATTTTATTTAAGAGAGCGTTCGGGCATAGTAACTCCTTATACTTTTCAACAACTTTTTTAAGAGAGATCGGGCATAGTAAACCCTTACCACTGCTTATAGAATTTTTTTAAGAGAGAGCGATTGGGCATAGTAACCCCCTTACCACTTTTCAACGACTTTTTTCAGAGAGAGCGACGAAGTCTCGTGCAACTATATTTATAGCCTAAAACTATCGTATTCCCATACCAATTTCTTTCCCTCGCAGGGATAATATGATAGTTCTTTATTTTCGTATTGCTTACGTAATTCTTGCGTTAATTTTCCGTTCTAACATTTGGTTTGTTTACCTATGAGTGAATTCCCATGGTCCAAGTCCTCTAATCTTTTATTTTAATTGTTTTCCTGTAATTAGTCATTTTCATTATTATGGCTGTCGGTTGGTATTCTTGACTCTGCCCATTTATACGTCACGAAGTCCTTTAGTTGGGAACTCTACATCTTCAAACTTGCTACTGCAAAATTCCCTATTGTTTCTTCTTTATTCTCTTCTAGCGGTTTTCCTAATTGAATTTTCATTTTTTATTTACCAGCATTTTGTAGGTCTTCATGTCAGCTTTCGTGAGAAGTTCGCGTGGTGTTTTTCGGTCCGCCCGTTCACCTGCAATTCGTTATGCAATAATCGGCATGATTTTCAGTTTTTGTTTTTCACACCTGTCACTTTAGAGTTTTGAAACTTCACCATTTTGTTTAGTTCCTTTAACAAACGCACTAGCCGCAGCGAAGATTCTGTCTGACCTTCAGATCCTGGTTATTTTCACACTTGCTTTCACACTTCTTCGTTTGGGGGGTTATTATTTTACTGATCACCCTGGGACTTACAGATTCTTTAGCATATTTAATTCTAAACAGGTTTTCTTAATTTTGAAACTTTAACTTTATTCATTTCCACAAAAAAGTGTGAAAACCATATCTTTTCTATTTTACTCAATTTTTTATTTTTTGCTTGTTAAACTTTATTCTATTAGTTATCCCTATACAATACATTCTCAAAATTTACATATATTTACGTTTTATTTAACTTCAAATTATATCATTTCTCTTAACTTATTAAATATAAATTTTTAAAAAAATTGTCCAAGAATCTTTTATTCTTAGAATTATTTACCAGTCACAGAAATACCAAGGTTTTTTGATTTTGAGTAATTTTGAAAAATTTTAAATTCTTCATTCAAATCTGCTGCAGCGCATGTTAATTTTTATGAAATAACCGTAACTGATCTGTATTGCGTACAACTTGTACTACAATTACACATCCTTTAACATTATTATTTCATATTTTCGTAATTCATCAAATACGAATTTTTTATTCAAAATCTACCAACATACGATTTTACTGTCAAAACGGGTAGGCGAAAGTTGACTTTAGACCAAGTCATAGGTCAGTTTCACAGACTCACGCTGATCAGCAAAGTCGCTTACAATTCAGCCAAACCTTGTATTAGTATTAAATTTTGATTTTTCTCATTTTTGACCAAAATATAATCCCATACAATGAATTTCCGTTGTAGTATATATTTATGTATAGAAATGATAATATGCTGAATGTAACTATTATATTATATTTTTCTTTTTTACCCAATAGGAAAAAAATCGTAATGTATGCAGTACTATTTAACCCTATAGTTGCTACTTGACCCAATTTCGAGTCGAGTGTTGTTGCATGGTTTAGTCTAACGACCGGAAAACACGTATTTTGCAATTCAACATTTTGCCCGCTTAGAATCGTCCTATCGCAATAAATAAAATACCGTTGGAAAGCTAATGTCCCGTTGATGCATAATCATGCAAAAAAAAACATCTACAAAACGTTATAAATAATATTCCAAAAATTGCTGAAGTTCGCATATTTTTGATACGTAACGTCAAAGATTTGAACTGTGCCGTTGTAAGTAAAAACAACGCCATTTTTTCTCATATGTTCCCAAATCTATTTTTCTGTCAAACAGGTCGACCAAAACACTGTCTGTAGATCACATCTTTCTCTTTCTATCTGTGGTTTACAAATTGTTCTATGTGTTATAGATCGCGAGATATTTCTGTCTAACCAAAGAAGTACTAAACGGAACAAATTTCACTTGGCACTTGGTGCATTTTACTTAACCCTACAACTGTTCTATGTTAAAGGTTTTATTTTCTTAAAAAATAAATAAAAAATATAATTTCTACACAAAACCTAACTTATAAGACATCATTTTTCTTAGAAAGATGCATAGAATTCATCTATGTAATGAAAAATTTTTTTGAAACGGTTTTGGAGTAAGTATGTTAGATGTCAAAAATGAAGTTATCATTTTTCAGAAAAACCTGTATCATCCAAAATCAGTAGCTTACCACCTTTTTCTAAGATATGCAAATGTTTTGTGTAATATTTGTGAATATAATAGAAAAAAAAAATTTGTTACATTTTCAAAATTAAAAAAAATATTTTACGAAAAAAATATTTCAAAAAAAATATTGTTATTTTGAAATATGTTACGAAAAAAATATTTCAAAAAAAATATTGTTATTTTGAAGGTTTGTGTATACAAATTGTATATAAATTGTATATACAAGTTACAATATATGTGTTTTTAATTCTAAAGTTTATTTTTTTGAGTGAAGTTCTGGTTTTTGAATGGTTTATATTTGGACTAACCAAGAAGTAACTTGTAAACCTAGGCGTAAAAGCAAATTTTCTTATATGGAGTGTTTTATTTGATTATACAAGTGTATATGTGTGTTATTCTTTGTAAAGTTTATTGTTTTAGTGAAATCTAGTGATTTTGTCTTAGGTTACTAGCTTTAGATAGTTACTAGTTAGGCCTAGGTTGTCGAGGTTACAAACCTAACCTAACTTATGTCGATTTCCACTTTTATGGGAAAACATTATTTTTATTTTGAAAATTTTAGAATTTGATTTTTTTTACCAATTGTTATTCAAATTTATACTAGAAAACGTTTGTAATACTTGAAAAAAATGTAAAACACAATTTTCTATGCTCAATTATACTTTGAAGTGAAATTTAGCCTTCGTTTTTTGTGTTTTTTTTGTTCTTTGCCATACTGACTCTAAAATTATTTTTAAACTTCTTTTCATTACACTACTAAATTCTATGAACCTTTCTGAATATAATGATATATAGAAGTTGTGTTTTCCATAAATATTGCTATTTTGGTAAATTTTTGAAAATAAATTCAACAAATTCCCTTTTTTCGTAAACATATTTTTGTTTTTTTGAAAATGTAAGAAATTAATTATTTTTTCTAAATATATTACAAATCTCTAGCAATACTTAAAAAAATTCAAAAATAATATTTTTGTATGGTATATATAGTTTTTTCTGTGAAATTTTTGCCTACGCTACTTTCCGATTTTTTGCTATTTTACATAGTAACTCTAAATTTTTTACATCTAACATTTTTTTTCTACACAGCTAAATTCTATGCACCTTTCTGAATGTAATGATATAATAATATAGAAGTTGTGCTTTCCATAAATATAATTCTTTTTGGTGAATTTTTGAAAATCAGCGTCACAAATTCCCTTTTTTTGTAAAATAAATTTTTTTTTTGAAAATGTAACATTTAAAAATTTTTTTTCTAAATATATTCATAAATATTATACAAAACTTTTGTATATCTTGAAAAAAGGTGGTAAGCTATTGATTTTGGATGATACAGGTTTTTCTGCAAAATGTTAACATCATTTTTTGACATCTAACATACTTACTTCAAAACTATTAAAAAAAAAATATATATATTACATAGATGAATTCTATGCATCTTTCTGAGAAAAATGATGTCTTATAAGTTAGGTTTTGTATAAAAATAATAATTTTTATTAATTTTCTAAGAAAACAAAACTTTTACAAAACCTTTAACATACGCCGGTTGCAGGGTTAAATAAAATAATATTGGGTAGTTTTGAGAAAAAGTAGTGTACAGGATGAAATTTATGTGAAGACGCGATGGCCTACATGCACTGGAGCAAGTGAGAGCTACTGTGCATGCACTGCTTGGCAAGAGCTCTTCGACCCACCTCAGTTACTCACAGTTCCTTGTAGCCGGTGTTTGCTATCTAACAATCAAAAACATTGATTGTTTACACAATTTTAGTGTACAGTTTCATTTTAAGTACATTTTTAATACAAAACCAAGCTTTTAGCTGGCAGAAAGTATGCAGCCTGGGTAGTAGCACGCTAAGAGGAGTTGTCTCTCGTCCCCCCAGACCTCCCCCCTTCACCACTATCTCCTCACTCCTGCGCAAACCGCTTCTTCACATATGCCAATTTTACACATAATCTCTTGTACACAATACCAACTTTACCTTCCACTTACCACCGTTTTGGATGACATGATAAAATTGAATGTTGGTTTGTGTTGTTAAGAGACCTCACAAACCTAGTATCAATCAGTTATGTAATAATTATCATGTCAATAGGATTAAACTAAGATGTTGGATAAAAAAATCCAAATTAACATTTAACAAAATGTGGTTGTTCTTAAACATACTACAGAAATACAGCATTTTTTTAAACACTAGTTTACTCCCTCCAAATTGATGCTTGCAGGACGCTTATTACAGCCTTGGCCGGTATGTCTGACGAGTGGGGTGGTGGAGCTGCTTCGTCTAGCAGTTCCTTCCTTCAAAAGGAACAAAAACCTAAGGGGCCATCAACAGCCGCAAAGAAAAGTACTAGCAAAAGAACTCATCAGAAGGAGGCAACAGAAGAGGAGTAATACAGACCACACTGAAGTTGAACACTCCCTCATCAGGGACAAACCAAGTCCCTTATATGAAGAAGTAAAATGCCTCCAACAAATCTGAATGTCTTTCAGATAAATCTCAACCTATACAAGATTTACTGAACACACTGAAGACATAGCTCTAATCCAAGAGCCATGGGTCAACGGAGGAAAGGACTCCCAATCCAAATATGTATGTTAACATGGGAAAGGGAGAAGTGGATTCGTGCCGCTTTTGCCTGACACATAAAGAAACAGCCGAACACTGGTTGTGTGAGTAAGAATCTCTAACCTAAAATGCTACTTTACCTCAGCATTCCTTTCCCCATGGCTGCAGAGGTAAATAATGTCACCCAGAACCATCTTAAGATTCTTAGGAAGCTTAACCTTGGCTGGGACTAAAATATAATTAGTAGGGTAGTCACAAAAGATCCATTTGGCTCGTAATGGCAAGAGGCTGTATAAGTCTCTGACCCCAAATTCACTAACTACACTAGTTTACATATCAGTTTCCTCTTTTTAATGAAGAAAATTTAAATGTAAGTTGTTGTTGGTCTGCCCAAAAAAAGTAAGGGGGGGGGAGGTTTAAGTAGCAGCCCTACCATTCCTAGAACACATATGTGCCACTGCAATTACTTTATTGTTTCCATTAAATAGTAAGCAAACAATCCAAGTTGATGCAAACCAGTTTTTACAATAAAATAAATGTTACTATGTAACCTAATTAAAAAAATAAAACAATAAAATGTTTATGGGCTGTTCGTTTTCATTATTATTTATAAAAGTTTAATGAAAATGTTACAACCACTACAAAGACATTACATTTTTCTTGACTACAAAAAATGCAACTTCTGATTTATCAATTTCTGATTTTTCTAAACAGAAATTGAAAATTATGAAAATAACTTGACAGATTCATAAAAGTCAGACACCAAGTTTTAAAGTCATCTATCAGTCCTCTTTCCAATAAAAACTGCATTAATTTTATTATTTAAGTGTCAAGTTATTAATATTATTATTTTAATATAGAAAAAACTTTTTATTGCTAGCTAGTCTTCACATCGTCTATTGCCTTTATTGGGTTGCATTACTACAGATAGTGTTATAGTTTGTGGAGGGATGTGATTAGTAAGTCCGAACAGATAGCTCTGCCATTTTCACTCTCTACTTTGATACTGTACATTTTTTCTACTGTACATTCTTAAGAGATTCTAAATTTTAATGCATCATCAACTATCATTCCCATTATCAAACCGTTGCTCTTTACTGCTTGTCCCTATTGATTTGGGGAGAGGAAATTTAGAAATTCAGTTGGATTCATTAATTACTCTTTGAAAAAAAAAAAAAAATTATGCTTTAACAGATATTTTTGTTTTTCTTTAAATTAATTATAGTTCGGAATATACAAAACATATTAAAATGTCTGCCTATTCAGTTCAAGAGCAACACAATTTTAAAACTAAAAAAGTGGACAAGAAGTTTTCCTCATTTTGTATTTAGTAGTTTTTAACGAATTGTAGCATATCAACAGAGCAATTAATGTTGTTCCATATAAATTTTCTACAAACCAAGAAGAGTTGTGTTATAATCAAGCCATCTTTTGGTCAGTTATAGTGTTTTTTTTAAAACTACGAGATCAATTTATCCATACTGGTTGTAAGGTTTCTTAATTTTATACGTCTATTAAAAAATCCCAATAATAAATTACAACATTTTTTTCAACATTTTGTTGGTTGTTTTTTATCTTTTTTTCTTCTTTTTTTCCACAAAACAACAGTAACTAAAAAAAGGTGTTTTTGTCCTCTTTCTGGGAATCATTCTTTCCCATAAAAATAAAATAAAGTGAATCATTGAAGTAAAGTTTTTTTTTTAGACAATTCCCTAAAAATGGTACAGAGAGAATTTATAAAAAAATCCTTCCTAGTTTTTGGTCAGTTGATCACTATTTTTTAATAATTCTGTACCAACATTAATGATTATTAACACGTTAGCTGCCACCGGCCTATTTTCAAATGTTCGGCGTAATGCCAACTTTTACTGTTAATTATTTTTTGATATTTTTACTTTAATTGTGTTTATAATACACTAATACAACAAGATTTACATTAAACTGTTAAAATAAATTGTTTAAAAATTTGTTACCTATCGGGTCGGCCGCGGTTTTTTTTCACCTAATATTGATTGACAAAAAAACTTGCCGACCCGATTGGTCGCACGTTCATACTGGCGTATATTTCGTTTTAGAGGTTGGGGTCAACTCTCAAAGTAAGAATAAGCATCTCTACTCCATTACAACCTTTAGGGAAAAGATTGTGTACGCACTATTAAGGTTGCAAAACAAACAAATCGAGCCAGTAAAACATGTTGGACATCACCACTTGTCTGAAACGGCGGTATTTTTAGGTGAGGGTAAAAACAAAAGGAGAGCCCGGAAGAACTGTAAAGTGTGCTATGCAAGAGCTTCACGAACTGGAGACCCCAAAACAACTAAGAACCTCAAAAAGATCACTACATTTTGTGAAACGTGTCCTGGAAAACCATTTCTTTGCAAAGATTGTTTTAAGAACTTACATAAATAGGCAAGATCCTTGTGAACTCTGGTAGTTTTTCTGTAAGGTTGTATTTTTTCACATTTTGTGCTTTATTTTCTTTTATATTTAAGATGTGTAGTACTCATGTTTGCGTATGCATTAAAATGACAAAACTCCTGTTACTGTTTTTTGTAGCAAATAATTTAATGTTAACTGTCCATAAATAACTTCATTTCATTTGAAAGTATAATTTAGCATAGGCATATTTAAAAAATATTCTGACAATATACGGTTTTATATTTATTACATTCCTAACAAAAACATTACAAATAGATTCAAGTTTTATTCATATTTCATCACTAAAAATAATGTAAAACCTTAAAATAAAATGTACCGACCCGATCGGTCGGCAAAATATCGTCTATTAGCAGACGATATATAACTGAAATAAAAAAAAATGTGTTGACGAAATTAACATTCAATAACATTTTTATTATTGTGTTCTCATATTATAACTCTTTAAAAAGTTCCCAAAGACCACTGATAAACGACACGGATTGATTTACTTAAGCCCTATAAAATCCCGCAGCCGACCCGATTGGGTCGGCCGATGTTTCTAACAAGACGAGCTGTGCCGACCTGATCAGGTCGGCGTGGCAGCTAACGTGTTAAGGCATTGGAAACTATTACTATACATAAATCTAATTTTGTATTTTAAAATGAATTGCCCTGAAAACTGGCTGGATGGATATATAACATATATTAAAGTGTATCCGAACTACACTTTAAATAAATCTGCGGTAAAAACCTATTTATGAATATAAAGGGGGGAAAATTCAAAGAAATGATGACATTGTATTTTGTGTGTAGTTCCCCACTAAACAAATAAAACAATGACATAACTAAGACGTAATTTTTAAATATTCTAAAATGAATTCAACATTTAACACTGAGTTGGAAGAAAATGTTTCAAAATTGACAACTACAACAACGGGACACATAAACCTAACCTAAAATCTAAGCACAAACCTAACCTAAATATTTACACAGTTGACAGCTTTTATTAGCTAAAACTAAAGTTTTTTACACCACACTATTTCCGTATTATCCAGTCGTCATTTTATACCGTTTAGATTGAGTAAAAAACAAACAGTAAAATAGTAGGCTACAGCAGAAACATACGTTGATGAATAAACGTTGACGTTGGTTGATTCGCTTTAGTTGCTCAACTAAACTAACAGACGAGTGAGAGGAGTACGTGTAGCTAGGTGCACGCGCATTGAGTTGGGCCGCTGGCGCTAACTGCTGATGCGTCGCCTGCAAGCAGTTGATCAACGTTAGCACTTCTTCGTCAACTTCTTTGTTGAGCGTTAACGATGGTCAACGTTGACGGTTAGCTGTTACCCGTTATTGGACACAGCACTAATACTTACAAAAATCAAAACATAAAATTAATTACATTTATTAATAGATAAAAAATAACTAAATGTATTCCTAATTTTCCAACAAACTTACTTTATTTTAATATTTTATACATTTTTGAATTTTAAGTGAATATTCATTCAAAATTGTAACCTTTTGAGACATATCTATAGCTGGCTTCGGCTTCTGTTAAGATGAGATGAACAGCGTGTAGCTTCAGTCGTCAAACTGATGATTCATGGCGGGTTGAAATCTGAAGTCCCTGGTGAGATTAAAATCTGTTGCCAAATTGTTGAATTATGTTGGTATTAAAGTTGCTTCCTCGATGTCATCCTTTCCTTATGATTTTAAGTTAAATTATGTTGGTTGATTCAGTCAATCATTGCACTGAAGAGATTTTAATTATTTTAATTTGACTTACTCTGAATTATGATTGTACATTTTTCATTTTATTAAAAACTTTTTTTTATTATTTGAGCAGTCATTGATAAAAATTAAACCATCTCAGCACACGCGCATGAAAACTAAAGCAAATACTGAAATTATCTAACAAGTTAAATGCTTATTAGCTCTCTTGAAAGAAATATATTGATATTAAATATTAGCGAGTTAGACTGAAAAGAGATAATATAGGTCAGCTGTCAAAAGTCAAAGTAAATGAATATAATGACATGTTCAGTTGTGCATTCCTTCCTATGTCAAGAAAAAATATTAGTAACTTTTTTTTTATTCTGTAATTTATTATTGTAAACATACATAAGCTATCACGAAAATTTCTGTATAAAATGTGAGCTTATATGATGCGAGTTAGTAATGGAGAAGGTTATAAAATCTTAAATGTTATATTTTTTTAAACTTATTAAAAACTTTTCAATATCAAGAGACTTCTTGTCCCTTAGTCGCTGTAAAAAAAAAACTATTCTTTTGTACACAGCGTACTCTTGCTGTGTACCGACCTTACGTCTTGGCGACTCTGGTAAGACTCCTCTAACAAACTATTTTCTAATGTTCCTTCTCTAAAACACTGGTTTTCGCGCCCTGTCCGCTGATTTGTCGATTTCTACCAACTTTCTCTGCTTACGAACTTTCGCAATTCCTACTGGTTGTTTTTGAATTCTGCCGTTGTGTTTTTTAAGTTTGGAGCGTCTCCGATTGGCCGACCTACTTTCTACTTGCGTTTTTCTAAAATACCGTTATGATGCTGCTTTCCCTTGATTTCTCTTTTTTTTCTAGTAAAAACTCTGCTACCCTAAGAATTCCGTTATGTACACATGTGTTGGCTTCAAGGTTCTTGAAATCTTAGTGCTATTGTAGCCTAGCACGTACAAATTTTATTGCAGGCGGCATCTGCCGTTTTCTCTTCATTTGTTTCTTAACATGGTTCCATATTTATTATTTTATTCAAGTTATATTTTAATTAATTTATTTTTAGATTTCATGATTGATGATTTTATTTAGTTTAGTTTAATTGATATCATGATATCGTTACAGTGTCCCCAGATAAAATTAATTTCCTTTGGAATACTAAGAAATAACTTTTTATCTTAGCCCGTTCACTTATGAACTACAATTTTGTAAAAGAACCTTTTCTAACAATGCCTTTGTCCATTGCGGTTGGCCACATAACCATACAATAGACCCTTACTTCCTTTTGTCTATTTGCAGGGAATTTCTGACCATTTGTTGTGGGTCATAAATCCTTTCACTTTCCTTGTTTACATTTTTCTATTATTATTTTCTCCAGTATTTATTTACACTTTAGCCTAATATTACCTAACTATGATATTTTTTTAACATCCTACAATTAAATACTCCTCTTTCCTTATCTCTATTAACGTATCCTAACTTATATGTGGTATTTCCTATTTTATTCCTAATTACATATGGTCCCTCGTACAGTTCACAAAACTTATGATATCGCTTTAGGATTAATTTCGATGGTACGCATGCTCTCACCAAAACTCGTTCTCCTAATTCATACTCCGTGGGTGGGTGTTGTTCATTATACTTCCTCGCATACTTTTCTCGCTTTTCTTTTATCCTAAGATATATTTCCGCATCGCTGGTTATTGGTTCCTTTTGATTATCCGGTTTTATGAGGTATCTTGTCCAACTGCGTGTCGGTTTTCGTTTGAACTGTGCTTCTATGGGAGTTGTTTCGATGGTTTCGTGGTATGATTCGTTGATGCAAGCTTCAATGATTTCCAATATTTTTCCCCAGTCTTGATGTTTGTCTTTCAATAGAATTCGGCAAAACTGTCCCAGCTGACGCATGATTCGTTCCGCCATGTTTCCTTGTGGATTCCGTATCGCGACTACCTTCTTCCTTATTCCCAGTTCGGCTAGCCCGGCTTCCCATTTCGGTGACGTAAATTGCGTCCCGTTGTCAGATAAAATGCATTTTGGTTCCTGTACTTCCTGTATGTATTTCTTCACTTGCTTTAATGTAGTTATGGTTGTTGTATTACGGACTTTATATAATTTTGTGTACTTTGTAAAAGCGTCTATCATTACGAAAATATATTTACATCCTCCAACTGATTTTGGCAAAGGTCCATAATAATCTACACAGACTAACTCCCCTACCCCTTTTGGTACTATTGGTGATAACTCCGCGTTTCGGTGCTTAAGGTCAAATTTACATTTTTGACACCTTGGACATTTAATCAGCTCATCTCTGATGTATTTTGCGATGTGGTCTCCTGTAAAATCTTCCTTAAATATCCGGTAACATTTATTAATCCCTACATGTCCATACACTTCGTGTATCTCCTTAGCTAAAATTTTTACAAAGTTACTAGGTATCATTAATTTCCAAATTTCCTTTTCCTTCCTAAATAGTTTTCCCTGATATAATTGATAATGTTCCTGAATTTTCTGATTATTTTTATTTAAATTTTCTATAATGTTTTTGCAATTTTGATCCCCATTCTGTACCTTTTCAAATTTTTTTAAAGTTTTTCCTATTTCTAAATTAAATCCTTTCGCTAATATCAATATCTCTATCAATCTTTCATCGCTTGTTTCCCGTATTTCCGCGTTATCTTCTGGGAATCTACTTAAAGTGTCCGCTACAACGTTGTCCTTTCCTTTACAATGTTTAATGATTATATTGTACTCCTGGATGAGTAAGATCCATCTAGTCATACGGGCATTTAAAAGTCTACAATTATTCATGAATGTTATGGCCTTATTATCTGTAATTACCGTTAATCGCTTCCCTAACACATATGTTCTAAATTTCTTTAGACAGATTACTATGCTGTACAGTTCCTTCTCTGCTGTACTGTAAAATCGCTCTGCCCCTTTAAATGTACGGCTGGTGTATGCTATCACTGCGACCTCTTGATCGTCCCCAATCTGGTATAGTTGACCTCCTGCTGCGATGTCACTTGCGTCGGTTTGTAAATAAAACATTTTGTTATGGTCTGGGTGGCGTAGCGTGACTACTTCCTCGAACTCTTTCTTAACCTTTTTAAAACTTTCATCTATTTCGCTGGTCCATTTGAACTTCGCTCCTTTCTTTAATAATTCTTGTAGTGGTGCTGTTACAGATGCATATTTTTTTGAAAATTTGTGATAAAAGTTGGTAAGTCCTAGAAAACCTTTTAATTGTCTCGCTGTCTTTGGTCGTGGAAAATTTCTTATAGCGGCCATCTTGTTTTCCTGTGGTTTAATCCCTTGAGTAGTTAATAAAAATCCTAAATATTCTATCTCCTGCCTACAGAAATTTGATTTATTTATATTCACCGTTAAATTAGCGTTTTTAAATACCTCCAAAACTTTTTCAATTTGATTTATGTGTTCTGTCCAATTTTCTGCCAGACACAAACAATCATCAACATACAAGGTAAGAAATTGTTTTACTTCGTCGGTTAATATTGAATTTAGGCCCCTTGTTAGACTGGCTAAACTAGTACTCAACCCAAACGGCACGGTCTTGTAGCGGTAGCATAACCCTTTATGTAAGAAAGCGGTGTAATCTCTACTTTCTACATGTAGTGGTATCTGCCAAAAACTACTAGTTAAGTCGAAGCTGCTCATCCATTTAATCCTTTTCTCTATTGTTAAAAGTTCTTGTATTGGCTGCGATCCCTCATAATCCGGAACAGTTCGTGCGTTTATGATCCTTGCGTCCAAACATATCCTTACACTCCCATCCTTTTTACAGACTGGAACTATAGGGTTGATATATGGGCTGTTTGCACCTTTCAATTATGCCGTATTCTAGCATTCTTTTTATTTCAAGGTCAACACTCTCTTTGAACTTCATCGCAATAGGCCAACTCCTTTGACAGTATGGGCTTTGGTCTGTTCCTTTTAATTTATGCTGATAAGTTTTTATTAATCCTGGTTTTTTACAAAATACATTTTTATACTTAATCAAAATTTTGCTTAATTGCTGCCTTTGTTCTTCTGAAATATGCCCTAACTCATTAATTTTACTAAAAATTTCTTCCTGACTGGTTTCATAATCTTCCTTAATCATGTGTTGGATTAGCGTTTGATTGTATTTTTCTTCCGGGTCCTCAAACATAATTTCTCCCTTTATACCATAATTATCTTCAGCAATGGTATTTAATTCTAACTTATTACTAATAAAATCGACGACAGCCTTATTTTTCACTAAAAAGTCTAATCCTAATATGCAATTCCTAATTAATTCTGGTACTATGATGAAATGAATGTCTATCATGAACTGTCCTACTTTTGTCTTAATAATAATCTGTTTTTTCACATTTTTCGAACGTAAACCTGTAACCCCTATTACCTTTACTCCGGCAACTGGTAATTCTTCAAATTTTCCCATTATTTCTTTGTTTTCGAAATAATACCGTTCCGACAAGGAATTAAACTCGGAACCTGTATCCACTAACGCTTGTAATTTTAATTTATTAAATTCTATTTTTATTTCGGGACATTTAGTTAAATTCTTATCTATTAAACATGGGTTATCCTTGGCTTCTAAACAATCCTTTAGGTCTGTAAATAATGTATTCATTATGCTAGTATGTCGTAAATCTCCTTGTCGGTCATGGCTTACGTCCCCTTGTGAATTTCACTTTTCCTTTCTGTTTGGAATTTGTTCCTTTACAACTCGCCTGTCTTGACTTCTAGGGTCATTGCTCGCACGTGCATTGTACCCTGCCCCTCGCCATTCTTGTCGTCGGTCATTGTTTTCACGCCAATGGGTCGGTCTGTCATTCATCGGACTACCCCAATTGTGTTTTCTGTTGTCATACTCCCTTTTATTTTCGTCGGTTCTTTCCCTTTCTTGAAACCGCTCGATTTTTGCATACTCGAACTCCATTAATAATTTAATAAAATCCTGCTTCTTTTTAATTCCCCTTGTAATTACAGCTATTAACACGTTAGGGTGAAAATGTTTCCCTGTCTTATAGACTAGCTGATCTTCTGTTAAAGGTGGGCTTAATTCCGAACACTGTAGCATTAAATTCTCTACATACGAAATAGCTTCACCGCCCATTCTCCCGTGAAATTTTCCGAACTCTAGATGGTCCCTTATCTTAGCCTGAATTATTTCATTAAAATACTTTTCCCTAAATTGTTCCTCAAATTCCTTGAATTCCTTGACACTAACCCGATGTAATTCCCACCAAATTAACGCTTCATCTTTAAGGTATCTACCGATCCAATTTATACTATTTGTTAGGGTACTTTCGCTTATTTCTTTCATAATATTAAGAAATTGTATTGGAAAACGCTCCTTCCCTGAAAAACTGATATTTCTTATTTCCGGTTCGTTAATATAGCCTTCACCTGTGTTTCGTACATTCTTAATTTTCCTATCTAAATCGACGAGTTTCTGCGCAACTTCAGCCGTCTTCTTCGCAACTTCGTCGATTTTTGTGTTGCTACTTTCGAAATTTTTCACGCATTTCTCCCCGATTTCTACATCCTTTTCCGCGAGTTCTTCTATTCTTGCGTTCACGATCACTCCACGGTTTTCGATCTCTTTTACGCGATTCTCCGAATCCGCGCGATATCCACTTATTCGAACGCCGATTTCTTCCTCCGTTTTCTTCAGCTTTTCGTCGAAGCCCGATCGAACTTCCGCGACCGATTGTTCGATTTTTTCGACGCGGCTGTTTATCCCGTCAAAACGCTCCTCGATTTTCTTACTTAATTTTTCTTCGACTGCGGCTACACTATTTTTTATTTCTTCGCGTATTTCCTTGGTGTTTTTCCGGTTTTCTTGGCGTTTTTCTCGTTACTTTCTATCATTTGCATTATCATCGCCTGCAAACTTGCCATACTAGCGCCTCCCGACTGTCCTTCCGTCGTTGTTGTTATGCCTACATTTCTGTCTACTGTCCCCGCCCGTGAATCTACGCCATTAATTCTAGCCCTCTATTGTTGTCTAACATTCCTAATTCATTCCCTTCTTGATTAAAATTTTCGGCCTCTAACCCCAATTGATTATTAATTTCATTTTCATTAGCCATTTTTAAATCCAATACCCTTTTCCTACTTCTAGTTAGCATAAAACAATTCTACTTTTTCTATAATATAACCTAACACAAATTTTCCTGCAACAATATTATCACTTATTCTACAAACAATCTTATTACTAACAATTAATGTTTCACTTTAATTGAGCCACCGCGGTTGGACGCCAAATATAACATTTAAGATTTTTTATATTTTTATTTTGATTAATCTAATTTAATCTTGCCACACGTTGTGCGACCAAATATAACATACAAAAGTTTGTTATATGTAATTTTTTAAGTTAATATTTAAAAGTCACACGTTGTCGTGTCAATCTAATATTTAAGATGTTAGATTTACTTATTTATTTGCAACACTACTAAAAAGGAACAACTTATGATTATTACTCATAAACAACACCGTTTACCTGGATAAAACAATCTCTTTCTTTTAATTTTTAAAAGAACAAAATTACTATAGCAATAAACATATACATGAAAGTTATACTTACTTATCTAGAAAAACCATTTACTCTCCATTCATTCCTTAAGACTAATTTATTTATCATATACAATTTTAAAATTACAAAATTTACTTTGTTTTAACTCTTGTTAAAATCTTCAAATTATCAGTTCTTTTTAGTTTATTATATTTCTTTACAAATTTATTTAATACTTTAAATTATCATTAACATTGATCATCTTTTTATTTAATCTTGGCTAGCTCAGTTCTTTACAATTAATTTAAAAAACAACAATATCTTAATCTCGGGTCTTGGGTTTTTTTGAATGGCTCAATCGAAAGTGAAATCAATTCTAAGTGAATTTAATAATTAACAATTAATTGGTTTTGTACTTATCAAATCTGCTGGTCCTTCTTGCTCGGTCAGTTAGCACTTTACACTCCACATGACTTTAATTTATCCTTTTATTAAACAAAAAAAAAACAAACACCACACTGCTTTAACACTTTTCGTTGGTATTTAACGTTGTCTCTCCTTCCCAGATGCCGTTCCAAAATAGGCCTCTCCTTCCTCGAAGTCGTCCCAAAATCTGTCTCTCCTTCCTTGTAGTCGTTCCAAAATTACAGCGCCTGTACTACGATGATTGGTATCCTTTACCTCTGGTGAATTTAAACTCCTTTTGATGATCTGTCTTTTTATTAAGAACTCCACAAACTCCAAATCTAACTTCCTATTCTAATTTAAACTTCCTTTACTTCGATTTTACTTTAATTTTAAACTTATTAAAAACTTTTCAATATCAAGAGACTTCTTGTCCCTTACTCGCTGTAAAAAAAAAAACTATTCTTTTGTACACAGCGTACTCTTGCTGTGTACCGACCTTACGTCTTGGCGACTCTGGTAAGACTCCTCTAACAAACTATTTTCTAATGTTCCTTCTCTAAAACACTGGTTTTCGCGCCCTGTCCGCTGATTTGTCGATTTCTACCAACTTTCTCTGCTTACGAACTTTCGCAATTCCTACTGGTTGTTTTTGAATTCTGCCGTTGTGTTTTTTAAGTTTGGAGCGTCTCCGATTGGCCAACCTACTTTCTACTTGCGTTTTTCTAAAATACCGTTATGATGCTGCTTTCCCTTGATTTCTCTTTTTTTTCTAGTAAAAACTCTGCTACCCTAAGAATTCCGTTATGTACACATGTGTTGGCTTCAAGGTTCTTGAAATCTTAGTGCTATTGTAGCCTAGCACGTACAAATTTTATTACAGGCGGCATCTGCCGTTTTCTCTTCATTTGTTTCTTAACATGGTTCCATATTTATTATTTTATTCAAGTTATATTTTAATTAATTTATTTTTAGATTTCATGATTGATGATTTTATTTAGTTTAGTTTAATTGATATCATGATATCGTTACAAGGTTATACTTGATTTTTTAATTTTGATTCCAAAAGATTTTGAGCTATATTGCTGTTACAGGTTCTACAAAATATTGTTAGTAAATTTTAATTTATAAGTTACAAATCTTTTTACATAAAGTTGATTCAGACTTAGAACTTTAAATTGATTAAAAAGAACTTCAGTAGGAAAACTATAGCTCTTGCACAGTGCAGCTTTAAGTAAGGAATTTTTAATTATATTTAATAGCTCAAGAATAGATGTTAAAAACCTCTTTACCCATCTTTAAATTAAATTAGGTCTGTAATCTAATTATCAATTCAATACATACCTTATTTTATGTGTAAAAGTAATTAGATAGAAAATTATGCTCTTACATTTTCTTACTTCTTCTCGGACCAGGCCTCCAGTATCAAGAAATGCCAATCCAATATCTCGATGTTCTATGAATAAAGTTGTCACAAGTGCCCTTTTTTGGCAAAAGTACCTTTATTACATTTACACCAACTCCCACTTGAGTTCTTAGAATGTTTGTGGTGAGGTTCGGATAGGTGCATGCAAGAAGAATGTGGTGAAGTGTCTCCTCCCTTCCACAAGCGTGGTAAATAGAGGTGTTGCTTATGTTGAAGCGATGTAGGTATTCTGGATCACAATGTAAAAAATATAAAAAATAACCCAACAACATATATAGTATGCATTTTATAATACATCAGCTCTACATTATTATTACACAAATATGCTGGCATTATATGACGCAGCTACCTAAGTTAACATCATTTATAAGATAGGCTTCTAATCTTGCCATATTGTTTTTAAGCCACTTCTAAAAAAGGGGTTGAAATAAGAATTTGTAAAATGTTTTTATTAATTAGAGTATGAGATGCTAATTTCCATGATTATTTTATATAATCTTGAAATTAATAGGACATCTTGAAACTAACTTTCAAGTTTTTATAGGAAGGAGTCATGAGATCTATTATTCTAATATTCTTTACAAGATTATATGGATCTTATAAATTTGATCACTTATAGAATTTCTGATTATATTATATTTATTAAACCATTATTTTACACTATCTTTTGTTTCCAAAACCAATGCTGCAACTCGTTTTTAAATATCTTATTGTATATGCTGAATAAAACTCTTGGAACACATTTGAGCAGTTAGAAAATGAAGTGTAGAAGTAAAATTAAGAAATTGTATTGTTTTTGCTTCTATTTTAGAATTGTTCAATGTTATAAAATAAAATAAAACTCGTTCTATACTGCCAATAACAAGGAAATTTAACAAAGTATTATGATAAATGATACTAGGAATAAATACCCAGTCTTTTTTTCCATTAACAACAGGATTAAATATCATGAAAGTCCCCAGATTTCTGATTTCATTAAATACATACCTGATTTTTTCCGTCACGCAATTCACTTCAAAATAGACATTACAATGGTTTTAAATATGTAGCATTCATCAACTGGTATTGTTCAAAAAAATATCACTTCTAAAAGCCCTTAAATGGTAAACAATTAAAAATTTGAGAATACACTTGAACAACAATAAGTATTAAGTATTGACAAAAGTAATAAAACTTTTTGAGTTGTACCTAAAATTGTATCGTGCGTTACCATAGTTGAAACTATATAGAAGTGTTTCATCGAAAATGGTCAATGGAGATGGCCCACAAATAGATCTCTGCTTTGTCCTCATGATTTTGAAATATCCACTACTTTGATTATATGACCTTGAAATAACCTACTGATTTGTCCTTGTGACCTTGTAATGTCAACTAATCTATCCTCGTGACCATAAAATGTCATCTTATCTGTCCTTGTGATCTTAAAATGTCATGTGATTTGTCTTTATGATTTTAAAATGTCAACTGATCTCTTTTCATGACCTTAAAATGTTATATGATTTGTCCTCGTAACTTTAAAGTGTCATCTGATCTGGCCTTGTGACTTTAAAATGCCATCTGGTATGTCTTTTTTGACATTAAAATGTACTCTATGTGGATATAAACTTGAAATTATCTCTGCTCTTTATCTGTCAGAAATACTATACTGTATCTATCCTAACCCTTAACTTTATGTACTAAATAATAATGTGTTTTACTTTATTGTCAAGTATTTATTATAATAATTTTCCTGTTTACTTTTTAAAAGCTTTAAAATATAATTCTACAGTTGCAGATACTAACTTATCATAATGTGATAAACACAATGCGAACTCTTTTAAATGCAGTCATCTTCAATCCTCTGAAAACATTTGCCTCAGCTTGCACTCATGCTGCTAGCAGTCTGTTTGCTAAATGGAAATCACTCTTCAGTACAACAGTTCAAGTATCAGCTATACATCTCCATCTAACAGGTAAGGATTATGGTTTTAGAGTTTATTATTTTTTTAATTGTGTTAATTTGTTAATGTAGTATAATATATAATATTTGTACTGATTACTTTTAGATAAAACACCCTCTTTATTCCATAGTTTTCAAAATGAAACTACTCCAATATACATCAAGGTAAAGCTCTGGCTGGTTGAAGAATGTATTTGAAGCATATAAGTCTTTTGTTGAAGCAAAGTAAAAATAAAATAAGAAATATTTAATAACTATTAATATGTATAGTTTCAGTTACTGTAAATTTAAACAAATTAGATGTTGAAAAAATACTTTTACATAAAGCATTCAAGACTTTGTATGTATATATATATATATATATATATATATATATATATATATATATATATATATATAAAGCTATTCATCACAAGATCATTATGCGTCAAACAACATCACATCTTAGTCTTTTTGAACCCCCATGTATAAAAATATTGAACAATCATAGGCGTTTTGTTTTTGCATAATCAGATTCAGGTTGAAAAACAGTAACTATATACTCATCTTAATTGATAAAAATGTAAAAAGTTATTGGTAAACCAGTATAAATTTTTCAACACAACTTGTTCAGTGCGGTAATCAAGTTAAGGTGGTTAAAAACGGGCAAAACAATGACCGCATAGACTAGTGGTATATGATCAAGTTAAAGTGGTTAAAAATAGGTGATACGATGACCCTTCAAAATGACAATGCTTGAACAAGTTGAGGTGGCTAATAGTATGGGGATGTAAATAGAATGGTTCTGGTCCTACGAATGGGGTAGTTGCCCTCTTCTTTGCAAGATCATTTGCATTTTCATTCCAATCTATTCCCATATATCCTGGTATCCAGAGTAGAGCTACTCCTGCCTATTTCATTAAGTTTTTGTAGACACTTCCAAACCATCGCTGAACTGATGATTGGAGAACTCAGCACTTTGATAGCAGATTGGCTGTTTAACAGAATTGCAATGTTCTTCCTCTTCTATAGCCTGTCAAGTTTCCTTTGCACACACCTCTCAATAGCGTAGATATCTGTTTGATAGATGTTGGGGAAATTACCCACCGCTTCCGAGTACCTGGTACCTGGCCCAAATAATATAGCTACAGTTCCCTCTTCAGTTTTGGACCTGTCCGTGTACCAAACAATAGTTTCCTTTGTCGGTAAGTTGATGGACTCCTTGTTGCACTCACTTTTTGAACTCAGTGCATTAAGGAAGTGTTTCTCAAAGTTGTACTTTCTTAGCATTGAGTCTTTCATAAGTTCCCAGCAGTCTGTTACTTCTTTCCCAATCGTTGGTTATCTCCCTAGTTCAATCTTTGCCACTCGTACGCATCCCCTTTTTGCAACTGTCTCCTTAACTAGGTTGAAGGGGGTGTGAGATCGAGGATGACCCCTATAGCTGCCATGGTGCACGATCTTATTTCTGCGCTTATGCAAATTCAAGCCAATCATTAAAATTTGTCTAATGACCTTCTTGTTTATAAGAACCTAATTATAAGAACTTGTCTAAAACCTATCTGTTTTATAGATACAGAAGACTTTTATTTCGGACCAAAAATTTTGAAGTGTAATATATAAGTTTGTAGACATAATTAGTTTTTAGTTAATTAATAGTTAACCCTCAATCTGGCGCATGTTAATTTGTCTTAACAATTCTTTGTTCGTTTAAAAATTAATAAAATATATAATTTGTATACAAAACCTAACTTATAAGATATCATTTTTCTCAGAAAGATGCATAGAATTCATCTATGTAATAAAAAAAATTTTTTTTGAAACGGTTTTGGAGTAAGTATGTTAGATGTCAAAAATGATATTAACTTTTTTTCAGAAAAACCTGTATCACCCAAAATCAATAGCTTACTACCTATTTCTAAGATATACACAATTTTTGTGTATTATTTGTGAATATATTTAGGAAAAAAAATATATAAATTTGTTACATTTTCAAAATGTAAAAAAATATTTTACGTAAAAACTGAATTTTCCCTTTATTTTTTCAAAAAACATTAAAAATAGTAAAATATATTTTATACAGAACTTCTATATATCATTATGTCCAGAAAGGTGCATAGAATGTAGGTGTGTAGTGAAAAAAAATGTTAGATGTATTACATTTGGAGTATTTTGGTCAATTACCAAAAAATCGAAGAGTAACGGAACAGAAATTTCACAAAAATGTTAATGAATAACATACTAATAGATTTATCAGAATTTTTTCAACCATTACTTGACATTTGTGAATATATTTAGGGAAAAAAAAAATTGTTAGATTTTCAATATAAGAATGACAATTTTCCAAAAATTGCTATTCTGACGCTTGAGGTTAGGTTTGAACTCTGGACATTTAGGCGTAATTAGTAACTTTCTAAAGCTAGACCTAAGACAAAATCATTAGATTTTACTAAGACATTATACTTTACAAAGAATAACACACATATACACTTGTATAATCATATAAAACACTATATACGAAATTTTGGTTATAGCCTAGACTTACAATTTTCCTTTTAGGTTATCCATATATAAACGGTACATTCACTCAAAAACATAAACTTTAGAAATAAAAACACATATATTGTAACTTGTATACACAATTTATATACAATTTGTATACACAAACCTTCAAAATAAAAGAAATAATAAAAATATAACACAAAAGCCACGCCCTTTTGCGTCTAATCTATTTCATTGCATCTCGAAGTATTGCCTACGTTTGGTCTTGGAAAAAGGAATCTGAAAATAACTGTAGATAATGTTAAGTAGTACCAACTTGTAGAATGAAATTTCCCCTACAACATACTGTAAAGAAAAATACGTTTTTAAAACAAATTAAAGGGATTACGTCTATCCCTAAACTGCACCGAATGCCAAATGAATTTCGTCTCGTCAAGTTTGTTCTATGTTCAAGTAGGAATATCTCTGGATCTATGAAACGCAGAAAAAATTGTAATCTACGGTTAGAAAGAGAAACATGTGATCTATAGAACAGTGTTTTAGTTGACTTAAATGACAGATAAATAGAGTTGTAATGATATCAGGAAAAATGGTGTCGCGTTTTACGAAAAGGCGCACGGTTCAAATCTTTGACGTTACGTATTAAAAATACGTGAACTTCAGCAGTTTTTGAAATATTATTTATAACGTTTTGTGGTATTTTTTTTGCATGATTATGCATCTACGGAATATTACTTTTCCAACGGTATTTTATTTATTGTGATAGGACAATTCTAAGTGGGCGTAATGTTGAATTGCAAAATATGTGTTTTATAGTTCCATACGTATTGGTGAAGTGAGCCATGACTAATGCCGCGACCACTTTTAAGGCAAAAAGTGGTTGAGCACCAGTTGGAAGGTTAAGTAACTAGTGTAATTTACCTGAACAAGTAATATATTTTCCTAAGCAATGTTTTAATAAAATTAAAATAAATAGATTCCAGTTCATCCAATGATTAAGAAATAGAGATATTAAAGAAGACCAATGAGCCATCTCTCCTTTTATTCCACCAGTACTTCATTACACTATTCTGAGAGTTTGTATATACTCTCATAAATCATAAAATCACAGAAATTGTTCAATATTGATGTCATCATCCAGGCTTAAGAAAGTAGGCTATATGGCCTATATACGTAGTAGCTATAAATGAAGTGTAATGTGTTAATAAAATCGATAACTACTTATTTTGGACATATCCTTTTTGAGGTCTTTTTGTCAAGAAAAAAAAAATGGATTTGGTGAAGTCAGTGTAGTGGGCACCCTAAACATGTACTGATATTGATCAAATGTGTTATGTCAGTATATTTTGGTCATATATATATATATACATTACAACAACATTTGGAAGTAGACCTATATAATAAAAAAATCAAAACACAATATTCTGTTTGCTAAAAGGTTGCTCTTAAAGTTCTAAACAAAACATATTATTTCTGTTGTGAGTTATTAGTGAAAAAGGGAAAATGACTACAGCATCATTTTTTAAAGTTAAATATATCAAATTTGGCCAAAGTAATTTTGATCAGAAACTTCACATTTATTTTGGTGTTTATATAATTTATTCATTACTGTAACATTTTTTTATATGTATTGTGGCACATTAATTAAGTCACATTGGTTTCAAATTTCACCAAAATTTGATAAATATCGTTGAAACTTTAGTTTAATATTTTGCACCTTCCACAGTAGGACTTTTAACTTTGTCAAAATATTTGGATGTGTAATTCATTAGCTTATAGAGTTGTCAATTGAACAATTATACTTAAATAGTTACAAACAAGAAGCTGGCTAATATGAAGCATCCCCTAACTGTTATACTGGGAAAAGTAACCATCGTAAGTCATACATGTGCCCCAAAATATACTGATATTATAGTGAAGAACAGCCCAAGTGAATTTTGCTGACAAGTTAAATAAAACCATATTTTCTTAGAAACATTAATTTTTAATTTCAGTTTTCAGTAACTTCATTGGTAACAAAAATGGCAGATGGTTTGAACAATAAGCTACAGTTTGATAAGGTACTACAAAGCCAATAAACCTCTTTACCAAGTTCGTAATTGTAAGAGTTAATACTGTTATTTCTTTTTAGTTCTTAGAAAATTACCTCTTATACTGTATATAGTTCCTTTTCATTGTTGATAGAGATTCTGCATCCAGTGATATCTGGAAGTAGTTTCATCTAGATGTAATTTTCGGCCAATTTAGTTCAAACTTTATGTTTATGACTACAATCGAGGAAAATTATGTACTAGTGGCAGTCAAAAAGTAAATTGCATATGTTTGTATTGCTCTTTGGTAAAGGTACATTTTGATTACAGCTATTGGTAACATTGTTTAAACCTTTGTAAAATCAGCTGTAAAATTTGTATGATCCCATTGTAGACAAATATGAGTAATAATGTCGCGGCACTTGGAAGTTGCATCCAAATTTGAAATCTGTGCTGTTACTAATTTTCTATGTGATAAAAAGTTAATCCCACTGAAATTCATCACCAGTTAAGTAAAGTTGATCGTGAAGAACCTTTTTCTTGCCATGCTACTGCAAAATGGTACTAGTTTGAAAATGGCTGCAGTAAATTGAGGATCAGTGTTGGCAAGGAAACCCATTGACTTTGGTCACGGATGGCAATTTTCAATGTGTTCAATAATCGATTCTTGCAAACAGAAGAATCACGCAGGATGAAATTGCAACTGACATGAATATTTCTTATTGAAGTTACACAGTATCTATCATCTTTGATCATCTACAGTTTCAAAAAGTGGCGCTTATTGAGAGCTATAATAAAATGATGTTGATTCTTTTTTTTTCGACAATCTAGGTGAAGCGCATACTGAGTTCATGCCAAGGGGAATAACAATTAATCCACCAACTTACTATGAAACCTTGAACAGACTGAAAAAGAAGCAATTAAAGACTGCCGCCCAGGAAAACTGTCAAAAGATGCTGTGCTTCTCTATGACAATGTCTCCTCATTCTGCTTGTGCTACAAGAGGACTCATAAGACAAAAGTTCTAATGGGAAGAATGAGAACATCCTCCGTAAGTCCAGACCTTGCGCCTTGTGATTTCCTCGTGTTCGGTCCAATGAATGAAGCTCTTGCCAAACAGCGATTTGGGAATGATGAAGAAGTGAAAAATGCAGTAAGAAAATGGTTGTCAGAAGTTGGACATATTTTTTTTAATGAAAGAGTTGAAAAACTTGTCACACAATATGATAAATATTTGAATCAATATGGTGATTATGTAGAAAGAGTAGAGTTTTATTTGTACTCTCTTAATTTTTACAACTTTTCATTTTTTAGGCTAGTGCAATTTACTTTTTGTAATTTTTTTAGTGCACATACATGTTATGCCGTTATATTTTCTGTTCTTTCATATTTCATAAGTTCTATATATGATACAGAATTAATTTAGAAAACATAATCATACATATATTCAACATTGTTAGATATATTTAGATAACATAACATACATTTATTTATTATTTAAAAAAATTGCATTCTGCTCAAGATAAATCTTCTAAAATAAAAAATTTAAATAAAGTTATAAGGGCTCTACGTGGGTATTAGGAATATCTGATTCATCATCTTTTTACTTAAGGGTTTCATTACAGGTTTCATAAGAGTATAAATTTTTCAGGAGAAGCATAATTTACAAATGACTGATAAATAATAAAGATATTTATTGTCAAATAATAAGTGAAGTAGCCTTTGAGATTATTGTTATAATACCACTTTAAGCTACAGCTTTTGTATTCTCCCGTTTATTACTTTATGAATTTCTATTATGGTTGTTGGATCGAGAAATATTGAATTTGGAAAGGGATGTTTTTATATTTATTCATTTCATCATGATTTTCTTTAAAATTATGCGTTGAATGAATTAAAAATATATTGAAAATGCTAATAATTTGAAGTGTTTTCATTAGTGGATCTTCCACTGCTAAGCCATATACAGGGTAATGCAAAAGTTCCGCAACCTCTTTGTAATTTTAACCCTGTTATACGTATTGACTCCAAACTTTTAGACAGCTATATTAGAAAATTCTGCACCTTGTAGGTGTATGAATGAATTCCCTACCAAATTCAAAATTTTTAAATAGCAAGCCCTATTTAGTGCCTCATGTTAATGCCCTCGCTGAGACGAGAAACTTGGTATAACAAAATTCCTTTCTGATATCCCAATCCAAAATGGCGGAGCCAAGAATTTAGGATTTTTCTATTTTTCTACGTATTTCTATTCATATATATCAGTTCGATGTGTATTCATTTTAAGATGCAAAAACATTGTACAATTTTTTTAACCTACATTAATTACGATTTAGAAAAAAATAACACAAGATTATTTGTTAAATTAATGAAAATGCGCCCTACTCAATACCTAAAACCTAATTAAACGGCCAGCAAGATTACCGAACTTGTCTCCTTTAGACTATTTCTTATGGTCCTAGGGCTACATAAAAAATATTGTCTACCAAACGTCACCTCAAATTGTTGATTATCTGAAAAATAAAATACAAGAAACTGTCCTAAATGTTACAATAGAAGCATTGAGCAATGCAGTTTCTTCATTTTTTTAATTGGCTGGCACACTGTCAAATAGTTGAAGGCCACCAATTTGAACATCTGTTGCATCGAACTCTGGTAAGATGACTAACTATTGAAAGATGTAATTTAAAATAGTACAGTATTCTAATTTAACTTTAAAATAGGCCTATATCATTTTAATCAATACAATGATTTACTATTTAATTACTCTTTTATTTCTATAATTTTGGAGGATTTAAATTTAATTAGGTTTTAGGTATTGAGTAGGCTCCACTTTCATTAATTTTACGAAAACAATCTTGTAAGTTATTTTTTCTAAATCGTAATTGATGTAGATTAAAAAAATTGTGCAAAGATTTTTACATACATATAACACGTTTAAAATTACAAAACAGTTGCGGAACTTTTGCATCACTCTGTATATCATCATTACATGATCTGTTTACACTACCTGTGTCTCCTATTCGCACAACCTCATAAACTACTTTAGATTTATTCTGTACGTATTATTGATGTATTTGTCATTTGCCATGTATATTGCAGCACAAATGACTCTCTTTAAATTTTACAATATTTTTTTTATTGTAGTCAGTGAGTGGAGGGCAGCCAAGAGTCCACTAGGTATCAAATTAAACATTTTTTCTCTCGCATAATACTTTAATCCCTGAGGTTAACAAGGGGATTTTTAGAATTGTGCTTGTTATTTTTACTAATTTTGGTGGAAAAGGTTCCTGGGCGGACTCATTAAATCCCTCCATAAAAATATCACAATTTTTACTTAACCCATTATAATTATATAGGAAAGCTAATACAAAAAACTAGTAGCCTATATAGAAGTGAAGTGAAATAATTAATATTTTCTTTATTAAATAACCTTTTATATTTTGAAATTGTTTTATTAAAATGTTTGTATATCAGTTTTTGAAACTGAATTAAAAAGTCTTTGTGGTCGAAGAGGCAAGTTTCATATAAGATGTTATGATGGTTCAAAATTTGTGAAGTTATTGTCAATACAGGTTCCAATTTCCGAACTTATTCTAGTAGGCATATTGATATTAAGAAAAATTAAAAGATTTTATAGATATAGATTTCATTCTTCTCTTTACTCTTGATTAAGAGGTCAACTCTAAAATTACCTGTCAAAAATAAACTTTTTTTTCCTTGTTAGAATAGTAAATATTGCTCCTTTTTATTTAACCCTAGAACTGGCACATGTTAAGAGTTTTCTTTAAAAAAAAGAAAGAAAGAAAAAATAATAAATAAATAAAAATAATAATAAATAGTAATATTATGTAAAACCTAACTTATATATGACATAATTTTTCTCAGAAAGGTGCATAGAATTTATCTGTGTAGTGATATGTTTTGGAGTAAGTATGTAAGAATCAAAAAATGAAGTTAAAATTTTACAGAAAAGCCTATGTAAACCAAAATAAGTTTTTTAGCATATTTTTTCAAGATATACAAACTTTTTGTAATATATAAATGAATAAATGTTGATTAAAAAAATCAATTTATAAAATTTTTGTATGAAAACTATTTTGTTTACAAAATTAGTTAAAAAGTTAGGCCTAATTTGAAAAAAAAAAAAAAAAAAAAAAAACACCAAAAATAGTAATGTTATGGAGAACACAATTTCTTAATATCATTTTTCCTCAGAAAGGTGCATAGAATTTACCTGTCCAATGAAAAAAAAAATTGCATTAAAAAATTTGGAGTTAGTATGTCAGGAATCTGGAAGTAGTATGTTAGAAACGAATTCTGGAAGAATAAATTTTAGAATTCGAGACTAGTGTGTATGTTAAAATCAATATGGGACGCTTATATATAGAAGATATATAGATATTGTTTTTATTTTCCTGAAAATCTGACAAATGTGAACTAATGAATAATGTTTTATGAGATTTATGTTCTTTTTCAGAGGATTAAATGTAATGGTTGAAATTTACATTGAAACTAATATATATTTTTTAAAGTGTTATCAACTTTAAAAAAAAGGAAAACATGTAGTATGTATTGTGATCAATCTCTTTTACTTTTCATCCATTGTACAAAACATATCTGACAGTGTAAATATATAAATCAGTATATGATTTAATACAATTTAATTAAATTGCAATTGAATACAATTAAAAAAAAAATTTTATAATGTATATTTGTTAACCGAAAAAAAAAAAAAAAAAAAAAAAGAATTGTTTTGACTCACAAGTAGCTTTTAATAAGAAAGCAGATTAATTTATCATTTTGTGATTTTAGTTATTTGAAATAAGTTATAATATAGATTTTTTAAAAGTTATGCATTAAAAAGGAATTGTCATCACTGAGGTTGAAATGGTGGCTGTAAAAAATTTAGACATTTTGTATTTCAGTTACTGTTTTAATTTTTTTTAAAAATGTATGTTATTTTTTTGAGAAAGAGAGAGAAAGAAAATTAAATTAACAATAAATACAAAATGCAGAGCAGTTTTTACTTCTAAGAGTGTATCCTAACATCTCTTAATTTTGTTAATAAATATAATAGTGTAGAGAGCAATTTCGAGGATAATTCAGTTTACGGTTCACAAAATGACGGATGATTAAATATTGTTAAATAATAATTATTTCAATTTCGATATAATACATAGTTTGCTTTTCATGATGGCTGTACAAATGGACACTTTAATTATACTTCAACATAATAGACGGGAAGGTATCATAAACAAATTGCAATTTCTCTGCTTTTGGATAACTATATTATAAATTACCAAATGTTTCAATACCGACAATAGTCATGAATATTATGGTAATTTTATCTAAAATTATCTCAGTAGTTTAAATTTGTAAAATGACTGCCTTAATTTAATTTAAACATGATCCATTATTTAGCCTGTTATAAATTACTTTGTCAGTTTTATTAGAAAGATTTGATCATATGTTTTACTAATAACTCTTTTTACATTTTATTATTACTAATAATTCTGCGTAGGGGGAAGTCTGCTGTCTACGTTCATTTTAGTACTTTAAAAATTACACATATATAAATGTCTTATTAAATTTTATTTCATCAGTTTTCTTTCAGTTTCTAATCAATTTTGATGTAACATAATTTATACACATCAAATGATAGACTATGCTAATTTCGATTATCATTTTATTTTTTGTTTAAAGTGTACTTAAGTTTAGTAAGTGGAGTGAAGTTAACTAAACTAATTCACTAGTGAAAAACTAGTGTTATAGCATTTGAGTAATGAATAAATTAAAAGAAAAAAATATTTCAAGTCACTTGGTCTATTTAAAATATTTCAATATTTTACTGTTCGTCATTACGTGTTTGTTCTTTTGGAAATAGCAGGTAAAAATACAAATTATTGTTATTATACACTTAGTGGTAAGCTTTTTCTTTATCACTTAAAAATTTTATTTTTTTTATTTTGGGCTGTGATAACCTCCGTCAGAGGCCTCACCGACATAGACCGGAAGGTCTTTTGCCGCCCCAAGTTCCATCCTACACCCACTCAGTAATACCTGTCATCCTTATGAAGGAACAGATGCTACCTATCGGGTTCTCTAGGATGGTTTCCGTCTCCTTCTCCGTAGGGCCTAGAGAGTATAGCCTGGCTCGTCCTAACGCCTCATACTCTAAGAGAATGTGTTCTGCAGACTCTTCAGCCAAACCACATTTCCTGCAAATATTTTCTGCAGCAATCCCTATCCTATGTAGGTGTTTTCTGAGGTAACAGTGGCTCGTTAAAAGCCCAACCACCCATGTTATCCCTTCTAAGAGAGATAAGTTTTTCAGCATGTTTCTTGCTTGGTCTAAGTAGCCTCTTTGCAAGTCTACTTGTAGTTGAATTTTTCCAGGCCTTATTCATCCCCTCCCGTATCCATGTATCAACCGCTGCTCTGGCATGTCCATAGGAGATCCCGAACACTGGCTCCGGGCTCACGAAAGGGGATTCTGAACCTACCCTGGTTAATTCATCTGCTCTCTCATTTCCACCGGTACCTGAATGGCCAGGAACCCAGCCCTCAGTGACCGTCTTCACCTGACTAAGCTTTATCAATGATGAGATGCAGTCCCATACCAACTTCGACTTTACTCTAGTCGTGTTTAGTCCCTTAATTGCAGCTTGACTGTCCGTGAAGATCAGAATATTCTTACCTTTGTATTCCATTCTTAGATTCTCCTTGATGCATTCGGAGATTGCACCTACTTCTGTTTGGAAAACAGTAGCATGCTTGACTAGGCACAGTACGGTGGAGCTCTCTGGGTTAATCCCATTTATACCACCCCCCGTACCCATCTCCGTTTTCGAGCCATAAACCAGACTATATCCTGCTCGTTGTATAACCTCTTTCCAGACTCCCATTCTTCCCTAGAGAAGATTTTCGTCTTGAATGGCTTATCTAATGAAACATTAGGTATCATGTGATCTGAGGGCATGTCTAATACTACCTTGTTGACCACTTGATTTTTCCTTCAGTGTCCAATCGCTGGCCATCTCATTTTCCAGCAACCCGTTTTCTGCAGTCTATATGCACTCATCGTGGCCTGTCCCTGAATATATACCCCTAGGGGAGGAAGATCCAGTAGAGCATTTAAGGTAACTGTTGGTGTAGACCCCATTGCACCCGTGATGGCCAAACAAGCCACCCTTTGGACACCATCCATTCTACCTCCAACACCACCTTGTACCATCTTCGTCCACCAAACCACCGCTGTATAGGTGATTAGTGGTCTGATAATCATGGTGTATATCCACATAACCACCTTTGGTTGCAGACCCCATCGTTTTCCAACAGCCCTCTTACACCCAAACATAAGACACTTGGCTCTGGTTACTACCCGTTCTACTTGCGGGTTCCAGGTGAGCCTTTTATCCAGCACAATACCTAGGTACTTCACCTGATTCTCCAGCGCTACCTCCTGCCCAAAGAGCTTAGGGAGCACCCTCACTCCCAAATTACTTTTTCTTGTGAAGGGAATGAGAGTAGTTTTTCCGGGATTCACAGCTAACTTGTTTGTCACTTACTGTAAATATGAATAACAAAAAATATTGTTATTATACACTTAATGGTGAACTTTTTGTTTGTCACTTTAACTGTAAATTTGAATAACAAAAATTATTGTTACTATACACTTAGTGGTGAGCTTTTTGTTTGTCACTTACTGTAAATATGAATAACATCCTATAGTTGTTAGTGCTTGTTCTTTTGAAAATAGGAGGTAAAAATTATTGTTACTATACAGTTAGTGTGAGCTTTTTGTTTATCACTTAATTGTAAATATAAATAACAGCCTATAGTTGTTATAAATACATATAATAATTGTACATTAAACACTTTGACAACTTTAAAAGTGTTGCAAGTCACCAAACATTGGTGTACAAAAGGGACATATTATATATGCCATTACAGCAGTTTTACTATGGTTCTCCAGAATACACTTGGTTGACTTCAGTATTGTTGCTTCATTTCAGACAGCAGGAAATCAGTAAACATGGTTACATTTTAGCAATAGGAACCTAAATAAGCAGGTGGGGTACCCATTGTGAAAATGTTAAATTAAACACATCAAATCACTTTTGATTTGTTTATTTCACATTCTTTCAAAGTTAAAATTATCATTTTGACAGATGAATGCCATCCTTTGACCTACTTATTGTGCACCGTGAACTTTGTAAATTAGCGCACTCGATTGAAAAATGGTAAACCAAACAACACACCATTCGTAATTTCTTTCTTCAGCATTGTTTCAAAGTTATAAATTGGGTTACTCAAAGAGAAATTTAAGTTTTTGTTGTTATTAATGAATATAGCCAACTATTTATGAAACTGCAATCATTGTAAAATAGTTAAATTTAACAACACAGTTTGTTCATGATATATATATATATATATATATATATATATATATATATATATATATGTGTTCTTCAAAGTTCCAAAAGTAAAAACTCATAGTTTGAATTAATAAATTAATTTATTTTGCAAGAAACAGTACCTAATGTAAATTAATTTAAACTGAATGATAAAGCAAAGATTTACACTTCAATTTTTTTTATTTGGTTGACCCACACTGTTGTAAAGAAAAGTGATTGTTGAAATAAAAAATGGGTATATTTTTATTTACTCAGAGAGTGCCGACAATTTTGCAAGAAATGACAACGCTTATCAAGTTGATTAATTGGCCACTTAAATTGTGTTTTTAAGTGTGCATGTGTCTGTGTTTCATTTTCTTTTCTTCTTTAACAAATGGTTGTTAACCCATTTTTTACAAGAACTGTGGACATTTATTGTATAGCTATTCTATCAGTTAGGATTCTGTATGTGTAACAATCTATTACCATTTGTTTTTGAAGGATGTGTATATAGGTTACATTTGTTTGGTATATTTAATCTCTTTTATTTTTAATTGGGGGAGGGTAGTATAACTAACAGCATTCATTGAAAGTTATTATAAACTAAATATGAAATAAAGTGTTGGCCTATAGTACAAAAAAAGGTACATACATTTTATCATTCAAGAATACAAATTGATATTCTATGAAAGCTCTTTTGTGAAATTAAATAATTGTTTCATTATTTCCATTATATTTAGCTCTTATTTACATGAGGATGTCTATTACATTTACTTATTATTTATGTATGTAGATGATTGCTTCTATCTCTATCTCGTTTTCGAAATAATTCTACTCTTTTTATTTTGATTGCTTTTTTTTCTTTCTTTTTTTTCAGAAACATCCAATAGTAAAGAGTCTGAGACTCGAAATATTGAATTATTTTATACGCCTTCTTTGAAAAAGCTACATCATATAACTCCACAAATTTCAACTCCTACTAAAAATGCAAGGTAATTGATTGTTGGTTAATTGTTAACTAGCATTATTTAAAAATATATATATATATTACTTTTGTTGATATTAAATTAGTAATTAAGACCGACAAATTTCTTTTTGGTTCTGTGTGAAGCTTTATATGCCTCCAGATTTTTTATTGGACTATCTGGGTAGTTGCCATTTTATTTTGTATCTTATGGCCTAGTGCATGGATTGATTATTATGGTAGAGAAAGTAATAAAGGTAAATATTTTTCCTTCTCAATTACATGTGGCACATCATTGTTGAATGTTCTGCTATAAATCATAAACTCATATTGTCTGTTCATTGGAAGTATTGTTTCATTGTTAACTGTTTGTGGTTGTGTTTATAAGTCAATTTAAAATGAGTGCTTCTTTGTTTGATTGGGCCAAGAAAGAAATGTGTGCAGTGATACATTGTTTCAATTCTGATAGTATGAAATCAACACAAATTATTCATCGAATGCAACAGCACTATAGAGAGAGTTGTTTTAATGGAAGGACATCTATCAATGGATGTATATAAAAAAAGGAAGGATTTCTCTCTGTGATGATCAGTGGAAAATTCTTCCCCTTAAAAGGATAATGACAATACTGATGCAATTAAACAAATGATTGTTGCGAACAATGTTTTCACCTTAAAGATGGGTATATTTGACATCATTAGTGTTCAAACAACACAATTTGGATCACTTGACGGACCAACAACAGGTATTTATTAACCTATTGATTCTCATTAATAAACTAATTAAAGTTGATGAAGTTACAAGTGAGTTGAATATAACACATGGTTCAGCATTTTTAATGATCCACAATTCTTTACATTTTAGTAAACGACTGCTTCTTGCGCTCCACCCCATACACAAAGGAAATCGTTTGAAATTCTCCTAGAAGCTAAGCTAAAGTTGTTGACACATGAGTTCACCACTTAGAATCGAGTAAAATTTAGTCTGTATACATCCCTCATCTCTTTATGGTAAAAAACTAAAAAACTAACGTCTGTAGAAAAATCGATGATGATAATATTCTGAGACATTGAAAATAAAATTTGTATTCACTTCACATTTAAATGTGGCATGGTGAATGGTAAATTGCTGTGAACTACTTTAATCACTGAAGGCAAAAATCAAGTTCAAAAGGTGTAGTAAATCTTTAAAATGTATGATTTTGCTTCCGTTGCCTTTAAGATCTTGATTATGAGCTGCTAGACCACCAACCATAAAGTTCTAACTTGTCTTCAAATAATTATCATCTTTTTGGCTGATTAAAATGAGAGCTGCTAGGGAATTATTTTTGTTCTAATGATGTCTTGGAAGTAGTGTAAAATTGGCCATGCACTATACCCAAAAGTTTCTTTCAGCAAGGAATTCAAAAGCTTGTTAAAAATGGAGTAAGTAAAGGGGATTATATTGGAAAATTGACATATTTCATTTTATTTCATTCATGTAATGCAAATGAATTTTTTTCCTTCAAAATTTCACTTAGTTTTTTTTTATTTACTCTCGTATAAATATTTTTCAGAATTTCTTTTATCACTATATGTATCACCCTGTAAACCCTATTGTACCATCACTCTTTAGTAAAAATTTTAAATCAAATTTTAAATTGATTATCTTCATATTTAGCATTAAAAGATATATGTTGTTATGATCACTTTAAGTGATCCCTTTTCATTATTTAAATTTTTTTTGGATCAATACTTACCATGGGACTTGTCACACACATAGAAAAATGATAAATAGCTGTTGATTGAAGATCCAATAATGGATGATAGAGTGGCCAAGAAAATTATCTTCTATGACAAAAAAAATAAAAATAATAATCATGTTTTTCATAAAACGTTTGAAAAATATTGGGAGAAGACAAGAAACAATAGAGCCACTCACTTCTAAAGTGCTACATTATTTAAAATAAAATAAAGGAGGATAGTATTGATTTTTCCTTGTTAGTGTGCCTGGATAGCAGTCTTCAACTATAAATCAGCATAAAATCGTCATTGACAGCCTATCTTTATGTGATGAATAGTGATGTATTAATCTTGTCATTCCAAAAGGTTTTTTTTTTCAGAACCAACACCAAAGTTGTGTGGTATGGTATGTTAGCCATGTACAAAATATAAATCAAGATTTTGATATCAGAGCATCAAAACAATAATCTAAATTTTGTAAATACTAAATACTGTAAGTAAACATATAGACCTATGAAAGTAATCATATAGAATTTTAAAGGTCGCATCATTCAAGAAATAAGGAGGGAAATGAAGCTTGATAACTCATATTGTATTCATAAGAATGGTGATAATCGGTTTAAAAATAGGAGATGTGCAAAAGACAAAATGAAGCTTTTTCCAAATGCTGAAGAAAGAAGTAGCAAAAACATCTCCACATATGACAGATATTGATAGGAAGATATGTTGAAGATCAACTGAAGTTGAAGTTTCTAATAATAAATAACTACAATCGAATACTTATCTTAATTTCATAGTAGGACCATATTTTTTTGTTATTGTGTGGCAATATTTTATCAAAACTATGTAACTAATATTAAATGATCATTTTCAAGAATCATAGAGGGTCCCCACATGTTTTTAATCCAGTGTAACTATTTTTAGAACAGAATATTGGAAACAGTAATCTTAAGGTAATGTGTTATATCTTGACATCTAAGATCTCCAAGCTTAAATTCTATGTACTGTTGGCTCTTAAGATATTAAAAGGTTGAGGTGTACTTTAGCAGGCTGACAATAGTCGAAGAGTTGAAAAAAATCATCATTCAAAATATAACAAAAATTGCTATCAAAACTCTTAGAGAGACAGCATATACTGAAAAAGATAGGTTGATGCTAATAAATTCCATTCCTTTTTGAAGAGTAATATGATTTTTATTTTTAGATATAATACTATTTAAAGGGAAATTTTTGTATGTTTATAAATTTTATCTTGAACAAGGGCTGAAGTATTTTATTGTAATGTGGTGAATTGACTGTTTTCGAGTGAGAGAAAGTGATTTAGTTATGTCTCAGCTTTGGGAAAACTTATTAAGTGGTTAAACTTTATTAAGTGACCACATGATTAAACTTTATAAAATTATTCCTTCTAAGGGTCACCTTTTGCTCGAATGTATGTAGCTTCTTACTAACAATAAACAAATTCATTCTTATGTTGATTCCGCCAAATGATAATGCAAGTACTCTTCTGTGTGTAAAATACACTTACTCAGATTAATCAACCAAATACTATTAAACCAGCCATTGTATTTATAAATTTTACCTTGAAAATGGGGCTAAAGTTTTGAAATCTGTCATTTTCAGGTACAAATATACGAAAGAAAGCTGATTAGCTAGGTCTCGACTTTGGAAAGTGATTTACAAAGCAGTAATACAAACATGAATCTATGCTATTAACACATACACTTGGCTCCCCCCTTTCCCTTATAATCATTTTGAAATGCCTAGGCTACCCACTATGCAAATTTATGAAAAGCCTCTTGTTTTAAACAGAATATAAAGGTTAAAAATAAATGATTTTATATTACACATGGTAGTTGTCTTGGTCAACTATGATTCGCTGAACTCTACTACTGTTTTAGCGATAGAGAAGTTATTATCTTGATTAATATTTTATTAATTTTTACATATAATAAAATAGTTATATATTATTTTTGCTTCCCATTGTAACTGTCATATATTAGGGGTATTGCATGTACAGGATGGTTCAAAAAGGACTTTACATCTTTGTAAATTCATATAATTTTATTTAGATTACTTATAGAGTAGGTTTTGGTATCATTTTGTAGCAAAATAGATCAAGTGTTCACTCACATAGTGAATAGTACCGAATAGCACCACCCCAAATACTACCAATAATTGTAACAAAGATGGCTGTCGTTACTGGTCCCTTGCATGCTCGCTGTGTGTTTTGGTTTTGAAGAATCGAAGTCTGCGACAATTGTGGAATGAAATTTTCATACCAAGTACGGTGATGATCCTCCAAGTAGGACTACTATTTATGAGTGCCATAAGTGTTTTGGCACACTTATTTACAGTTTGTTCAATAAGCAATAAGAAGTCCTAATGGCATCCCCGTGTGTCTGATAATACTATAGAACAAGTGAGGCAAAGATTTGTTATCAATCCTACAAAATCATCCTGGAATGCTTCTAGCTAGCTTCCATGTGCAACTGTTTAGCGTGTGTTGAGAAAATGGGGTTAGTTAGTGAATGTGGGGTCCGAGGCTATACAGCCTCTTGTCACTGCGACCCTAATGGATCTTTTGTGACTACCCTACTAATTATGTTTTAGTCTCAGCCAAGTTTTAAACTTCCTAAGAATCTTAAAATGGTTCTAGGTGACGTCATTGTCATTACCTCTGCAGCGGTGTGGAAAGGAATGCTGAGGTGAAGTAGCCTTGTAGGTTAGAGATTCACTCTCACACAGCCATTGTTTGGCTGTCTCTTTATGTGTGAGGCAGAAGTGGCACGAATCCAATTCTGCCTTTCCCATGTGTTTCAAATGGTAATTCACTAGATAGTGTCCAGACAGTAGGTCAATAATCAGCCTATGATCCCTTCTGAGATCCAGTAATGCTGTTACCTTTGTTTTAGAATAAAGTATAATCATTTTGGCTTGTTTTAGATCTACCACCGACCAATACTTGGATCTTTTGATCTTGTTCCCAGGTTTTCATGATATTATGAAGATATTATTTAAGCATCCCAAAAAATGGTTCAGGCCCAACAAAATCAGCCTCTCCATTTTCATTGGCAAGGCGATCGCTTCTTCATTTCCTGGTATCCTTCATGTCCTGACACTCAGAGTAAGGAGAATTTGTTTTTTGTTGCCAGTTGATTAATTGTTTGTAGACATTTCCAGACTAATCACGACTCAAAAGTGTATGGGCTTATAGCCTTAAGACTGTCTGACATGATATAGATTTCTGCACCTTTGAGACTTTTTTGATATTCTCCCTAACACAGACCTCTATTGCATGTATCTCAGCTTGAAATATAGATGGAATTTTAGTTAGGGATTTACTAAGGCTAAAATTTTGGCCTTTTATCCCTCCCCCACCATAACTTTCATTCTGGATCCATCAGTGTACCATTGGAGGGATCCCTTCTTTAGTTTTGATCCACCATCCTTCCAAACATGTTGTTCAGAGGAAAAGGTTTTGAAATTCTTTTCAAAATATGTCATTTTAATCATTAAGTCTGAAACTGTGTTGGCTAACTGGGTGGTATCCTGTTTTAACTAGTTTCCCAGTTTACCTACCAATATTTTTGGCATTGTGATGTTATTCCCTCACTGCCTGAGAGCAGCACTGTATGCACACCTTTTCACCTGTAGGTTTAAAGGTAGCAAATCCAAAGCCGCTTCCATGGCAGCGGTTAGACATAGTACCTGGATGGGTGGTATTCATAGCACCTGTAATACCTAGGCAAGTCTGCCTTTGTAGCTTTGAAAGCTTTATTTGTTCCGTCTTTGGCCACCATATATCTGGAGCATAGGTGACCTTGGGTCTAATTATAACCAGATATAACCAGTAGTATGCCATCTGTGACCTATCCCCAAGTTTTACTAAATAGGTGTCTGCACGCCCACATAGTCATGCTCGCTCGTTTAATGGTTTTGTCAATGTGTTTGTTTATTCCAAGTGAGTCTTTGATCCAGAACTACACCCAGATTTTTTGTTTCCCTTGAGTGAGTGATTTTCACACCATCTATTGTCAAAGGCTGAAGAGTAAACTTCCTCTTCTTGTAAAAGGAATAATGGTTGTCTTATTGGGGCTAAATTAAGACCCTCTTTTTGACATCTCCAGACCAATAGAAGAGCACTCTGCATGAGATCTGTCTTACCATGCTTACCTTTAACGATAATTACCAGATCGTCAGCATATGCTATGTCTTTAAAGCCACTAGACTCCAGCAACCCAAATAGATCATCCATCACCAGTCTCCACAAGAGAGGAGACAGTGCTCCTCCCTGCGGACACCCAACGACTTCTGCCACTGTTCTGGATTTCTCACCCAAGCAGACTGTCATTCTACGACTCATTAACATAGCTCTGATCCATTTAATTATCTGGGGTTCAATTTCTTTAGCCCTAGAGACTTTCAATAGAGTTATAGGAGATATTATCAAAAGCTTCTCCAATGTCCAAGAAGGCACATAGAGCTATATCCTTATCCTCTATAGACTTACCAACGTCTGCAACCAGATGTTGTAGTGCATTAGAGGTTGATTGGCATGTTTGGTAGGCATACTGAGCAACATGGAGTGGGTTCTTTTCAAGGGTTTCACTTCTCGTATGTACTTGTCAATATTTTTTCCATTGTTTTAAGAAAGAAGGATGTCAGGCTGGTTGGTCTGTATGACCTAGGCTCTGCTGTGTCTTTCCTGCCGGCCTTAGTTATAAAAACCAACTTTACCTCCCTTCATCTTTTTGTAATATATGCTAGGGAAAAGCTAGCCCTAAACATTGATACTAGTAGTGGCAGTAGTTTCTCCAAGCCCTGTTACAACAGGGCTGGAAAAACCCTATCTCCACTTGGTGATTTGTATGGTTTGTGGCTCCCCACTGCCCACCTAACCTTGTTATTATTAACCCTTTCCACTCGAACACCGAACCTGGTTCGGGTCCGCTATTTATCGGTAGCGGTCGAACACCAAACCTAGTTCGGGTTTCTGTAATGCGTAGAATATTATTGATCTAAAGATGTTTTACTGTTATCTGATTTGTGTGGATTGTGCTGCTATCGAACGGGAAGAGTTTGAACTATATGAACATTTCGTTTCTGATAGTTTTTACAGTTTCATTTTGGTTTTGTACAGCTGAAGTTATGTCGACATTGTCAGCTGTCCGCTGTGTATGTTTACTGCGCAGTTGCAATCGCGATCGACTTTAGCGTGTGTATTATCTTCAGAAAAACTGTTATTATTGTAATTATTTACTTTTGAAACATACTTATTTTTATGTAATGTGTATTTTAAGATGTGTAAAATCTAGTGAACTGTCAGATTAAATTAGGAAGTCAAGCCTAATAACATAAATTGTGATTGATGTGGTGGAATGGTGTTTGAAAAGACTAAAAAAGTGGTTTGGTATTAAATTTTTAATTTTTTAAATTATTTTTATTTTAGGGTTTATCATTATATATTTTAAACTAAAACATTCACCAAATTTAAGAAATAATTAGTTTCAGTAGCTTTGGAAATATATAACCTCCATAAAAAAATGTTTTTCCCTAAATTTGCAGAAAAACTTTTTTATTTTTTTTATGCATCATACTATAGTATATAAAAAAATATTTACTAACATTATAATTCTTTTTATATAGATTTCATAATGCCATAAATGTTCTTGAACTAAAATAACATCTTAATTAATACTTTGCTGTCATGGAATCCAATTACAAGCAATGTATGCTATGTGTGTTGATATTTGCCTAAAATAAATGCAAGCAAATATAGAAAATCAGCGCTTACAAATTAGATGGGAAAGGGTTAAAGATTATGGATGCTAACCTCCTTCTCCAACTATGGGAGTGAGGCATAATATGATCCTTAATAGTAGTTTGTGTGGGATCGAACATTGTAGAGTCGGGGAATTGAGTCTCTAACAATAGCTTCATAGTCTCCCCCACACTCTCCGTGTATGATCCATCTACTTTTTTAAAGAAACCTATAGGGTTCGAGTGATCTTTGTTTAATGCCTTTTGGCATCGAGCTGCTTAGGGATATTATTTATCCTTTCACAGAAGCTGTTCCATGTCCTTCTTTTAACCTGCTAGTTCCCATTAATTAAGCTTTGCCCTGTTAAAGAATTCCATTTCTGTTTCTAGAGAGCTTTCAAATTTTACCAACTCAGATTGCAGGATTGCTTTGTACACTCAATTGGTGTTCTTTGGGATTTGGTTTTTAACTATCTGGGTCTGAATAGATTTAATTTTGAATTTAATATACATGTGAGCAGCCAGTGAAAGTTGGTTTGTTACATTCTAATTAAGGATACAATCAGCTAAATTGGGACTATGCAGAGTCAGGTTTATCCAACCTTTATGTCCTGTTTATTAAAAGTAGGTTTGTCTCCCCTACTGCCTATCTCTACATTATTAGCATAAATATATTCAAAAAGGTATTCACCTCTTTAATTGTTCCTCACACTGCCCCACGTAGTATGGTGTGAATTGGAGTCACATCCAATGATGAAACGTTTCCCACTTCTTTTACAGTAGCTGATGATTTGGGCTGTATCATCTGTTCGAGATATATTGGATTCACCAGGAACGTAAGCTGAGGCTAGTATAACCTCCTGCTACCCATTGTCAGTCCTTATTTTGACTATCACAGCGACCAAGTCCTGTGTTAGAAACTCTGAGATAGGAAGAAAATTAACATTACTATTTAACAATATAGCTGGCCTCAGTCTTTCTACCATGCTATTGTAAATTAACTTACATTTTAGGGTTGGAAGTCCTCTGATGATTCCTCCGTTGCCCCATGGCTCTTGGATTGGAGCTATGTCCTCAATACATTTCAGTAAATATGGATAAATGAATGGTTGAGATTTATCTGAATGACATTCAGATTTGTTGAAGGTATGTCACTCCTTCATATTAGGGACTTCATCTGTCCCTGATATGGGAATGTTCAACTTCAGTGTCCACTCCTTTGACATCCTACTGGCGAGTTCTTTTTGCTAGAACTTTTCTATGCAGCTGTTGATGGCCCCTTAGGTTTTTGTACCTTTTGAAGGAAGGAACTGCTAGGTGCCGCATCCCCACCACCCACACTCATCAGACATACCGGCCAAGGCTGTAATACGCCTCCTGCCAGCATGAATTTGGAGGGAGCTTCGGCCTGTGATACAGCGACAGCCGTCCTATCCTTACTTTGCGGTATGGAACTAGGGTGACTAGGGTTTCTGCTCCCCCTCACAGCCGATCCAGCCCCAGGGACCATCTCAGGCTCCGAGGAGCCTTTTGACAGAGAACCAGGATTAGAACTACCCGTCGGAAAAGCCTTCATCATATTAGCCTTTGTTATCTTACAAGGAATATTGTTTCTTTTTTAACCGAAGTTGATTTTTTCAAAGCTTGTACTAGTAAAATTTTTCATATACAATAAATCTCTATCAGCTAACACAATTTCCTCATTTATCTCTTGTTTTTTCATCTTCAGTATCAACAACAATTTTAATTAAATGATAATTAAGTTTAACATTTTAAATATAATATTTTAATTTTTGAATTGGCACACTTTCTATAAAAATTAAACAAAGCAATTAGCATTGGATTGTTTTCCCATTTGTCTTTATGTAAACCATTACTAATAATATTTAAAACATTATAATAAAAAGTATATTAATCAGTTGCACCCATCCCACATTTAACCTGTTGAGTATGGGTATCTGCCAAAGCAATTCTATAAGTAAACATTTATGGCATTCTATTCAATTTTAAAAACTATTTTTTGGAGAAAGAAATTTCTTCTTATATATCCTCTTCTGAGGATGATATTTCAAGTATCTCCTGTATTTTGCCATTCGATATCTTCTCTTTTTATATCTGTATAGCACAAACTTCTTCCTTCGGAAGAATCTTATTTTCTTGTTGAAAAAAGGCATTATCATACTCAATAATGCTTAATCTATTTAAAAAAGCTTCATCAGTAAATCCATATAATTTGAAATAAAAATAATAGGCTTTGTCCAACTAAAAATTACATCAGGCTTATACTTTACTGAGTATGCATATTGACATCCCTCACAACCTCTTCAAAAAGGTTAAATTGTATAAATTTACAGGAGAAAATGTGGTGCAAGAAATAAAAGATATTAATAGGAGTGATCGTGAGGAGTTTTTTGAGAAAATGTTACATCGATTGGACGAAGACTCATCATTGCAAACACTTCAGTGATGAGTCGACTTTCCATATAAGTGGTAAAGTGATTATACACAACTCTCAGATTTGAGGCAATGAAAATTCATGACAATCCTTGGAACTTATTCATAATAGCACAAAAGTTAACATCATTTGTGCCTTAAGCAAGAGCAAATTTTACAGCCTTTTCTCTTTTCAAGAGAAAACCATCAATGGAATAGTGTACCAAGATATACTGGAAAAGTTTTTAATCCCACAGATTGATGATGATGACCAAGTATGCTGCATACACTTCCAGCAAGACGGAACTCCACTAGACTACCTCACTGAGGTCCACGATTTCCTCAATAACCACTTTTCAGGTACATGGATAGGTCGGCGGTGGCCAATTGCATGACCATCTCGTTCACCAGATCTGACACCTTGATTTTTATATCTGGGAATTTATAAAGGATAAAGTTTATATACCACCCTTACCGACTTCTGTTGTTGAGCTCAGAGAAATATTCTATATTGCAGTTGAAGAAGTTACGTGTGACATGCTTCTGCGGGTTTGGCAGGAATTCGAATTTAGATGGGATATCTGCCAATTAACCAATGGAAGTCACATTGAACCTAACTACCTATAAGTTAAAAAGCTTCCTGTATTTTGCTACAAAATGATACCAAAATCGGCTCTGTAAGTAGTCTGAATAAATTTATATGATACGAAATTGTAAAGTCCTTTTTGAAGCACTCTATAATTTATCATCATTATGTTTTGTGCTTTATATTTAAAAAAAAAAAATATATATTTTGTTTCTTTGTTCCAAAATGAGTTCTTACAACCATGTTTAAAAAAAAAATCCCAAAAAAACCCCAATCATTGATTCTTAATTAATGTGTGTTTGACTTAATATCACAATTTCTGGAAATAACATAGCAATTATAAAAATTGTTATGCCCTTGCACCCTTTTACTGCGCAGGCTCGGTTTTCCAGGTACTATGTCTATAAATAACTAAACTGGGAGCTTTTTAAATTATTACTTAGTTTTGAAAGATATTGTATATTTAAAACAAATATTTTCAATTAGATGTAATTGAAAGCAAAATTTATTAATATTACAATTTTAGAAGTAAATTGATATTATAGTACATAGAATATATATACATACAATTGAACACTAAGAAGTTAACTCTTTTTAATTTTAAAATTAAATTTTATTATAAAGTGTATTTTTCTTTGATCATTATGCACTTTGAATAAATAACATATTTTAAAGTTTTAATTGGTCATTTTTGTTTTGTTTCTTAGAAATCTGCGCCAAAAACCTCTTGGCTCAGTCAAAAGAAACCTCTTTAGCTCATTTTCGTCTCCGTCCTCATTCTCATCCTCTGATTCTGATTAATAAGTGTGTATATAAAGAAAACAAATATGTGATAAAATAGGATTAATTTTATACCATCATTGTAAGTATTAACATCTAAATCATTTTAATTAAGCCTAACTTTTTATTTTATATGCAAAAGGGTAATTTTAAGAATATTGATGGGGAAAAAACAAAAAGATGAAAATTAAATAATTATCTTTATCAGTTTTTATATTTAAATTTTTTAGTAGGTACATTGTGTCTGCTGGTAGTGAAATCAATGAAAATGTAGATTATTTTGAATATTGGTAACAAAGTAGTAACATATTTAGCTAATGGGTAACATATCTCTGAGACTGTGTATATTTTTTAGTAGTCCTAGACATGACATAGTGGTCCTGAGTAGCGCATAACACGTAGGTTATTTCGATGAACTTTCCCATTGTTGTATATCTTTTTCAGAACTGTTTTTAATAGTGCAGTGCAGTGATTGTTCATGGTGTACAAACAAAACAAAAAATCTTTTGATGTATTCTACATTATTTTTGAGAAGCTGAATAACTTTTTCAATAACTTTATTTAAATAGTATTTCAAGTAAAAAATATACGACCTAGACTGGGAATTGAACCTAGCACCTTTGACTTTACCAACAAGCTATCCATAGTCACTTTCCAGCATAGGGCGTACTCTTGTCACTTGACTTTACTTTTGCTGCAATTTTTGAGTTATCAAATAATTACCTCATTACAAACGATATTGAAAGTAATATTTACACTACATGCAGACCCTACATATATATTTATTTTTTTATTTTAAAGCTTATAGTTTTTTTTTACCAGGTAGTATTACTAATTAAATAATATATCAGGTGAAAAATATACCACCTTAACTGGGAATTGAACCCAGGACCTTTGGTGCTTTAGTCACCAATGCTCTACCAACAGTGCTATCCTTAGTTGCTTCGCAACATAGAGCGTACATTTCTCACTTGACTTTGCTTTTGCTGCAATTTTCGAGTTATCAAATTAATTACCTTGTTACAAATACATTGAAATTAATATTTACTCAACTTGCAGCCCTTATGTATGTATTTATTAATTTAAATTTTTGATTTTAATGCTTATACATTTTTTATAGCAGCTAGTATTAAGTAAATAATATATGACGTAGACTGGGAATTGAATTCAGGACCTTTGACTTTACATGTCAAATATTGGTAGAGCATTTGAAAAACCATGCGTTCCGAATGAGAGTTTTCTTAATTTTGTCTGTGCATTCCGTCGCACTGTTACCCCAAGTAAGCTAGACTCAGCTTTATCTGTGTGAGTCTGCTCTCTGGAGCAGTGTAAAATCCCATTAGGCTGTTGTGTGTTACCCTCTGTTGTGACGTAAATGTCCAGAAGGAAAATGAATGTGGTTTTGCTGGGTCTGCGTCGTTTAGGTGAGATAGATGTCGATGTTTGAGTACACCACTAGCCCTCGTCAAGGTGTGTCTGACAGTAGGTCTCATTTTGAGGGATTCTTGATGACACCTGGGTGACAGCTACCCTGGCCCCAAGGGCTGTAGGCTCTAGCTGGAGATGGAAGGTCCCCTTCAATGAGGTGAGATATTGTTGGTTCCTCATCACTATTCACAGCAATGGTTGGTGCTGTGTTTAAATACCCTAGTGGTTCCATACATTGTAATCATTCGTAGAATGGATGTGAGACGAAATATCAAGTGAAAAACCTGGATTGTGTTGCTTAAAACTACCATACTTTCAACAAATTTTCAAGGATATGAGTCCAAAGATATCCGAGTTTTACTGTATATGCCCGAATGGTTGTCGCCCTTACCCTATCACACTCTTTTACCCAATCACCAATGCCACACCAACAAAAGCAACATACATATTAATAATAATAATAATAATATATACATAACCCCTGCCAACATGAGATCAGCAGAATCTCCGCCTCTCCCCGCAAACGAAGCCCGACACACATCCTACCCATCACTGGACCACCCCGATTACTGGGGCAGATGGGAAGTAGACATATTGTGAGATAGTTGGAGTCAAGAATAAATGAAAGGCCACATATGCCCAGAGATCTTGGAACAGAAACAAAAGAGATATAGAAAAGTAAAATTGAATCACCAGCTAAAGATTAGGTATGCCAAGTGTTTATGGTAGTAGGAAGGAATTGGTTAGGAGAAGAGAAATTGTCCAATTATACCGAAGGACATTCAGTCACCAGCTCGTTTGCTATCACAGGGTGCACCAGTAACAAAACAACAGTTTCTTAGCATGGAGGTGAGGTTGTATGTGAGAGGCTATAACTGATGCATCCACATACCTTACATCCCTGACCTAATTATGATTATTATATTTTGTTTTTACAAATACTAATTTCTAAGTTTGGCCTAAATGGTATAATTTATTTTTATTTTTAATTGAAGTTTTGTAAAGCATGTTTATTATTTTTCAGATATTTTCTTTGGATTATTTTGTTTATTGTATTATAAATCCTAATAAATTCACAAATCTTATCAATTAACCAAGTAAATTTTATGTTGTAGAATTATTTTCACATATCGTCAAAGGATTATAATTATATCTTTTATCGTCAAGAATTATTATTATTATTAACATCGAAGAATCATCATTATATTATTTATCATAGCACAAATTATTTATTATAAATTTCGAAGAATCATTATTATATCATATATCATCGCAGAATTATATTATTATAAATCTTGAAGAATTAACTTGTTTTATTAACTCAATCCATAAACAATCATAAAATTCACAATTATATATTTTATCCAAATTTGTCCTGAAATTCATGTGTCCAAATATGAAACTACAGTATTCTGATTTTGCAGGAATGTTATAGAATCAGTTACATGAATAAACCCCCACAACCCCCACAGTGCGGGGGGAGCACGGCAGGTCAAGAGGCGCCGTGACCCAGGCACATAAAAAATATATAAATAAATTCAATAAATAAAATGTAGTAAACACATTATCATCAAAATAAATTTTACAACAATGGACAATATTTCATTAAGATATCTTGATAGTTCCATAAATAATATAACCTCAGATCATAAATCTGAAATCTTAAAAATTATTGTTGCGCAATCTGTTTACTAGTGGTTAACAATAATGTCGCCCCGCCCTAGGAATACAATATCTAACCCCGGAATGAGTTCTCTGGCAGTTTTCTGAATTCTAAATGTCTTGTAATAAGACATCAAATTTATTTTTTTAAATTTTATTAATTTATCATTCATTTCTAAATTGTTGATTTCTTACTATTTAAAAAAAAAAAAAATACTATTTTTTTATTTCCTTAAGGTTATCATTTTGTTTTTCAAAATTTTCATATATTTCTTTAAATTTAATATTTTGTTCCGACCTATTATCTTCAAATTTCTTATTAAAAAAATCTACCAATTGTTCAAAGTTAGAAGGTGGTGTTTCTACCTTTTCATGAATTCTACTATTTTCCATAGCCAAACTTATTTCCGACTTTATGCTTTCAGCAAACTCATGTTCACTCCAGATTCATTTACTTTGGATAGAGAATCATCCATATTTGAATTTTGATCTTTATCCATTTTGAATAATTGTTTGTTATTAATAACTCCTATAAAATTAATGAAACAGACTATATAACATATATTAACAAAAATTATTTTAAAGAGAAAAAAAAACTGTTCATTTCAATTAAATTTTTCCAAAAATATTACCACCAATTCAAATTCCAATTATTACTAATCTTAAATTAGATAACACCATGTATAACCTCAAACGCTATAAGCACAGCATGGTTTCAGAGATAAAGTATTACTGGGCACCATTTTGTAACTTGAAAGCCATTACATTGTGTTGTTTCAAATCTTAACAAACACGTTGGGTGAGATTTTACAAGGAACTTGACTGTAGTTACTTACTTTAATTGATGTTATTTAGTCGTATGTTACCTTTATCTCTGTACTTCCATGGCTTTTAGTCCAACACTTTTGGCTAAAAAGGTGTTCTCAATAAATTTTTTACTCAGACATTTTTAGTTTTGTACAATCCAAATATTTTATTGAAATGAGAAATACTTATTAGCATCTAAATTAAAAAAAAAAAAAACACCTATTCTACCATGCACAAAACTTAAATCTAATATGAATCTATGTTTTAAAATATTTCTATGTTACTCACAGTTCTTTCATGATTATTTTGCTTATTTCATTTATTTATTTATTTTATTTTAATTTTAAATATATATATTTCTTTATTTTACTTACCACCGTTTTGATCACATTGTTACATTGCAAGCTTTTTTTTGTAACTGTCACTTCACACAATCCAATAATATTTTTCTTTTATTTATACGTATTCACATGGTTTTTAATTCATTGCTTGTATTTGAATTTTGTTTCTACTAATTGCAAACACATTTTGACATGTCTATACTGTTCGTCGTTCCTGACCAGAGTTTTACATTTTTAACACGTCTACTAACTTCGACATTCCACAAAGAAGTGAGAAGCATAGTAAGCATTCCTTTTCTCCCTCCTATCACTACATTCCTACACATTCAATAACTCTAACCAATCAGCGTAACAGGTCTCCTCTTTTTTCCTTATATGGGGTATCGTGCGATATGTTAGACACACCTTTGTTCTAGAATGTTCAATGACGCTATAATTAGTTTCTTTGTTAAATTGAAACGCATTATGTAGATATATTGTCATTTTTCTATAAAAGCAATTTTGTATTAAAAGTTTACTTTTTGTATTTATTATTTAAACTGTCACTTATTTTTTTCCTTAATTCTAATACGTTACTCACAAGTACCATTTATTTACAAAATTTTATTTCTTATAAACTATACATTAATTATTATTTATTATAGAATTTATAATTTATTGGTTGGAGATCTCCCATCCTTACAAAATTATATGTGTCATAAATATTATATGTGTGCATTTTGGAGGCTGTGTCTGATACTATAAATATTAGGTACTGACCAGTATCAGTATCATGTTGTAACAAGTACAGAAGTGTCTTGTCACAACCTACCCGTTACCACATATTAATCATCTCAACCATCTGAAGAATATAGATGACAAATTTAACTATTTCTTTGATTCATTTGTTTTCTTTTTGAACATAGCTTGTCATATAAAACACATTAACATCCATAATAAAACTAAGCCTCTTAACTGGATTACCAAAGGAATTCTTACCTTGAGAAATAAATAATGATATTTATAAAACAAACGATAATTTTAAAATTAAAGACTAATATAATAAAATTATAAAAGTGTGATTCTGCATCAAAATACAATGATGTCAGCAGATAAATTATTAATTTAAAAAAAAAAAAAAAAAAAAAAAAGTTAGTATAATTACTTGGGATATTATTAAGGAACAGCGGAAGCAAACTAAAAATATTAACAAAGATTGAAGCCTCAAAGTATTCTGACCCTTAAAATATTGCTTAAATGTTTAATACATTTTTTAGTAGAAATTTTATTAATAATTTAAATTTCCCTCGCCTGTATGTGTTGGTGACGTGTCCAGTATGATTAGGTCATTGATAAAAAAAAAACACTGATATTGATGGGTTTAGTACATGCCTCATCAAACAGTGTGTTGAAGAACTTTCTGAGCCTCTTATGGTTTTGATAAATTCATCATTCTCCACTGAATTATTTCCATCGAGATTAAAATTAGCTAAGGTTACACCATTATTTAAATAAGGTAAAATAAAAGATATAAATAACTACAGGCCTATGTCTGTAATGCCAGTATTCAGTAAAGTTTTAGAGCAATTATTTTTAAAGAAATAACTAAATCATCTTCAAAATGTAACATCCTGTATGAAGGCCAATTTGGCTTTAAAAAAGGAAAATCTTAACAGATGCTATAAGTCCTGTTAGTGGGTTATATTGTTATACATTTTTGAGTATGTTTTTTAGATCTCTCCAAAGCACTTTGATTAAGTGGAATTTATCTCGTTGCTTGGTATATGTGAAAAATAGGTATTTGAGGACAACCATTGTCATGGTTAAAATCATATTTAAATAATAGAATTCAACGTGTTACTGTTGCAGGTTGGTTGTCAGAGAAGGCAAGTTGACAAGGGTGTCTCTCAGGGATAAGTACTTGACTCAATATTGTTTTTAATTTATGTAAACATTATGTCATCAGTACATGTGGATGAATTCATTCAGTTTGCTGACGGCACAACATTTAATTTTCAAAATCTTTATTTTTATATGATTTAGACCATAAGTACATAATGTTGTTGTACATAAGAGCAGAAGTATGATTTAGTAAATACTATTAGTTTTGCCTTAGTAACAATGGATTATCTATAAACTCTAGTAAAATTAATTATATTCATTTTAAATTAAAATAATCTTTTAATCCCAAATTAAATATTGGGTTGGGTGATTGTGAACTTGATGAAGTAACTTCAACAAAATTTCTGGGTCTCTTCATTGACAATAATCTGTCATGGATGACTCTAATTCACTATATCAGTGTTAAAATTAGTATTAGTGTATTTGTACTGAGAAATCTGAAACAATATTGTAATGCTCATGTAATAGCTTACTGTGGGTTAATATACCCTTTTCTAAAGTATGGAACTGTATTCTGGGGAGATTTCTCTCTTAAAAATGTGTCTAGAGTATTTGTTTTCCAAAAGACAGCTTTTAGGATAATTGCAGGACTTTCTAAAATTCATTCATGGAGAGAAGCATTTAAACCTTTTAAAATTCTCACTCTATATTGCATTTATATATTTGAAAACATTCTTTATTTTAAATTTAAACGTGAACACGTCCAAAATAATAACCTGCACAATTACCACATTAGGATAACTTGTAACTATTGTGCTAAATAGCACAGATTAAATTTTTTTAGTAAGATGCCTTTGTAAACAGAAGCTTACAGTCTGATAGATACAGTAAGGATACTCTGATGAAGGTTTGAGCTCTAGTTTTGGTGATATCTATTCCTCATTAGTTTTATAAATTCAAAATTTGGACATTAAGCTTCATAAAACCTTTTGGAACTATTATTATGTTGTTTTTGTGATATATGAGTGTTAAAATAGGATTATTTTACAGAATATACATGCCTTTGTATCGCTTTAATCATTCTGAAATAATAATAATACTACTCTCAGCATTTATAATGATAAATTTTGGAATAGTGATGTGATACCCGGGTTTACATAATGTGCACCTACAACAATATATTAGGTTACAATAATAATATATTTGTAATAGTTTAGTGTATTGCTCATAAAATAATGATATAGTTAATAGGTTAATTTACCTTGATTTTTTTCTGTCCAACAATTCTCAATTATGCATCAGGATTACTGGTTTTGATAGAGTAAGATTGTCATCATAAGAATGTTGGTTCCTATAATGATCATTCCTCCATTGTTACTAAACAAACTATTTATCTAACTAAATCAATACAATAATTTTAAATGAATGTTCTTAAGAGCTACATAGTTTTTTATCGTGGAAGATGTCAATTTTTTGTACATTGTATTGCAGGTTTTGTTGAATGTAATTAGTTGATATAATTTTGGTTTAAACAAATTTTCACTATATACTATGTTATTTTGTACTAACCAGTTAATCATATTGACCTTTTTGGAGTTGCTTGTTGGATTCGGATATAAATTAATATTATGGTATGGAGTCTATACCACATTGTCTATAACTAAAACCGATTTTGGAGACAAATTTGGTATCAATTTTCCTTTAACCATTATTTATATATTTTTTAATTCATAGCATCATGGTAGTCCCCTGATTTTTGCCCAGATTTAAAAACTAACAGAGCATTGTCCATTCTCATTACCAGCATGAACAATCATAACATACTGACCCTTTATTATTGTGGTGAGGAGTCACTATAAACTATAGTCCGCTGTTCTAGCTCTATTTTACCCATATGTTATTCTTCTTTATCAGTACTTTTCTGTTATCTATGGACTTTTTCATCGGAATCCCATTTCCTAATAACTTGATGCAAATCCCATTTTCTGCTTTAATTTTTTTCCGTTTATCACTGGCAATGTGTATTTAGTGTTAGACGATAAATGTACGAATATTTACCAGCTATGACAATACTTTGAGATAAATTATTTTTTTTACAATGCCAAGTAGAACACCAATGTTTACACTTTCATGTTATAAATGACTAAAGCAGTATTACCCCACCACTCTAATAGCTGGCTGCAACCGACTTCATTGTCAGGGGATTACCATTTACAGAAATACCTGTAAATCTATTAATTTATAGGTCTAATTGAAGTACCTGTCTAATTTTAGAATAGGATGGTAGTATAAAGTTTTAGTATTGTTGGTTGATTCAAAATTAAGCTTGAAACCACAAACTATTTACTCAAAAACAAGTTAATTAAATATATAAGGATCTCTTACATTTTAAAATCAGTTGTTTCTTTTTCTTGTTGTTTAAAATTTCCTTCCGAAAAAGAGTTATCATTGTTTATAACTCAATATCCCAGACAGGTATATTACCTTGGGATTAATCTATGTATTGTTCGTTAAATGTCCAGGTTGTGTTTACTTTTAATTTTGTAAATAAGTTTAAGGTTATGTTTATATTTTTTTGTAGATAATTGGTGCTTTATTTTGTTTCTTGTGAAGTTATGTATGAGTAATAATATATTTATTATCTGTTTTGTGAAATTCAGAAAGAAAAAAATAATTTCAACTCTCTTATTCGCCCATTTAATTTTTGAATAATTAATTACAAAGTGAATTTGTTTTTCCCCAGTTATAGCAAAGAAGCAAAACCAATTATACTTTTTGATTTTATTTTGTCCTATTAATATAGTAGCTGTTGATTTTAAAAATTAGTGAAACTTAAAAAGTAACAAGTGCCTAAAATGGAAAAAGTGATTTTCATATACAAACAGGGGAAAATTTGTGATTTTATCTTCATTGACATTGTTTTTTACACATAAAATTAAAAGATGCACAAATACTGAAATTTATTAATTTAATAATTTTACAATTTATTGTACAAGTAATTACACAAGAGCTGTTTTAAATGAAAGAATTTTTTGTCATACCAAAATTTTATTTATTTTAAAACTTGGTCTCCTTTTAGCCTGATACACTTTGTCCAACTATTTTCCAACTTCTTTAAGGCTTTTAAAAATTACTTTCTTGAACTCTGCAAAATAGACACTTGTTTCAGAGATGACTTCCTAGTTCAATGCAATTTGTTTTCCTCTGAAGCACTTCTTAATGTTTCATCAACAGTTTGAAACATCTGAAAAACTCGCATGAATTATCAAACATGTCCAAACACTGCTTCAAAATCAGATAGTCTTGTTATTCCATTTTCGATCAATTTTTTCCATAAAATAATAAGATTTTGTTTTTCTTCTTACAAGTCAAAATGTAATTACTTCATACATTTTTTTTTGATTTTGTATTTCAGGTTTTAATTAATTAAATTATTTAATAACTCTAAAATATAATAATAAAATAATGATTCTTTTAAAAATGAACTGTACTATATTTATTTATGTAAAAATTTAGGTGTTAACTCTTTAAGGTTCTGTTTCTTTACAAATAATGTCAAAATATAAATAGCAGGAAGTCGGAATTTAATTTAAAATGATTTAGTTAATGTCAAACATTTGATTTTGTGTTTTCAATTTTTTATATAAAAAAATGAAGATAATTAAATTAGAACAGATTGGTAAATAGATAGTTGTTAATGCCAAAGATAATGTGTTGTACAAATAACAACAAAGGTAATTTATTTATTTTATAAGATATAAGTTTGTAGCAATTAGATTTTGTATTCAAGTTTTAAACAATAAATTATTTCGTTACAAAGAAACAATTTGTTATTTAACCTTATTCTCTTCATTGAATATCAATGTGGATTACAATTAAATTTGTAAAATGTTTAAATAAACATCAAATCACACACATTTGTACACACATTTGTTTATTTGCCTGTAACAATTAAGAAACAAAATTTAGAGACAGCAGGTCATATTGTTAGGCACTAGCCTATTAATGAAGTCGGTCTTGCATTAGTTTATTGTATTTGTTTTCAAATTGATGTGTTTCACAACAAAATATTTCCAATTGGTATAATTGATACAAACTAAATTATGTGAGTAGAGAAAATAACAATTTTTTACAATTATAATATACCCTCCTCTATAGCTAGCTTTGCAGACATCAGTCCATTAACTTTCTATCATCCCAATACAATTGACTCAAGTTATCAGAGGTCCTATGCTTTAGTTCCACATTTCTGCTCTAAAGAAGGAGGTCTTTTTCCTAATAGATTGTTTATACACAAGCATAATAACAAATATAAATAGGCTTGTTGACACACAATATCTTGGCAAGTGAGGGCAAAATGAGGAGGTTGTTTCCAAAAAGTACTACATCCATTTTCCAAAATTTTTCGGTAACTTAAAATTTTGTTTAAAAATTTAAAATATTTTTGTTTTATAAAACCATTTAAAAAAAATTAAACAGCTATTAGACTACTATTATTGCCATTAATATTGTGGTTATTACTTAATTTTTAGTTGAATTATTGAAGAATAAAAATTTGCATAAAATGGATTTAGTACTTTTTGACTTTTAACATGTATATAGGACATTTTGGAAAAAATCAAAACTGATAAAGTACTTTTAGGAAAGAAACGCAGATTAGCAAACGAAGTTAATTGAAATGCAATTTATTTATTCTTATAAAAATTAGTGTAAAAAGACCTTAACATTCTAATTCAAAGCAAATAATCATCTAAAACTTAAACATAAAAAAATGTGGTTTTTACGATATTTTTGGTAAGTCTTTAAAAAATATCTTCACAAACAATATCAATATCATTTTCAGTTTCACCTGATGATGGCCCACCGCTGGCATTCACTAAGCACTTCTTGTAAAATTCATCTTCTTCATAGTTAATTCCTATTTTTTGTAGTAAATTCTTAACGTCATTTACTTTGGCTTCTGACATATGATTAAACCTTTTTACTTGATGTAGATTCAACACAATATTGGCAATATTTTTTTTTTGATTTTGTAATACTATGTTGCGTTCCAGACCCTTCACTATAAAACTGTTGAATTGTTAAAAGTAGTGGTTTTTCATAGTTAAATTTAATTACTTTTGCATCAGTTATATTGAATCCTTTGTTAATTCTCAAGAAAGGCTTAACAGATTCCTTCCACGTTTGTATGATTACTTCTTTATTAGTATGCAAAGTATCAACTGATGATAGAATTTCGTCGTATTCTTTTGGATAGATGATACTGTCTCGTTTTTTAATTTGTTTTTCTACTAATCCAAAAGCTCTATCTGCCGGTAAATAAGAATGTCCTTTCACTGGAAAATACATGCCAATAAACTCCATATTTACAGTCAGGATCTTCAAATTTTTCTTTGTACAACTCGCACATTTTTTTAACATTTAAGCTTGACGGCAAGTATGACCGGAGTGGAGTGTTGTTTCTTCCATAGTGACGTTCTCTACATTTTAACTGTTTAATGTGTTCAATAATTTTTTGCTTTCGATTTTTCTGAACTGCATTATTTCTGGCTCCACCTCGATGTTCAACCAAATTCTCATCTGGCGTTGCTATAATTTTAGCAGCTCGCTCAATTTTCCTACGACCAACTGATAATATACTCATGAATGTTGATTTACAAACTGGTGTTTGACCATACGTTCCTTGAACAAAAAAATTTGTTGACAAATTTTTTGTTCTCTTTCCGGATTCTTCATCAACTCGTCTTCTTTTTACAGCTGAGACTGTTATGTGTCTTTGAATAAATTTTGTTTCTTCAACAGCAGTTTTCAGCTTCACATATTTTCCATGGAACTGTTCTATCTCTGCCTGGGTTAGGGTATCAGCTTTGCAAAACTTTTGGTTTTTATGTTTACAGTTTATAGCAAAACCTTTATCTCTACCTTTTTTCTTTTCCAACTGAAGTATCTTTTTTTTCCACTTACTTGGATCTGATATTCGTTTCCTTGATTTCTCAGGAGGCGTCTCTTTGCAGAAGTCCCACATATCATCGTCACTTTCACCATTAAAAACACTGTCTCCCATTGTCCTCCGCAACGACAGTAGATGAAATGTTGATACCATTCAGGGGCAGATGTTTCAAAATGTATATGCCAAAAAAACCTAAGAAGTATGGCATTAAAGTAATATGTTTGACGGATGCAAAAAGTTCATATTTGCTAAATGCATATTTGTACACAGGTAAAGGGAGTGATGGTGTTTCATTGTCTACAGAAGAGAAGAAACTGAGTATCCCTACCCAAGCTGTTTTTCGTGTTTGTAAACCTATTGAGGGTTCAAATCGAAATGTTACCGCAGATAACTGGTTCAGTTCTCTAGAGGTTTGTGATGAACTTTTGAAACGCAACATGACCTATCTTGGAACGGTTAGAAAAGACAAGAAGTTTATTCCGGAAAAATTCTTAGCAAACCCAGCAAGGCCAGTTTTGTCAAGCCTGTATGGATTTAGAGGACCAACTACGATTCTCGGCTATGTGCCGAAAAGCAATCGAGCTGTGTGTCTGATTTCCACAATGCATGACAAGGTCGAGACCAATGAAGAGAAACGGAAGCCTGAAATGATATGCTATTACAACAAGACAAAATGTGGGGTCGACTTGTTGGACATGAAATGTGCAGTGTTCACATGTAGTAAAAAAACTAGGAGATGGCCCATGGCCGTATTCTATTGGATGGTTAATAGTGCATGTGTGAACTCATTTATAATTTATATGAGTTACTCAGGTACACCGTTGATGTCAAGGTTCGAATATGTCAAGCTTTTGGGCTGCATGCTTATTGCTCCCCATCTTCACAAAAGAGTGGCAGAAGTTGTAAATCTTCCAAGAGGTTTGAAGTCTATTATACAACAAGTTTTGGCAGCAAACGACAATTAGCAACAGGAACAACAGCGCCTCCGACATCATCAGGAAGAGGAAGAGGAAGAACAGCATGATCAGCCACAACGAGAACAACAACAGCTCCAGCCAGAAGTACCAAATGACAAGATGGCAAAAAGAAAAACACGTGGTTCATGTCCTTACCAAAAGCAACGAAAAACTGCCTACATGTGTATAGCCTGTGAAAAGCCTATATGCATGGAATGTAGTAGAAGACTTTGTATTGAGTGTGCAAAAGACAAAAAGGCCTAAAACACGACCTAACGTTTGTAACTAAGGTACCGTACTTCTTTACATTTTCATTTTTTGACATTATTGCACTTTTTCTTATTACTGAATAGAATTTTAGTATTTATGTATTCATTCTATATGTAACTATATTTTCTTAGAAATTACTTAGCTAAGAGAAAAATTCATATTTGTTTGTCAAGACATTTACTTTTATGTTTGTTGAAAAAATACATCAAATTATATTATATTCTTTCTTTTTAACTTATATATTTTATTATTGTCTTTAGTGTTGGGTTAATATTAATCAACATTAACTGTTTTGTAATCTTTTTTACATTTTAAGATAAAAAAATCAATTTTTTATATTTCAAAGAACAAAACTTGCGATTTTTATTATTCAAGATTTTATTTTATTTTGTCATTATATAAGTTTATATTAGTTATACATTGATTTTATTTTGTGAAAAGTCAATGATATTTACATAATAAACCGTTTTTAGAGATATCTGTCTGTTATTGCACCTTAAATTCTCAATTTAAACACAAAGGGTAAAATAGCGTTCTCTGAGACCTGGTGTTTCCGTTAGTGTTATAAAAATCATGTTTCGGTATAAGTGTTAACCGAGTCTGGAAAGTGTACCCTGAGTAGGACCTCTGCCGTTTCTTCCCTGGTTTCTGTAAATTTACCACTTAGGCCTATATGACTCCCCATTGGGGTTAGGGGTGTTAGGAAAAAGTTAATATTAGGTTATATTAGGAAGAAATCATATTCACAAAGCTCAGAATGACCCAACTATTGTGAAACAATTAAAAAAATGTTGAAATGCTTGACTTGCAAACTCAACTAGGTTACCAAGACTCCTAAAGGTATATAAGCGATCAGCAGGATTTGGAGAGCTCTCTTGTCTTTTTGGAGCTTGGAAGATACACGGCTGTGTTGCTGGCCGTGGTGGAAGATGGCCCAGGAAATCCACTCAACAAACCGTAAGCAAGCATTTCTATTTTTATAAAATCACTAATAAAATGTAATCTCATTTATTTAAAGAATAACAATAGTTGGAATACTTCTGGGCTTTGAATAAATACTATTGTTTTGTTTTATTGTTTAATTAAATTCCTATTATTGTATTAAAGTTTTGTAGTTAAATTATTGTATTAAAGTTTTGTATTTAAATTATTGTATTAAAGTCTTGTAGTAAAGCGTTGTAGTAGCGTTGTTTATTCCTAACAAAAGTATCAGGGAAATGGACATAAGTTTCATGTCAAAGATAAGAATCAATAAAATACTGAACCACTGATCTGATATTTAATTAATAAATAAGAACCCAGGCATATTTTTGAGGGCCGTTCATAATAGGGGGCTGAGACAGGTATCTTATGATGTCTTGGTCCTTGGGTTGTATGATCTATTTCCCCACAGAACTTCCTTCAGGATTCACATCTTGCTTTTTTAAATATTTTTACTATATTCGGTGAGGGATTGTTTGTAAGCCTCCCATCTACTGTATCGTTTGGCTATATTGAACAACCGCCTAACCGGTTTCCTTTGCTCAGAGAGTAATTGAGTCCTACACTTGGCTAAATTCCTATTTACTCTCTGTATAAGAGGACAATTTTCATGAAAGGAGTCCACAACGTTGTTAGTCAATCTACTTGTGATCGACCTCTCAAACACTTGAAGGTTGATTTTTTGGTTCTCCTATCTAGTGTTGCTGGGATTCCGAAACGGGTTAACCGATCTATTATCTAATTGGAATTCTATAATTATTTGTCCATGATCTGACACCGACAGCTCATCTAACACACACCATTTACTTACTGCATTGTGTATACCATTAGTTTCAAGTGTAAGATCCATAACCTCACTTCTAGTCTTAGTGACAATGGTAGGTGTATTTCCTGTATTAAAAATATAAAGATTAGATACTATAATATAAGAATGTAAAAGACTCACCTATATTGTTCGTGTCACTGCTGCCCCACACTGTATGATGTGCGTTGGGATCTGCTCCAACCAGGAATTCAAAATCCCTACTCACACAGTGCTCCACCACCTTCTTGAAACTTGCGGGCGGTGGATTGTCAGGATCATGTGAGAAATAAGCAGAAGTGAAAATTAGCTTCCAATTTGAGCCCACACGTAGTTCAGTGCTTACCACTGTAGTATCTCTGGAACATAGAGAAGATAAAACAAGTATCTCAAAGTTATTCCCTATTACTATAGAAGTTCTAGATTTATCAGTAAATTTATCATACACTAACTTACATGGTCTCAAGAATAGCTCTGCAATTCTACCGCCAGTCACCCAAGGTTCTTGTATCAGGGTGTCGGCGACAACTTTCTGTTTAAGCATCCTTCGTAAGACAACGGTTGCTGCCTTACTGTGATAAAGGTTTATTTGAACCACCCTCATCCTTCCTTGGATTGGAGATGACTCTGAAGTCCACTTTGGAGAGGCTCAGATCCATTCTGTACACTACTGCTTGAGTGACTTTAGTGACGCCTCGTCCATCACTAGTACCAGAGTCTGACCACATTTCTACAGCTTCCTATCGACTACTCTACAGTTCTGTATCTTTAATTTTTTGTTTTGGGTTTTTATCATTTTCTTAGAGTTGGGTAAATTTAATCTCATTTGGGTTGGGAGTTTGCTTAGAGATTTAGGTACCCAGACCAGCACCTTCGTTGTTCTGAGCACCACCCTAACTAGATCCACCTTTAGTACTATCCTTCTTCGATGGTAAGGACTTTGTCCATTAGCCACTTTTTGGCTGTCTCATCAACATCTGTGATTTGGAGAGCTCCTTTCTCCAGATAGGAGTTATGGAATTTGGGTGCTGTATTTTCCTCATCTAAAGACAGTACTTCCCGTACAATTATCTCCTGAATCGTGTCCGAGTGTTCTTCTGTTAGATTTTATGGAATTATCACCATCTTGTAGGCTTTCAGGACATCTTTGGTAGACAAGTCTACGGTCTTACGATCCTGACTCTTGTACATCCTAACACCATAGCGAGGTCTTTTCATTTCGTCTGCTCTTGGTGAGCTCCCATCAGACCTTGTCATTTTGGGTTGTTGACTAGCCCGGTTTGTTACGCCCGAGCTTTCCCCATGTTTGGGTTGAATGTCTCCTCCATATATCCTCTATGTGGTTTTATATTCCTAGGTTTAATATCTAGACACTGTGCCACTGCTTCATCTCTTCTCATTTATGCTTTTGCGCTCCTGAGAGTTGTTTTTTGGTAATATTGAGATGTTCAACTCCATCCCTAATTCTCTCTGCAGCAGGGTGATTCAGCACTGTTTGAGTGCCTACGTCCTGCTGCAGAGTTTGAGGAGTAGATTCTACAGGGGTGTTTTCATCCCCAATTTCATCCACCCTTACCTAGTTGCTTCTCCTTGAGTTGTCTTTTGCGAACTGCCCAAGGTCATCTACTTTTTCTGGTTTATTGTGTGCCATAAAAGTCCCAGGAGTAGCTTGGGAAGTATAAGTCCACCCATTCAGAGCCCCCTACGTATGAATAAGGCTAGGTTGGAACTAGAGTTCGCCTAGTATCCAGAGTTTGCATATTTAAGATCAGACATCCCTCTGTGCACCCATCCATTGACATATCCTGTTCCACCTAGGATTGGGGAAATAAGCAAATTGTGAAGATAGTTGGAGCCAATTAGAAATAAATGTCCACATGTGCCCAGAGCATCTTGGAACAGAAGCAGATGAAAGATAGGGGGTTTAAATAGGAAAAGGGTAATTGTCCATTTATACTGATGGACATTCGGTTGCCAGAGCCTCGTCAGCATTCTCAGGGTGTACTATTTTTTTTTTTTTTTAAGGTGAGGTTGACACTCCTATGGGAGAGGTTATATTTTGCGCATCCACATACCTTACACCCCTCGTTGCAACATTTAATGACTCTTATTAAAATAGTTTTGGCTGGAAAGATGTCAATGGAGGTACTGTGCTAGTTTCTATTTTCTATATTATTGCTCCTCATTGCAACATTGAGCAGATATATATTCAAATAGATTTCGCAATCAACTGTAATGAGCTCTGCTTGTACAAACTTCAATCACCAAATGAATACAAACACAATTTTTCACAATAATCACATACTTGGGTGTATATTTGTTATATATATACCAAGTGTCCTAAAAGTCCCATCCCCCTATTATTATTTTTTATTAATGGAAATGGACAAATTTGCTTTAGGGAAATTTTAGATAACCAAAGGAGGAGTTTTTTTGAAGTATCAAAATTTTCAACCCTTACCCCCAAAATGGGGTAGTTTGGGGGTAATTTAAGAATTTTAAATAGCAACCCCTATTGAGTTATACCTCATTTTAAACGCCTTTTAAAAATAAGAATAATGACGTAAACTAGAGGTCTCTAAGTTCATCCTATCCTCCTTTGGTTATCTAAACTTTCCCCAAAGCAAATCTGTCTATTTCCATTAATAAAAAAAATAATAGGGGGGGGTGGGACTTTTAGGAAACTAGGTATATATATATATATATATATATATATATATATATATATATATGTAATATTTTATTTGTATTATTATTACTTCTATTTTTATCTATTTTTTTTATATATATAGTTTTTTTCTTTTTGTTTTATTTGAATTTTCTTCTTTTGTATATTTGTGTAGGCTTATATGTATATTTCTATTATTTTTGTTTTTCATTTTTATGCATTATGCTTGGGTAAAGGGTTTTTTTTAGGGGGGGTATACCAGTCCTGTTTGTGATTAATTAGTATAGGATCGAGCTGTATTAATGTTGTATATCTTATTTGGTTTTGCATATTTTGTATTATATTTCCTTACATTTTGTATCATTGAATATATTGTGAAAGCATTCAGCAGTGTCAGTAGGGTTTGTGTGCATGCAAAAATTGAATCATTAAAAGGTTATCATGTATTTGGGCAGTAAAAATGTTGATTGAGGTATGTTAGTTTGTCTTTTGTATATTATATGACTTGCTCTTCATTGTAAAACTAACCAGATCTAATTGAAAAAGTTTTGACAGTAAAGATGAAAATATCACATTGATGTAGAGTAGTATCTTGTTTAGCTTATTGGATGGCTAATTCTTTTCCAGTGACTCTTATATAAGTTGGTATCCATTGGAAGGTGATTTCCTTGCGAACTCAATCATAAGCTTCATATCTTTATTTCTAGATGAAATTGCTTGAATAGTTGCTGTAGAATCAGTAATAATAATTGTAGGACTAGTGGGATTGCTTTTGTTTCAGCATCAAAGTTTGTTTTGTTGTGTCCATCTGAGATATAAATACATCATACTTTTCGTACAAAAAAAGTAGGAAAAGTCCTAGTTTCAGCAACTCGTGGTGATTTACGGATCACTACTCCCTTAAAATTCAAATTATTTGTTTTTAATTTTTAGCCACATAAAAATTTACTCCTTAAATTAGTTATTAAATTAAGTTAAAATGAAATTATAAAATTTTGTCTTTATAGTATTATTATTGGATTATGACTTATCGTCCTCCCCCCCCTCTCTTCTTAGTCATCGAACACTGTGAAACGAGCTTTGTTTGTGCATGAGCTGAGTAGTCTGTGTGCACCTGTGATGGAGGATTCATCAGGGCCAACGACTCAACAGTTAAATTTGTGAATTGTGTTAAATTTATTTGTCCTGCTAAAACTCCAGGAATATGCCCATGGAAGGTCCTTGGTTTTAAATTAAGCGCATTGTGTGTTTTCGGCAATGTAATATTTAGGTAATGGATATATGGCTGTGTTTGGCCCATCCTATTAGTCATGTGATTGTGCATTTTAGTGCTTGATTATTATAATTCCCTTCGTTAAGTGTTAGATCTAGTTAGCTAGATTAATTAGTTATTAGTTTGAAAGGCTCATCAAAATTGCTAGTTGACTAAGATATGTCCTATTGTTAGGTTATACGACAGCATGATCCAACAACCGGATCACATCATTAAGATAGATCCACGGCCTCAACAAATCCCACCATAACAATAAATAAATCCCCAAAACCATTATCATTCTTTGCAAACTTTGTAATAATACATTGAATACAGACTAACCATATTAACTTTTTTTATTAATTTTAATTATTAAGATTTAACATGAAGTTAAAAGAAGGATAAATTTAAGGTGCAAAAGTGAACAACTTTGTTATTAACTTTAATCCTGAATAATACCTTATATAGTAAATTAACATAATTTTATTTTACAGAAATTTAGTGTAGACATTCCATGGTGTTAACAAAATTCCATGAAATAAAACAATATTCAGGAGTTAAATTTTCAGGCTTTAAATAAAGGACTTGTCAGGGTATTTTTTTTTTTTACACAGTGGTGCATAAAATTGAAATATCCTAAATATGACTTGCTTGAAGATTGGATTTTCTTTTAAGATATTGGTATAATCAGAATAACATGGTTCATCATTTCCATACCTATTTAATGAATCAGACGAAAGGAAAATAAATTGGAGACAAATATTTTTAAAGTATTGATGATGGTAAACTTCTCCTTCAAAATCTAATGACTCTTGGGAGCGATGGCTAAAATGTAAACTAAACAAGAAGCGAGATTTAAACTTTGGAACTTGTAATTTACATGTTGTACATTGTGCCTTTGGAACAGTGAAAGAGTTTGGAAGCAATATTTCAGCTCTAGGTATAGATGTACACAATATTTTTGTAAGCTTTCCCCAGTTAGAGTATATGAGATTAATAGTTTACAAAATGAATATGGAACTTGAAATGTTTAAAGCATCTTGATTTGCAGATGGTTAAAATTATGTCCAGCACTAGAAAAATCAAGAGCCAGTGGACTGGGATCAGTAAATACTCCTTAAAAGAACTACTGAAGAGAGACAACAATTTGTCAGGGAAAGCTTGATACCAGCTGATTTTAAAATGTGTTAAAGCACTCAAGAGAACTATGATGCAGCTAAACTACCTCTTTACAATTTCAAATAGCTTGCAATATTTAAAAAAAAAAAAAATTTAATGTGAAGAACTTTCAATTCATATTTTTTAGGCATACATAGATATGATAGTTTGAAAGTTAAAGGAAAATCTATTTTTGAGTTTAATGTTTGAAATTCTCCTCCAATAACTGAGAATTAAAATAAACCTAACTTGGAATCGATGTTAAGACAGGAAAAGTTTTGAATAAGTTGCGCCAAAGCTCCAGAAAGAACAACTTTTATTTATGTGTGAACTCATTGAGAAGCTAACACAAAATGTAATTGACAAAATTTGTAATAAAAGGGACAAAATAACTATAACCGGATAATCTATCCAAACCATGGAGAGTACAATTTGTAAAAAAACATTCCACTAATATATAATTTGTTTGGCCTTTAATCTTGATATTTTAGTAAATGAATAGAAAACACTATAATGTAAAGATATATCAAAAGACTGGTTCAGCATTGTAAAGATGGACGAAAAAGTAAGCTGAAAAGTTGATTCATAATTATAGCAAAATTTTATGAAGAATAGAATACATTCAAAAGTAAGGGAGAATTTTCTTAACTTACTTTTATGGTATGGTTTCATGGACCATTTAGGATCACCTATCTAGATTAAGCTCACATTCTGCAGTTTGGATTGATAACATAATTATTACTAAAATATGTATATTACACAAGAGAGTAGACACTTATTCAGTTAAGTTTATCTCACCATAGAATTGTTGACACATATTTATTTATTTTTTTTTAATGTAAGAGATTTTAAACATTTTAGGACTTATAAAAGATGTTTCCCCCCAAAAAATGTGTTGGATTTCTTGAGTTAGCTTGTAATTATTCTCTGGAATAAGCTGCTTTTTTTCAGTTCAGTATAACTTTATGATACTTTTAAACTATGTTTTGAACAATACTCTCCTCTTAAATGTTGCACTCTTTCTAAAGATTATAAAACAAGAGTGCAAGCTCTAACAATACTTATTAGTTATTATATTATAATTTCGGAAATAATATATAAATCAAAATTATGAATTAATTAGTCATACCTTGGATTGACAACATATAAGGAAAGTTATTAAATGATGAAGTCCAAATATATTTTTTAACATTAGCTCTGAAATATTTAATTTTATTTGAACTTATTTTTCAATTACTTTTGTTTTTTATTTTACACTATTTGCTCAGGGGGGGGGGGGCTATTTAATGAACAATTAATACAGTGAGTGAAATTTTTAACAATACAGAGATTTAGTTTCCAATTAAAGTCTATAATTAGTACAATACCAAATCCACTTTTGTTGTATTCCTATGTAAGTAATCCAGTGCTGATAGCTGAGTGAAGAACTTTCACTTTATTACTTGTTAACGATGTTCACCAAACACTACACTGTGCTAAATAATAAAATAATTCACTTCAAATTACCACGACAATGCACTCAACACTTTGTAGACGTACCTCCTTAGTACGGCAACGAAGATTACTAATGTGTTAAATACTTTTACTTTGTAAAAACAAACACGTGTTAAAAACAATTATTACTTTACTATTACTATAACTGGATTTATAAATTATTATAGGAAATATCAATTTCTACATTAAGAATACTTTTGGCGTTACTTCGCCAACCCTATGCTGTGCGTTTCTCCCTAAGACTTCCCTATATAATTTTTACTTTTCGATGCTAAAAATACTTACTCCCTCTCTTTAATTTACTTTAACCAATGAACGTAAACATCTACTTTTTGTCAGCCAATCAAATTTTAAGGTTTCAAAATTGTGACCGTTTAGAAAACGGTTGTTCCGTTACTTTTTATGAGTTTTGTGTGTGATTGTCCTTAAGTTTCTAATATTATAGCTGTTTATGACTTAATTGCCTACAGTAATTCTGAGTCTAATTTAAGTGTTTTTCTCTCTTTTTTTTAAAGTTGTGAATGGTGTTCTGACTGATTTATAACATATTTCCCTACCGCTTTACCTTTGTCAGCGATCACTAAACGTTTAATTTGTGTCAAACAAATGTATCTATTTCTATATTCTTTTAAAAATATTAGACCATTACTGGAAAGCTTATTGATTTCGTTATAAAGCATACTGAATAACTCAGAGACTAAAGTGTCTAGTTGGCATAACAGGGAATTGCATAATATTATAAAACATTCTACTAACCCTAATGTACACAATTCTTATTTTAAAAAATCTGTAAACAACTTTGTAATTTAGTGAAATAAACAAAATTGTTATAAAATTTTAACGGTTCTAGCTCTCTCAACCAGAATAACTACTAATTGTAGCTTCCCAATTTTTTTTACGATGATGGGTAAACCCAAATGTTTGAACCCTCACAGAGGTTGAACCAGATATCTCTTACCCATGAAGTAAGAGTGTTGACTATCAGACGAGCCGGAGGCTCCACATATAAAGTCTTCCTGAAATTCTTTTTAATGCAACATTTAGACTCTCCCACTTTCCATCCTTTTGGAAAATGTCACAGATAATTATGATACATAAGTCTGGCAAACAAGCCAATAAAATCACTTCATACCAGCTATCAGTCTCAAGCCTAGACTATCTAAGCTATGGGAAAGAGTTTTACTAGCCAAACTTGAATTAAGCGTTAACGATACTAACTTACTACAACAACATCAGTTCGGATTTCGTGAACATCACTTTACTATGGAACAATTGCATATCATTTAACAAAAAATCAGATAATGCTTAGTGATGAGGGAATATTCCTATTTTGCATTCTTGGACATCCAAGAAGCCTTTGAAAAAGTCTGGCATTACGGCCTACTGAACAAAAACAAGAACTTTCTACCACACTCGATGTTCCTCTTACTGTCTAATTAAGTAAAGTCCACTTAATGTAAGGACCTGCCTGATAGAGATTTTTAGGTAAAGCAAGGAAAGGCTAGGTCCTCTCTCTATGACTACTCAACGGGTGTACCACAGGGCTCGTTTCTTGGTCTGTACTTTACAATAGGTTTATGTGTGATATACCACAATTACCGGATGTTACTGTTTCTACAATTGCATATGATCCTGTCTTTCTCTCATGCAGTGATGCAGTGATGACTCCAATTAAGCACATAGTTAATTACAAAAATAATCAGATATCACAAATATCTGGCTAAAAAAGAGTTGAATAAGTGTGAGTGCTTTTAAGTTGCAACACATCACATTTTAACTTAGAAAGAGTAACTATTACTCTATAAAACTTGGAAAGTATATATTTTCACAATCCACAAGTGTAAAGTATTTGGGATTCAACTTGGATCGCTTGGTATGAAAGAAAAATATCAAGAATAAAAGATATTTAATCAACAGTGAATTTATAAATCTTCATTGGCTTCTGTGTAGACAATCTGCCATGTCACTCAACAAAACAAGCTATTGGTGTATTGCTTGATCCTTACCACCATCATTATTATTGCACTGAACAATCCCTCAGATCTCATTTTTTTTGTATGGTTATATCTAAAATAGAGCTAATACTAATAATTTTGTATAAAATAAAATAAAAATAATGTATTTTCTTCCTAATTTTAATTTAGTTACTATGATTACACAATAAGATAACAATGTGTATAGAACAACTTCGATATATCCAAATATTGTAATCTATCAAAAATTAGCATTAAAATATCTAATTATTGTTTATACTAATGATACTAACGACGGTACTTGATAGAATTCCATGTTATATAAATAAAACACACACAAATTCTTTTGTTAAATTCTACAATTTATTGGTCTAGCCATACATTAAAGTCTTTGTATAAGCCTCATCAATGCAGAAACTTGTGAAACCATGGTCGACTAGACCAATGAATTGTAGAATTTATCAAAAGAATTTGTATGTTTTATTTGTATAAATATCTAATTGTTCGTTGATGATCGTTAACCGACATGAGATCAGAACGGGAAAACTAAGATGTTGGCTGACAGCCAATATGAGAATTGTAAGGGTTAAGCCAATTTGGACTTATAGCATCCAACATGGGTCACTGCAAGTAAATTTAACATCCAATGCTTGCAGAGGGTCCAAAATAACATTCAAAGTGTTAATGCTGATCTGCCATGGTATGCATGCAACACATAAATCCAAGACTATTTGGAGATGCTAACCATATTGGAAGATATCAAACAATTTAAAAGGAATTACAAAGTGAGTTTATCTGTGCATCCTAATGCTCTTGCCAGCATGTTCCTGACATCAAACACCACTAGAAGACTGAAGCAGTCACTGAATAATTAAGAGAGGGCAGAGCAGTTACTCTTTCCCTGTGAAACGTTATCTTTTCTGACCACACATCAGATCATTGTCTTTAGATTGGTAGCAAAAAAGGGGGGGAAGATTATACATACATTTTGATGGAGGTACCTGGGTATTTTTACAAAATTAGCATTTTGGTGTAAAAAAATATTAGTGCTTACTATTGAATATTCACATGACCTAAAAGAAAGACTATTAATTTATTTATTTAGATGAGATCTACTTGAACATCAATCTGTAGTCCACCCTGGCGAAATCCAGGTCAATTAAGGATATACACAAAAAGCCCGATGTCCAAGTGGGCATAGCTAACATCACATATAATTTTTTTTTTAATACAGTAATTGCATAATTCATTTACCCGAAAAATCCACACAGAAAAAATATTCCCTGAAATCTTTATTTGGAAACTTCATGTAATAGTTCAGTTAGTGAAATTTTTTAATATTTAGCCAAATGTAAAAGGAAAAAGTAATTATTTAATGTTAGCATTGGTTAGATTATGAATTAAAGTTGTTAATTTTGAATAAATATTATCGGTAATGTAATTTCAATAACAGAATTTAGGAAAACTATATTTTGAAACAAAACAAATGACGTAAAAATATCGTACAAAATTTCACCCTCAACCATCCCCAAAACCAAATAAAAATGAACCAAAACTAATCTCCACCAAAAATGTCAGTTTGGTCGTTGTCATGGACATTAAACAAATATTTAAATAAGGGCTTAAATTTGTTTACTTGTTTCCAGGGCCGATTTAACCCATACGCGAACTACGCGGCCGCATATGGTGCCACGAAAAAGTGGCGCCAACGGGACACAATGTTTTTTTTTTTTTTTGTCAGAAGACAAAATTGTAAACAACTGAACCATTTTCAATTGGTCTTACTGACAAGTGAACAACTTATTTTGTTTTTTCGCTCAGAGTTCAACTAGTTCAAGTATCAAAACACCACACCAAAGGTATTTATTCTGTTTGTACTTACAGCGCTTGAAAAATGCGTATACATAGTTGTACAGCACTTCAACTCAAGGCATTGATTTGCAGTTTGGCACATTGCTGAGTTTGATGTAGTTATGGCAGAACACATTAGAAGAGTGTCTTCCAAAGAATCAAAAGTACACTATTTAAGTAAAGAAATACAGAACGAATTCATTAACTTACTTTCCACTCAAATTCAAAACAGCATTTTAAGTGATCTGAAAAAGGCAAAATACTACTCAATTATCTTGAACTGTACACCAGATGTCAGTAGAACAGAGCAAATGACAATGGTTGTTAGGTTTGTCGATGTAGTAAAGAAACCAGAGGTATCCATAAAAGAACATTTTTTGGGTGTTGTCCCTGTTAAAGACTCCTCTGGCGAAGGGCTCACAGAATGTCTGTTGAAGGAATTGGAGAGACTAGATATCCCTTTACAGAACATGAGAGGACAGGGCTATGACAACGGCTCTAACATAAAGAGAAAGCATGCTGGTGTTCAAAAGAGGGTACTTGACTTAAATCCTCGAGCTTTTTTTGTGCCTTGTGGAAATCATTCACTAAATTTAGTGGTCAATGATGCAGCCCTAGTATGCCCCACTGCGGTTAACTTTTTTAGTATTGTTCAAGAGCTCTACAACTTTTTTTCTGTTTCGACACACCGCTGGACGATTCTTACAAACCATGTATCAGTACTTACAGTTAAACCTCTTAGTAACACTCGCTGGGAAAGCAGAATTGATGCTTTGCAACCAATGAGATATTATCTTGATGAAGTTTATGATGCTGCGTTTGAAGCCTCACAAGACACAAAACTTGATGCTTTTGGTAGAAATGCTGCTTTGGGGATCGCAAAAAAGCTGTACAGTTTTCACTTTTTTTGTTGTGTTGTTACATGGTATGAGGTGCTCTTCAAAATAAATATGGTTAGTAAAGCTTTGCAAAAGATCACATCAGACTTGCAAAGCTCAATGAAACTCATTAAAAGTGTCCGAAACTTCCTTGAGAACATGAGGTCTGATGGGTTCAGCAATATGATCACAGATGCTAAAGAAGTTGCGGAAAAAGTTGGAGTTATGACTGAGCTGAAAAAGAAGTGAAAGTACGACCAAGAAAAGTAAAAAAACAATTCTCCTATGAAAGTGATGATGAGCCTGTACAGGACGAGAAGACATCATTCAAAGTTAACTTCTTTTTTGTTACTTTAGATACAGCAATAGCGTCTTTGAAAGAAAGATTTGACCTAATGGAAAAACACAGCAAGGGGTTTGAGTTTTTGTATGCAGTTGGTTCCCTAAAAGACTGGGAAAGTGCGAAGTTGAGATCAGCATGTCAACATTTACAAACTATACTTAGTGACGGAGAAGAGCAAGATATTGATGGCAATGACCTCTTCAAAGAGCTTGAAGTTTTTTCCCGGATGTTCGACCAGTTCGACTCAGATTCACCAGCAGAAGTCTTAAGCTATATTACAACCAATGGCTACGTAAGCACTTTCCCTAACGTTTTTGTAAGTTTAAGGATTCTTCTAACTCTGCCGGTTTCTGTGGCGAGTGGTGAACGGTCATTCTCAAAGTTAAAACTTATCAAGACGTATTTAAGGTCTACGATGTCGCAGGAGCGCTTGGTTGGCTTATCACTAATGGCAATAGAAAATGACGTTCTGAACCAGATTGATACTGACTCAGCAATTAAAGAATTTGCTAAGATCAAAGCTAGGAAAGTTAATTATTAATTGGTAAGAACTTTTGAACATTCTGTATTCTTTTTGTCAAGCTAATACTTCAATTTGGTTTTCGATGTTTTCTACATGTTTAATGTATATAATTAAAAATTCCTTTCTTGTCATCTACCTACAGTTGTTTTTACTAATTTTCATTGTAATATATAAAAACTAATATCGTATCCAAGTTATGCTGTAAAAATTGATTTCACATTTAGAAATAAATTGTTAATTTTAGGTTTTTCTAAAGTGTATATGATGTGTAAAAGTGTAAAAATGTTAAATTTACTGTGAATAATAAACAGTAGTTGAAAAAAGTCTTTTATTGCAAGTATTCTTCTAACCTAAACTTATAAAAAAGTTCTCAAAAAATTTCACAAATAGGGTTTAGTTATGTTAATGGGGGTGGGGTAGGGGGGGAATTCTAGGTGGCGCCGATTCGGGTGTTTGCTTAACTCTGAAAAATTCCAAGAACCGGCCCTGCTTGTTTCATAAATAAGTTCTCAGCATAAATAGTATTTGATTTTAAAGGATTAAAATCAAGGAATTAATCAAGTTTTTTAGGCACCCTCATGGCCGGTTTTTAGAGTTTTTACCGATAACTCAAACCAGTGATTTTGGAGATAGCAATCAATATGTTTTATTTGAGACCTTAGCGGTTACACTTGAACAAAATTTGATCAAAATTGTTTGAGATTATTTTTGTAATTTTTTGTTTTTTCTTCTTATAACAGCTATACTTCAAATTTTGAATTATAAAAAATATGGGGGAAAAGGTACAGAGTTAATGGCTAAAATATGCCCACATACCAAAATTGATTAAAATTGGTCCATACCTTTAGGTGTTCATTTCCGGTGTCTTTGTCCGTTGTCTATCGTTTTTCGTTGTTTTAAATTATTAAATTACTTCGCATAATACTTTTACATTCCCCTTTTGTTCAAAAATTTTTTTTATCTTGAATTGTAAATTAACTTATTAAATTCCTCCAATAAAAATTGCACAAGTGTCTTTTTAATAAAAAATTTAAAAAAAATTCTAATCCCCCTTTTTTAAATCCCCCTCTACCCGAATTTTTAGATTTTTCTTACTTTTTTTTTTGGTCGGCGATTCTACTGGTAAGTTGGTCAGGGTTTAATTTTGAACCTGTTATTTGTCGTGTGTATGGAGAATGGGTGAGTAACATGATTTCCTTGTTATTTATTAGTGTAGTATTCCAGGCTAGTTTAGGTTAATTATGGCCGTTTTTTCATTAATATATTTCAGTAGACTGACTTTTCAAATCATTCAATACATTAATCGATAAAATTTCTATGTTGTGGCAGTAGTTTCAATCAATAATTTTTTTTTTTAATAATAAAAAATAATAAAATAAAAGAAAGAAAACAAAAATAATAATTTTTTTTTGTCTAATTCCTTACATCTGATTTCCAATCACAAATTGCCTTAGTTTATGTTACTAAATCTATCTCTCTTAATCTAGAAATAACCAGTTTTGTGAATCAGCTGTTTTCCTAGGACTTAATAATTGTAGTTCATAGTTGGCCGATTGCCAAGGACTTGTTTACATTGCTGAGCTAAGCTATTACTTGTGTGTTTTACAATATCTTCTTTACGATTTTACATCTCAATACTAGCCAATTATCTCTTGCAATGATATACTGGTAAAAATAAGTCATGTAGTATTGAATTTAGAAAGTTATTTGATCACCATTGTATTTAATAATAAACGCGTACGCTTATTTAGATTTTTGTAATTTTAATTAATTTAACCATGTTATTTGGTGGTATTCCGTCTTAACCAATTTTGACATAACTTTTTTTTCATTCGCCGACCAACAGTTTTTGAGTGAAACTTTTTTTAACCTATCCTATTTAATCCTTAATTTACATTAGTTCCCCCCCCAGAATTAAATAAAATTTATAATGGCCACATTACCTAACCCTACAATTGTATAAATTAATAGTTCATTTTTTCTTAATTACTCATAATAATAAATTAATAATATATAAGTAAAAGTTTTTGTTTTCGCCGAACAGTTAATTTGATACTCTTTTTTTTTTATTACTATAGTACAATCTTATGCAGAACACCAAACAGAGGCGAAGCGTGACCGAATTCTCTAGTCATCTATGATTGGCGATCTGGCTCCGGGGGGTCTGGGGGGTATGGAATACCCCCAGATAAAGGGGGGGGGGTCCGGGTTACTTATTGATTTTCAATAAGTAACCCCCGTAAAACTGCTTTGTTAAGCCTTTGAAGGTATTGAAATATGGGTGCTAGGTCTCATTTAATAGAGTAAAAGCAACTAACATAGTTTTCTGAAGACCGGAAAATTAAAACATGTCAAATATCTTACCTTATTTATTCAAAAACTCGACCCTCCTGGTTTTAGTGGAGATCTTCTTTATTACCGCGTCGTAGAATTTTCCCTCCTTTTCTCTTAACGTCTCCAGCATCTCTTCAATTGACAGTATAGCAAGGCTACTTAAAAACGGTCTTCTGTCTGAGTAGACCTCTTATGTGTGTGTATTCGCTTAAGGGCAGAAAAACTTTTCTCAACTGATGCAGTTGTTGCGGGAATTGTGCAGATTAGTTCTGTCAACCTAAATACTGCTTTAATCGACTTCTCTAAAAATTCTTGTTTTAAAAACTCCACCAATGTTCTGGGAGACTTTCCTTTAAACACGGCAGTTCTATAGAATACAGCCAGTTCATTTTTTAGCGCTTGGATGTCGAACACATTCGAGTAGAGATTTTGAACCAGACCTAGGAGAGTTTCGGGAAACTTAGCTGTTACAGAAAACTGTTCAAATTTTCTTGGGTTTAAAAGATCAAAAAACTGCAAATTTTCCAATGAAGAGAAACATGCATTGATGTGCCCTACAATGTTGTCAGTTATAGCATAATATAGTCGTTTGTACCTTTGTTCTTCTGAAGAATGCACATTGTAAAATACGTGCGTACAGAGTAGGTCACTCACCCCCACACTGAGATCACCCATCATAACAACAAACAAGTGTATGGCAAATGTTGATGCACTGACAGTGACGAACCGACAGTGTTGCCAAAACACTCTCAAGACGGACATAATTTCTTTACAATGTTATTAAAGTTGCCAGGTGTACTGAAGGCGCTGGTACAGTTGGTCATTGTGGTCGGTTATGGACAGATCAATCCGAAGCAGATCCGAGAGTAGCCGAGCGAAACCGAACCATGGAATCTCTAATTCTGGAGATTTACCGCGCTGCTTAACAGCATGCCTTTTAAAAGTAGACTGTAGAGGGGGTGGGCACATTGGCAAGTGTAGATCACGTCTCAAGGCGCGCCTGAAACTGGTGATTCCATTGCGTCCATCTTGCTTCTTTTTCAGATTTTTGAATACGTGTTACTTGTTTTTCCCTCATAGTAAGATGTTACGCTACTGTCCGCGAGAGTAAAGAAGTCCCCTCAGCCAGGACGGTATGCACCAGTGTGTTGATGTAACCGCACGTTATTTGCAGGCGCTCGGCTTAAGGGCTGGGCTCCGCACTGTCCAAACATTTCGTGTCGCAGGGAGTTTTATTTCTGCTAATATGGCATCCCTGTACAAAAGCTGTTGAGTGACCAATCGCAGATGCAATTATAGTTGTGGAACGGTCAGAGTGAGGCTGAGATTCGGTCAACTGGCACTAATAGGCTTAGCTTGCCCGGGCCCGGCTACCATTGTTGGGGCATCCTTACTGACCTGCGGGGAGACAATAGGCATTGACTCATAATAATATATTTGTCCAGTACAAATATTTAGCTTAGAAAATTTTTAATAATTGACAAAAACAAATATCACTACGACTTTTGTCATAAAATGCTGTGAATTTTGATATAAAATCTCAAATAAATCGGTTTATTTTTGCTTGTAAAAGCACACACAACAAGTAGTATTGTTATTGACAAAACCGAAAAATTATTATTAATTTATGTGGGATTAATACATGTAGTCTCTCCAACCATAAACGATTGTTTTTCCAACTTTATGTTAGTTGGTGTCCAAGCCTTTTTTACAGTGTGGCCGGCAGCACACCAAGTTTCATCCACGTAGAAAATATTTTTTTGTTGCTCTCTATACTCCTTTATTTTGAGTAGGTATTGTCTTCTCTGTTGCACTATGTCTTCCCTTTCAATAAGGATCGACCTGCGTTACCTTTTCACAAACTTAAAGCCTAGATCGTTCATAAGTTTACTCGTTGTACGAGCACTTACGTTTGGAAGATCGGCATCAGCGTTTATCATTGCAGTGATCTAACACAATTAAATAGATACTGTAACGATATCATGATCCCAATTAAATTAAACTAAATAAAAAACATCAATCATGAAATCTAAAAATAAATTAATAAAAATATAACTTGAATAAAATAATAAATATAGAACCATGTTAAACAAATGAAGAGAAACGGCTGATGCCGCCTGCAATAAAAATTGTACGTGCTAGGTTACAATAGCACTAGGATTTCAAGAACCTTGAAGCCAACACGTGTACAATAACGGAATTCTTGGGGTAGCAGAGTTTTTACTAGAAAAAAAAGAGAAATCAAGGGAAAGCAGCATCATAACGGTATTTTAGAAAAACACAAAAAGCGCAAGTAGAAAGTAGGTCGGCCAATCGGAGACGCTTCAAACTTAAAAAACACAACGGCAGAATTCAAAAACAACCAGTAGGAATTGCGAAAGTTCGTAAGCAGAGAAAGTTGGTAGAAATCCACAAATCAGCTAACAGGGCGCGAAAACCAGTGTTTTAGAGAAGGAGGATTAGAAAATAGTTTGTTGAAGGGAGTCTTACCAGAGTCGCCAAGACGTAAGGTCGCGTACACAGCTAGAGTACGCTGTGTACAAAAGAATAGTTTTTTTTACAGCGAGTAAGGGACAAGAAGTCTCTTTATATTGAAAAGTTTTTTGATAAGTTTAAATTAAAGTAGAATCGAAGTAAAGGAAGTTTGAATTAGAATAGGAAGTTAGATTTGGAGTTTGTGGAGTTCTTAATAAAAAGACAGATCATCAAAAGGAGTTTAAATTCACCAGAGGTAAAGGACACCAATCATCGTAGAACAGGCGCTGTAATTTTGGAACGACTACAAGGAAGGAGAGACAGATTTTGGGACGACTTCGAGGAAGGAGAGGCCTATTTTGGAACGGCATCTGGGAAGGAGAGACAACGTTAATTACCAACGAAAAGTGTTTAAGCAGTGTGGTGTTTCGTTTTTTTTGTTTAATAAAAAGGTAAATTAAAGTCATGTGTAGTGTAAAGTGCTAACCGACCGAGCAAGAAGGACCAGCAGATTTGATAAGTACAAACCAATTAATTGTTAATTATTAAATTCACTTAGAATTGATTTCACTTTGAGCCATTCAAAAAAACCCAAGACCCGAGATAAAGAGATTTTGTAGTTTTTTAAATTAATTGTAAAAATCTGAGCTAGCCGAGATTAAATAAAAAGATGATCAATGTTAATAATAATTTAAAGTATTAATTAAAATTTGTAAAGAAATATAATAAACTAAAAGGAACTGATAATTTGAAGATTTTAACAAGAGTTAAAATAAAGTAAATTTTGTAATTTTAAAATTGTCTATGATAAATAAATTAATCTTAAGGAATGAATGGAGAGTAAATGGTTTTTCTAGATAAGTAAGTATAAATTTCATGTATATGTTTATTGCTGTAGTAATTTTGTTCTTTTAAAAAATTAAAAGAAAGAGTTTGTTTTATCCAGGTAAACGGTGTTGTTTATGAGTTTAATAATTATAGATAGTTCCTTAGTAGAAGTAGAGCAGTAATAAATAATTGATAACATCTTAAATGTTATATTTGACACGACAACGTGTGGCTTAAATAATTAAAGGTAAAATTAAAATAATTAGCAAAGCAGGAGTTGCATTGTTATATTTGGCTCACCAACGTGTGACTTTTAGAATAAATTAAATATTAACTTAAAAAATTACATATAACAAAAATTTATGTATGTTATATTTGGTCGCACAACGCGTGGCAAGATTAAATTACATTAGATTAATCAAAATAAAAATATAGCATCTGTTATGTTATAATACAATGAAGGAAAATGTCACTTGGCCATTTTACATGTTTTGCGACAGTTAATGTGAGCGCAGAATGTCGTGTGCGACGTGAGCGACGGAGCGTGGCGCCGACTCAAGTAAGCGCCTGCAATTTTCGGATAGGCCAGAGCTCAGGGGACTTCTTTATTCTCGCGGACAGTAATACTCTTATAAACTACAATAAAAAAAAATGCTTTACATGTTTTCTCTGGTCGTCGGCGAATCCAGAGATGACGGACACTCGTCCATGACATCAAATCAACGGTGTACCAAGATTTTTGCTTATTATTTCATTAAGATGATAATACGTTAACAGCTGATGTTTTCAAGGTTTTTCAGCGTACAGAGTTAAAACGTAACATAAAATGATTCACCCCTATCTGTACTCAACAAATTAAACATTACAAACGACCTTATCTTGACAAAGTCCAACTTTTTTTAGAGTTGGTTTCCTTCATCTAATGTTTGTCAGTTCATTCCAATAATAATGTTTGGAATTGGAATCACCTTAAATATGTTAAGTTTGTAATATTTATTATTTGCTACTTACAGCAACTACTTTTGGCATTAATGATTACGGCCTTAATTACTTGTCGTAGTTCACTTCTCTAATATGGGCCATTTTACTTATTTCAAACACCGATCGCGATATTTTGATCAAATTTTTGGGTTTTTACTTTTTTGAAACTATTCATGAGTTATGTAACGATATCACCTCAATCAAACCAGTTAATATGATTAAAGTGATATCAGAAAAACAAATTAAATAAATTAAATTAGGAATAAGAAAAAAAATCTTAACGTGTAAAATTAAATTAGAGATAGAAAATTAAAAAGGGTTTACAAGGGATTGTTGAAAGGAGTGGAGGCACAAGCGATGCAGATGTCCAGAACGAATGGTAAAATTATTAGGGTTAAAAAAAGGGAAAGCGACGCTACGATTTCTCCATCAGAAGGGTTAGAAGGATTCAACAGACCAGGAGAAACCGAAACTTTCCCAAAAAATAACGACAAATTCAAAAACAACCAATAGGAAGGACGAAATCCTATTTTTTTTTGAATTTGTGAAAGTTAGTGTGGCGTTGCAGCTGAACTGAGGAACAAGAAGAAAAAAAAGGGGATGTCTTCTACGAGCAGCGAGGGAGTAAGGTGCGACTCTAGAGACTGGTTGTTTCCGAGTCACCAACATAGTATCAGCGTTTTAATAAAAATTTAGTAAAGTATAACTTCTAGCCTTCAGCGAAAAGTATTGAGTATTAGCTTCAGCGAGAGATTAAATTAGTAGCCTTCAGCAAAGTACAAAGTTTGATATTCGCCTTCAGCAGATAGGAGTTTGATTCGTCGTCTTCAACGCAAAGAAAAAGTTGTTCATCGTCACCCTGGGAGAAGGAGATTATCTCGTCATCGCCAGGATCCATCATCAAGGAGCAAGTGTGTGCATCGAAAGTGGTTTTTTTAAAGGGTTAAATAAAGGGGAAAGTGCGAGTTGGGGTTTTGTGAAAGTGTGTTTTCATCGAAAGAGGGACCAGGACAAGGATTGATAAGTACCATATGTTTTCTATTAATATCTTTTTAATACTATTTAAATTTCATTTTGCTTGAGCTTCCAAAGGATTCCCACCGAGATTGTAGAATTAGGTTTTGTTAGTATAGAAAAGTAAATTGAACCAAGAGTCAGTAAATTTAATCATTTCATTTGTTTTGTATAACAAGAGCTAGCCGAGGAGTAAATTGGAGAGATTGATAAATTTGAAATTGTTTTTTTTTGAGAGTATAAAAGTAATTGAGAGAAAGGTAAATTAACTTAAAGTAAAAGTAATTTCAAAAAGCAGTAGAAGAAATATATTTGCCAGTATTGAAATTTGTGTTTGTTTAAATATTAGATTGTTAGAAATAAGGAATGAAAGTTGCATAAATTTTAGAATAAGTTGCTAAAATTAAGTTGCTTAATTTGTAACTATCCTTACGTACAACAATTTGATCCTTGTTTGTTCTGCGCTAAAATAAAGTGAGTTTTAAAATTTTAAAGAATTGTGTATTGACCAAATAATTTCAGTAGCAAAATAAATCATAATTAAATCCTAAATAAGTAAAAAAAAAAAGTAAAGTAAAGGTTTTTTTTTATATATACAGTAACATAAGAAAAGCGTAGTGAAGGTGAATGTTATAGTTATTTATATATTTTCCCCCTTTTTCTCGCCTAATTAAAATTAACCATTACCACCATAACCCTAAGATTAATTTAATATTACACACATCGTCATCAACGTTTGCCTAAATAAACTTAAAATTATTATATATCTCATAGCTTGACCATTTGAACCCCTGTTTCTGGTGATAATTATTCCAAAATTCATAATAAATCATAATTATATTGTACTCCAACAATTAAACCTATTGTTACCCTTTTCGAGTTTTTGTTTTGGTACGTCGGACACGACCTGGGGGTTCGTCGATGACCAACCTATATATGTTTCTCATAAAATTACTGTTTATATTTGTTTTGTCTATCGTTAGTCTACATTACGTGTATCTTACTCTTGATTTTAATCTTCGGTCTGATATAATAATAAATACATATCTGATGGCGGACGATGTGGAAGTCTCTTTGTGGGAGGGTGATATTCCAGTGCCCTTTCCCTTTTCTATTCCTAACCTACCTCCACTCAAGAAGTGGATGTCTAAATCAAATGCTGATCATTGTAAGCAGTTGTCATTCTGAAATTTTAACCCGGCGGATACGGTCGACCTTAATAGAAGTTTAATTCGACTAGAATTGGATCTGTATGGCGATTCTATAACCACCCGGTCATCTCCAACCCCTTCTTTAGCGCAGGGCTCTTGCCTATTATCGAACAATCAATTAACTCCGGATATGGATCCCTCCCAATACATCCCCAAATTCAGGACTTGGTTCTGGGGTAGGCTAAGGCGCTGAGGGATGGTGATCAAACAACGAGCAAACCTCAGTCGTTACTGTCCTCAGTTTTGACGGTTGTCCGGTATGTACGGCCGGTTGACGGCTTGTATACCAGGGAACTTTTATCCACCCTTACGGGTCCAGAATTATGTTGTATTTAAGGTCACCGCTTGACCTTGTTCAATGTGGACCGAACCTGACAAGCTCCCAATGGGAACAGATCAGTGCCCTGATCTCAAAAATTTCAGATACGGTAACGACTAAATTGGGCAGAACTAACCTAATAAAATATCATATTAATATTAAAGACACTACCACTAAGGTGCAATCACGACCTTATTAATATTTCACCTTAAACTGCAGGCTTTTAGAGAACATATTGATGACCTTTTGAAAAAAGTGGTAATTTCCTCATCTAACTCCCCTTATGCCTGTCCCGCCTTCTTAGTACTTAAGAAGGGTGGTAAGACTACAAGCCCATCAATGAAATTACTGAGTTAGAATTAACCCCAATTCTAACCCTTGAGTCGGATTTCCAGTACCTGGGAAACGTCAAGTGGTTTTCACTTTTGGATTTGAACCAGGCGTATCTCCAAACTCCTCTTGATGAGGAATCCAAGAGATACACTTCTTTCGTCTGCTCTTTTGGGCAATACCAGTACAAAATTCTCCCCTTCGGACTAGCCAGCGGAGGTCTAATGCTCACCCAACTAATTGAGAAAATATTCGGGGATGTAAAATACAAGCATCTCTTTTTTTTATAATACATTTGTAATATTCGGACGGGTCTTTTCAGGACCATTTACAGAAGGTGGAGTGGGTGTTGGGAAGGCTTCGCAAGACCAGACGTACGGTTAACCCAACCAAATTAACCCTAGCATCAAATTCTATCCAGTTTTAGGGTCACGTATTTCATAACTAATCAGTCGCACTACATCCCGGTCGCGTCCAACCCATTGCCAATTATCCAACCCACAAAAATTTGAAGCAGATAGCCCGGTTTTTAGGCTTAGCGGCCTTTTACGCCAAATTTATTGTAAATTTCGCGAATATTGTGTAGCCGATTAACCTGCTTAAACGCAAAGGGGTTATATTTGAATGGGGCACCAGCAGCAGATGGCCTTTGATACCTTGACGTCTGTTCTCACAAGTAAATTGATATTAAGGTTACCAAATTTTGATGAGGCACTCGTGGTCCATTCGGATGGCTCCGATACAGCTCTGGGTGTGTCTCTTTCGCAAGACTACGACGGTGACCTTATGTCAATCCCCTTTGCCTCACGACCCCCTTAATAAGCACGAACTAAATTAATCCACCATGGAGTTCGAGTGTCTCGCCGTGGCTTTTGCCTCATGAAAATTCCAACAGTATTTATAACACAGAGAGTTTCAACTTTATACCGATAATTCGGCCTTATCTTGGCTGTTGAACCACCCCCGTCAGGTGGATAAACTGGCGCGGTGGATTTGAACTCACCAACTCGTTTAAATTCAAGTTTGAGCGTATAAAGGGTTCTGACAATAGTCGCCGACTCATTGTCACGACTTTTTGAGCCTGGTGAACCTACCACATAAACCAATAAACATAGTCCCATGGTCTTAAGTAAAAACTGAAACCAATACTTATTGACTGTAGTCGACTTGTTTTCCAAATTCACACTCTTAATTCCCACTCGCAATACCAATGCCCAAATTACGGTCAATTGTTAACCTAAAAACGTATTTACCTATTTCGGATTCCCTAAATTTCTAGTTACCGATAATGTACCAAGTTTCAAATCTTATTGGCACAGATGTTACTAGAATTTGGTATTAAATATATTTCCACATCGCTATACAATCCTAACCCCTCACATGCGGAAAGGGTCAATACAAATTTAAAAGTGACTATTCGCATCTTCCACGCCAATAACCAAACTAACTGGGACCTGCACATTTATTGGTTCCAGTTGGCATTTAACACAGCGACTCATTCCAGCACGGAAAAGACTCTCTAGGCTATATCTTTCTTCGCCTCCAAATTGGTGACCTGCCTCAACAGGCGTGGAATTTAGACAAAATAATACCACCCCACCACAAATCTCCAACCACATGGTCTGGTCAGCACATTTGGACAATCTCATTAAAGCCCATCAAGCCCGGAGAGAAGCATATAATGCTGACTAAGATCTCAACCCTTATCATGTTGGTGATTATGTCATGACCCGAGAGCATTACCTCAGTAAAGGGGCCAAGAGAATAAATGCTAAATACCATTGTGGTCTAAGTCCCTGGTTATAGGCGCCTTTACGACTCCCGTCACTATACTACTGTTTGACCCCACCTCCGGATAACTGGTGCGCACAGCGCACATATCACACTTAAAACGATTTTTCTAGCCCAAATTTTGAATCTAGTATCATGACCCCCACTCTGCAGTCTCATTCGTCCCTGCTCCGTCTTATGTTCAACTAACTAACCCTTAGTGATACTAGTAAGTAAGTTTCTGGTCTTCTTTCTGCTATCTATATTCAACTTGAAAGCTCATTCACACCCTCTCCATACCTTTTTGGTCCTTATATTTAATCCCTTAACAATTTATGAACTGTCTCGTGCCCTTCTTGAGGGCCAAAGTAAGGCTAAGGTGCGACCTTTCTTAGGGCATACCTTCGACACGGCGCCTTGAGAGGTTTTACTGTGACAGGAGTATTATCATTTTTATTTTACTCCTTACACTGGGAGAACAGGTTCTGTGCATCGTCGAGTTCGTCAGTTTTTTCCTTGCTATAGGCTGGAATATATATTTTTTTATGTGGGACTTACATTATTTTTGTTTAACTTTTTCCCCCAATTTTTTTTCCCTAATTTCCAGGTGGTAGTCTGGGATTGCTGGTGGATTCAGTCGATTATGCGAATAATGGGTCGGCCAACCTATTATTAGAGTCTCTTTTCTCATCCATCATACCGGTCCATTTCCTTCACCTCATCCACACATGTACACTCTACACCCCCGGATATTTTTTTAACTCCCACCACTAAAGAGGACATATCCCTCCTCCCCCAATGCAAGTATCATATACCCTCTTCAAATCACACCACCCAATCTTTCTCTGCTACCAGTCTTGGTCTATTATCTTTAAATAATTGCATATTAATTTGTAGTAGTGATGGTCTAGTAAGTAAGATTATTTTTATTTGTAATGGATCAGGAAAACTAAATTAGAATTCCCTACCCACCAAACTTATCATGTCCTTTTATATCGTTAGTAGCGATTAGACGCTGCAAACCTAGTATATGCACGCCCTATCAGTATCAAAGCGATTATAAGTTTCGGAGTTTACCTACATATGGGAGTTATTTTCACCATTATAACCGTGTAGTTTGCCTATTGGTCCTTCTGGATGTAATGCCATTCCGCACGATGTCCGGAGTATTAACATTAAACGTTCTTTTGCAAAAAAAATCCTTCATCCTATCCAGGTGTTCCTGGTTTTGGTTACATGTTTTCTGGCTACGGTTTTTGTAATTAGTAGGCTACTGACGTTCTCTTCCTTGGGTTCTGTCCTAATATGAACGTCAGCGCAATCCTGCATTTTGGTTGTGGTCGCCGTGAATTCTATGTTATAGAAATTAAATATTTATAAAATTAATACATTTCTTCCTTTATATTTTTCGACGAGTCCCCACCCCCCTTTCTCTCTTCTTGCGATTTTCATCAGCCGACATTCTTGTTATGTTAATTTATTTCCCTGATTCCTTACTAAATCATTTAACTAATTTTCCCTTTAAGATTCCAAATTTTCATTATTCTAAATTCATCCCCCCAAAATATTCAAAAGCGTTTTTGGTGGAAATGTTTGGTTATTAGATGCCACCATTTATTTTTTTATAGTTTGTCTTCTGCTGTTACATTTTTAATTTCTCATTCAATATTATCCTATTATCTACCGACCTCCTACCACACCACTTATTCCACTCTTGCAAACATATTCGTTTACTTATTTTACATATATATATATATATATATATATATATATATATATATATATATATGTAAAATAAGTAAACTCAGCTTTACTCAGCTTTATATGTAAAATAAGTAAAATATATATATATACTCAGCTTTGGGTGTGATTAGCTAGTAACTGTAGTTAAATTGCAAAATAAAATTATAAATACGGTACCAAAAAACAAATAAAAAAAATCAGAAACTTGAACAATTCTTTACTATCCACCCTGCGTCGTCTTTTGCTGTCAAGCTGTATCTCCCATTATGCCTCTCTCTCTCTCTCTCTCTCTCTCTCTCTCTCTCTCTCTCTCTCTCTCTCTCTCTCTCTCTCTCTCTCTCTCTCTCTCTCTCTCTCTCTCTCTCTCTCTCTCTCTCTCTCTCTCTCTCTCTCTCTCTCTCTCTCTCTCTCTCTCTCTCTCTCTTTCTCTCTCTCTCTGCTGTGCGTCATTTATTTATAAGTTCAGACATTACAATTGAATACAATTATATTTACAATAATTTAGCGTAACAATGCAAAGGGGTAGCGTGTCGCTATAAATAAGTTGATTATTCCGTAACCTATTGTGAAAAATAATGAAAAAGACAATAAGTTTGGTATCTTGTAACGTTTTGTAAAATCAACGTTTTTTCTAAATATTTAACGTTAAAATTTGTTAACAGCTGCCATTTCTAAAATATACGTTATCAAATTTTGGATTTTGTTATACTGGTAAAAGGTTACATATAACGTTAGTAATTATACTAAATCTGGATTCAATATCTCATTCATTTATAAAATTATAAATTTGTTTAGGAAAAACACAAACACAAACATAACAAGAGATAGAAAATGAAGCTTTTTCGGACATATGTTTGTAAGAAATGTTTTCTTTACCTATCCCTGATATTAATCACTCACTCTTTACACTAATACTAATGACTATAACCATAGAATCTTTTCAAACTTTTTTTCTGTATTTTTATTATAGAACTACATTTTATTCATCCCTATTGATTGGCTTTAAATACAATAAAACTGTTGGTAGATTCTATAATTTATATTTCTTCTTAATGTTCGTAAACGAAATAAGCCATTACGCATAGTAGCCAGCCACCCATTAATGGGAACCAGGATAATAGCTACTTAGTTACTTACACCTGCTCTCCCATACTTTATGCTTGTACAAACAGTATTTGAAGGAATAAACAGGGAATACATTTTGAACTTTAGAATATTTAGAAACCAAGGTAGTTTGTAAGTTTTAAAAAAATATATAAATGGGTACTGAAAAGTCCAAAGACAGCTTAATATATTTTATATTAATTTTGCAAGAAGAGTAAAACTCTGCAAATCCGTTTGGTAGCTAAACAACTATATTCTAGGGCTCTTACCGACTCTTCACCTCAAATGGGGGATGGCCCACGAGGGGTCAGTTGAGAATCTTAAATGTAAGCATAGGTTGATATCATTTGTATATAATTTTAAAGACCTCCTCAAGCAGAGATAAATGCTGTAAACCGTACTTCAAAAGGGTTGTTCATTAAAAAATTGCGATTGTTCAAAGATTTTCAAAATAAGGCGTAAAATAGCCGCAGGATTGCTGAATACTTGTTTATAGATATGGGTTGGAAAATTAAAACCTCACAATGAAGTATTGAACATAAAAAGCTTTTTTATGGGTGCTCGGTCACTATTCATCTCTAATGGGGGACGGACCACGAGGAGTCGGAAGAAAATCTTAGACGTAAGCATAGGTTAAGATGTACATCATTTTAAAGGGCTTCACTCTAAAAGGTGGACCCGTTACGAAATGGCAGTTACTTTAATTTTAAAATTATTTAAGTTCCTCAAACGCCGAGTCAGTTGTTGTATTACATTATTTTTACTTAAGAAAGTCGTTGATGTGGTACTAGTAATAATAAACGTGTACTGTATTTGTGATGTTGTTAATAAACAAACATTATGAAATTAAAGTGAATAATTAATTATATTGTTTATTAATAAATTGTATCAGGAACAATTTTTTAAAGATAATTTCCTTTGTATTTAGCTTAGACATTATTACAAGGAAATGACCAATTAAGGTATTAAAGAAATACTTTAATTTACTTTAGTATACATGAAAAATAAAGTGAATTTATCTCTCTCTCTCTCTCTCTCTCTCTCTCTCTCTCTCTCTCTCTCTCTCTCTCTCTCTCTCTCTCTCTCTCTCTCTCTCTCTCTCTCTCTCTCTCTCTCTCTCTCCTCTCTCTCTCTCTCTCTCTCTCTCTCTCTCTCTCTCTCCTCTCTCTCTCTCTCTCTCTCTCTCTCTCTCTCTCTCTCTCTCTCTCTCTCTCTCTCTCTCTCTCTCTCTCTCTCTCTCTCTCTCTCTCTCTCTCTCTCTCTCTCTCTCTCTCTCTCTCTCTCTCTCTCTCTCTCTCTCTCTCTCTCTCTCTCTCTCTCTCTCTCTCTCTCATCTCTCTATCTCTATCTCTCTATATATAAAGTAATGCAAATGTTCTATGCTATATCCGGCAATATTGCAATGTACAATCACATTCATTCTGCCCTAAAGGTAGAATATTTAATTATTTCAGGCTTGAAATTTTTAAACATTCTTTTGATTACCTTTCACCTACTATAATGATCTTCCGGATTTTATAATATCATATGTCAAGGTTCGGCAATTCCAAAAAAAATCTATAATTGTTTGCAAAGCTTAGATGATATAAGTTTCCTATATAATGTGATGAATTGAAATTAAAGCGACAATTAAGGTCGTACATTGGATAAGTGTGTGTGTACGCATGCGCGCTTTGTGTAATGTTGCTTTAAAATTTTGACTGTTTTGTTGATCCCAGTTTATTTATTGAACAATAAACAAACCCTATTAAGATGAATTTTCTGTCAAAATATTACCTTTTTTTTCTTCTTTTTTTTCCTTTTTTTTTTCGACCAAGTCAATAATCTACTCCGTCACTCGCTCTTGAAGCTTTTTAATTTTGATCTATTTAAGGTAATTTTGGGGTAATTTTTGAGATTATTGGTAATGTTTTAAACTTTAGGCAACAAGAAGCAATACAGGGAGCTCCAACAATTCCATTTACTAAAGTCCAAGACCGAGTTGCAAAAGCAACGGGAGTCAGTTAGAGAACAGTAAACAAATAATTTCAAAAGAGAAAAAAAGAGAGAGAGAGAAAAAGAAAAACACAGTTTACTCAAGAGAAACATTAGAATTTATGTATCCTAAGAAAAGGCTGAAATATAATATTAGAAACTTTAAAATTGATGTTTTTGATCGGAGTGTTTTAAGAAGGATTGTATTAAATTTTCATGTGTCAGATAAAAAAGTACCTACTGTAAAATCTATTCATAAGAAATTTTCTGAGGATACTGGTTACAAGGGAAGCTTGCAAACTTTACGAAGGGAACTTCTTGCTATTGGCTTCAAGTGAAAGAAAATAGAAAAAGACAGGAAAATTGTTTTCGGAAAAAAACGAAGTAAGACAGTTCCGAATAAATGATTTAAAGTCAATCAAACAATACAGAGAACAGAAAAAAGACAATGTCTACATGGACGAAACATATTTACATTCAACTCACACCAAAGAACATGCTTGGACCGACGATTCGAACCAAGGCTTAAAATAAGAAAATTTCAAAAGGCCAGAGGCTTATTTTCACGCAGGCGGAGAAGAGAGTTTTATTTAAGAAACATATTTAACCTGGAAATCTAATTCTACAACAGGAGACTTCCGTCATGAAATGAATTTTGAAAATTATAAAAAATGGTAGGAAGAAAAACAGTTGAAGGGATTGCCTGAAAACAGCGTCCTTGTAGTAGACAATGCTCCACACCACAATAAAAATTGGAAAAGTGCCTTAACTCTAGTTCAAGAAATGAAGAAGTTTTTAAGGAATAAAAGTATACCATTTGTGGATATAGCCTAATGTTAAAACCTGATTTGTATAGCTTTATTAAAATTTATGAACCTAGATACAAGACGTTCGAAATAGATACTATAATGGAAAAACGAGGTCACAATGTATTGCGGTTACCCCCTTATCATGTAGACGTCAATCCAATCGAGATGGTATGGAGCTCAATTAATGACCATGTTGGCAAATATAATTTCAGTGATGTAAACAAATTGTGCGATGAGTTCGTAGCGTTGTTTACTGCTAACGATTGGAAATCTCGCTGGGAACATGTATTGACAATTTAAAATGAACTGATGGAGAAGGAGCACCTCTCCATCATGAATTTGAATGATGATGATTATAGTGATTGTGATACGGAAGAATATTCTTCTGATATTGATGGAATTGAAAAGTTAACTTACTATTAGTAGACCTATTAATATAAATTGTCATTAGTCTAACCATATTCCTTTTTGTTGTTCTGTTCTATAGCCCGTCTCAAGGTAAGTTGAGGCAGGGTACCTGGCTGGAGGGTTAGGGCGATGAATAGCTGGGGTGGCCCGGCCAGTAAATCCCATTAGTCCCATTAAATATATTTTATTTATGTATATTTTGATTGCGTTATTAACACAACATAATAATAATAAATAACTCGACACGCAGCTATTACGCTGAAGTGAATGAAACAAATTTCAAATTTTATTTATGTGCGATCTTATAAAAACTTGATATAATAATAATAACAAAAATATTTCAACAATGAAACAATGAATGAAATGTACATAAATAAAATATATAACAAAACAGTATGTTACAATACTTTAAGTCGGCCGATTAGCACGGGACAAACACACAATTGTTTGTATTATGATAACTAACAATACAGTATCAAGTATTTTCTTAAATAAATATTATTTATTACATTTCCGCTCTTAAGTGGAGTATTCGGTGAGGCGTGACTAATGGGATTTACTGGCCGGGCCACCCCAGCTATTCATCGCCCTAACCCTCCAGCCAGGTACCCTGCCTCAACTTACCTTGAGACGGGCTATAGTTTTGGCGAAAGACACATGTGAATATTCTAATCTCCGCACCACTGATACCTACGTCACAAACAAAAACGCTACCGTTCGACAGAAAAATATATGAATTACCGTTATAGGGTAAAATGAATAAAACGTGTCCCGAGATAGGCCCTATGGCCAAAACATACCCACATATCAAATTTCATTAAAATCGGTCCACACGTTTGAGTTCTATACTACTGCACATACGACAGACAAAACCCACTTAAAAAACTTCTTTTTTTTTTTAACTCAGGGGACCTCATAATGGATATATCAGTAAAAAGTCTACATAGTTTTTTTTACCCATCACATAAATACTACATATTATATGCCAGAAAGTAAAAAGGCAAAACTTTATCATAACCGAAAATTATACAACAAAATTTGAAGACCTATTTTTAGAAATTGTAATTTTGTGTTTCTTTCTAATGGCAGCTTTCCCCAAATTTTGAGTTATCGAAAAACGAAAATCAAGTCCCGTGATATGGTCGAAATATAGGTGCATACCAAATTTAATAAACATCTGTCCATGCGTTTTTGCTGTACATCATTAAACAAACAACAGGGGAGCACAAAATATATTCTAAGATATATCGGGAAATAATTCGATATCGATTGTTTTGACTCATCACATAATTTTCTCATATATATACTACTTATTTATATGAGAATATAATCCTGATTAAGAATTTGTTTATATTATTTTTTATGTATTAAAATATATTTCTTGTCAGTGTATATTATAAATCTATACAAATGGTAAAATAAATACTTCAATACACTACCGTCGAATTTATAATATTCCGAATTTGATAAATAGTTACAAAGTGGGGTGGATAAAGGGACTTTTTTCTTCTATTTGTAACAATTTTAATTGGATTAGTTGAGAGCGTGTCTGCTGGCATCAGGTGGCTAACCGAACAGCCTGTAATTCGAAATACACTTTTATTCAATCTTTATTTATTACTTAGTGTTCCTCTATCCTTCTCTTCAGACCCTCGGGGATTCAAAGGATATCTTAGAAGGTAGAGCTTTGCAAGAAAAACTTCCTTTTTATGACCATTGTTTCTATCTCGTTACAGTATGGGTTTAGATAGATTTCGCTCTGCCAGCTAGAGGATTTCAATTTCCAACTTTTGTTTTTATATTTGTAAATAAGTTCGTACTCAAGTTTCATTTTTATTTCTGTTTTTGGGGTTTCGTAAGTTGCAGACCAGAAACCAGCATGTAAGCAGTCTTGTGTTTGTCATTTTGTCTGTACACTATAAATAGTGGACAGAGAACATAAATCATACCCCATACAATGCAAAAATGCTGAAAACTAACACATTTGATATTTCAAATGTTATATCCATTTAAAACAGTTTTCTTGGTGTGGTCGTAATGAAACCACTTGACGTCCTGTTTTTAAAAAACGACATGTTGCGTGTTTCTGTTAATTTTTGAGACTTTCCGAACTCAAAATTTGTAAATTAATGTTAGCCCCACGCCAAAATTAATAATGCTTTTGTAGTGCGCCCACGCCACGACAAAACATTATAAATGTACTTTTATTTAAATGTCATAGACGTGCTTTTGAGCGTCACCTAATTATACAATCGTAATCGTCGATGATATTACTCGTATTATGTATTTGGTAAACATTTGACGTATATAAATTAAAAAATATGAAGCTTTTGGATTTTCGATGTATGTGACCATTTTCGGAACTCAAAAATGTTCGGTTCCTATCGTTGGGTGTTACTACGTTCAACATTTCCAATCACGTCAAGTTTAAAATCTGTGGGATATAAAATAAAATTGTACAAAATATAAGGAAACCTCAGAGAGAAAACTATCAGAACCATGAATAGTAGAGGTAAAGGTTTTAAAAACAAAATTTCAACACTAGTAGTTTAATAGTGACTCGACCGTCAAAATTTTAGTTTGCAATTATGGATAGTAAGTAGATAATACTGTATATTGACGGATCAAAAAATTATTCAAAATTGCTATGAGAATATATTTTGTCCATATCTGGAAACTGTTTTCAGTTTTGTAATAGCTCAAAAGTACCTGCAAAAAGAAAAAACCCAAAATTCGGTTTTACTCAAAATTGCTTTCAGCGATTTAATCAAATTTTGCTAAAATTTAAACCTCAAGTACCCAAATAAAACGTACTCTCGCCATCCTTACAAAAACACCGAATGTTCGTGATTTATTTTTGAAAACCAAAAAAAAGATCTGTCATGAATTTTGTATTTAAGACAAGATTGTTCACAATCACTTTACGATTTCATTAAAATTTTGGTAAAATGTGAAAATTAATGACCAAATCAGTGTAAAAAATTGCAATTATTAGAATATTACAGTTAAGAAATGATTTTTAAAAAAGATAACGAACTTTGAGCACTTTAATTTTGATTTTATCTTATAATATTAAGACAAGTTTATGGCATAAGTGATGTAAATTTAGACCTTATTTAAATATATATAAAATGTTAAAAATATCTAAGACGGCGTTTATTGTGGATTTTCACTTCTTTATAGTTATTTGTCACCCGTTTTTCGACTGTGTTTGTGAAATGTTTGTGCACCACATTTGTTTCAACGCCTAGTGTTAGCCTACTTTTCCCTTCTTAGGTTACTAGTTTTATTTTATAACATACTCTTAGGATACTATGACTGTTTCATAGTTTCTGGTGTTCTAGGTCTTTTTAACTTGATAATGAGAGTTGATCCATACTCACGAAATGTTACGTACTAGTTAAACATCCCGGAACATAGCACTTCAATGATATTGGGTTTAATTATAAATTTCACTGCAATCACAAGAGTCCGGAAAAAAACCTAAATGACAAGTAATCCTAAAAGCCTAGCAATCATTAATGTAAACAATAAACCTACACGCGAAAGCGCCTACTCATCATAAAAAAAATATTATGCTCTGATAAACATACGCCACCCTATAGCATCTAGCAAAATAACGCAAGATAACAATTTTGATGTGGTGTAAAATAAAAAAAAGAAGTTTTTCCTTATATTATTTTGTATGACTAGCAAACGAGATTGAATGGTTGTAAAGTAGAATTTTTGTTGAGAACTTTACATAATCATTTTATTATTATAGAAATATATGTTGTACGAAAATTCATCAAACCGATTATTACCATAGTTTTTAATAACTTACAACCTGAATAAAAACTAACACAAATAATATATTTATTAACTTAAACGTATTTCAATGACAATTTCATCTTCAGTGATACATAAATTACAATACCAAACTATAAATAACTTAAATGATGTCGGTCTTATTATTTAAAAAGTTGTAAAGTAGGTTTAAGCCACACCACTTTATTTTATGTATAAATACGAGGGCATGGAGCAGTAGAAGAGACCGGGGCTACTTGATATAAATTAAAATTATAATTTTTTTATTTAAAAAACACATTTTAGAGTAAACGGCGATATATTCTAATATTATGAATCTTTTTGCATTCAAATAACGTATTAACTTGTACTAAATATTAACTGGAAGTTTAAAAATAAAAGTATTTTCTTATAAAAATCAACCATATAGGGGAAAATTGATACTAGTATGGGGCAATTGATATTTGCTTCAAGGAGGTTGATAAGGGTATTAAAAGGTAATGAAATTATGAAAAACTTTTAAAATCTTTAATAATAAGACACTGTAACTTAGAAAATAATGATGAAAACAAAAGAAATCCTGTATGTTAGAAAAATATTGTCAGAAATACTTAATAATTAAAAATAATAAATACAGACTTCATAATAATACATTTGGTGTTATAAGGAAATAAATTAAGGGAAAACCATGAAAAAGGCCAATTAATTGCATCATCAATGGAAACCCTATTTCACAAAAGATTACTCTTGTTATTCATAATCAGGTGAGCATAGATTATAAATAGTGATCAATGTTCAATACATAACTGTTTTTGCCACATTCGATATGGGACCATTTTTTATAAATAATACATTGCATCCAATCCTAGCCTTGCTTTGGCGCTGAGTATGGGTTCAGACACACTAGACACAACTCATCTTATTCTGAGTCTGTATACTTCTGCTTCGTTTCGGGGATCTTCTTTTTCTCTCTTTAGGGACTTTGTTCTTTTTATTCTTTTGTTCTTTATTCTAAGCTTTTAAGGATTTGTGTAACCTTTTTTTTGGCCTTTCTACTTTTTCAGTCTCATGTTATTTTTTTCTTTAGCCTCATTCTCTAATATTATCCTTCAGTGGTGTGTAAGTGAGTACTGCTGATTTCATAGGCTTCTTTCCTTTCTTACTTTCTTTTACATTCCACAGCGTTTGGATATGGGCAAATATCATGAGGGCTAACTATCAGTTGAGCTGAATCTGTACTTGTGGACGGTATGGGTTCACTTGCAGTAACCTCTGTGCGAGCCTTAGTTGTTGTAGAGGTAGGTGAAATCTGATTACTTTCCGTCATTGGTTGGTCTATAACAGAGATTGATAAAACGTCGACATCAGTAAAAAATTCTCTGTTGAACAGCATTATTCCAGTTCGCTCAAATCCAGAAATTATGTTTCTTCGAGTCAGTGTATAAGGTAATGAGGTTTTAACAATTGTAGAAAAGTCGTGGATCGTAAGTGTCTTCCATAAATTGTTAGTCGTATAGTTGTCAGTCGCTAAAAAGTAAAATCTCTTAAAAGGTACACCGACTTGTCTAAAGCTTGCAGGTGGTGAAATGTTTATGGTGGTAATGACAACTTTCCCATTGTCTTTGAAGAAGTTCAATACTTGAATTGATAAATGAGATCCATACCCGTCACCCATCCTGAAATGTGATACACCCAGGAGGTCCACCCTGGATGAAGTGGTCCTTGAAAAAGAATTTTGGGAAGATGAACATAGGTGAAACTGTGTTTCCTATACAATTCACTCCAAGGACCATGGTGACCGTTTGTTCCTCCTCTGTTGACGTAACTTTAACTACTTGAGAGACTTATTTTCGGCTACTATTTATTGGCCGTTGGACTGTTTGAACACCTGTTTCATCGACATTCCATACGTCCTTCTTCTCAAATTAAAAATTGTTTTAAACTCTTTTCAAAGTATCAAAAAAAATGTTGATATCAGGTCTTACTAAAACTTGTAGCACGTCTGAGGCTTGTACATTCAGGTTCACGATTCGACAGTTTAGGATGTCTCTCCATAAACAACGTGATTCTCTTGTGGTAGATTTATGATTAACGCGTGTATCCTGTATCTGATACCTTAACAGTATCGCTGTTAGCCATAGCCAATTCTCTGATGTTTTGAGCTGTTAGGTCCGCAGTAAATTTGAGAACAATGAATTATATACTCCTAAAATTGAAGTTCTAGATCATCACCATAAATCTGCCTGGGTTTAGCATAATGCATTTTAATAATCGATCATCCGAACCATCTTTCTTTCTTCGTATGAATCTAAATAGAGTCTATTTCATTAGCGTCCGCAGATTCTCTTAAACTAATTAGTTTTGTTTTTCTTTCTTCTTAGCTTTTTGAAACGTCTGCAATGGTATAATTCCTCGCACCGTTTTTGTACGCAGTTCCGGACCATTTTTCTATAAATACAAAGAAAAAGTAAAATATAAACCAGCGAGGATTAGTAGATGTACTGTATCAACCTGCCCCAAATGGCCACGTTGTATATATGTAAAGATAACCTGAGATGTAGAAGGCTAATAAACCATACGAAAACCCTACAGATTTCTTACCTTTTATGGATAAAGACACTTGTTGCAAATTAATTAGATTGAAGATTACCTTCTACTGATCATGTCCACCTAATATCTCTTTAAAAATATACTTCCTGCCTCTATAAATAGTTTTTATCTAACAAAAATCCACAGAACTGCACCAGAAAAACGATACTAGGCCTATATGAAAACCTGTAGTATGCTGGTAGGCATTTTTCCACTATTTTATCAACATGCTCCTTATCAAATAGCCCCGGCCCCTCCCCCCCCCTACTAGGTTATTTATAATTTTATTATTGTGGCTCATGTATCATTATGGTGACATTGTCGTTAAAACGCGTTAAGTAAATAAACGTACTATTTGTGAGAATTTGTGTTAAGTGTGTTTTCTCACAAGTCGAGCTCATTATTTATTTATAAATATGGCACCATTGTGCTATGAAACCACATGATTTTTATCAACAGGTCATTTGTTGTACCTATATGAATATAATATAATAAAATTTGATGTGACTTAGAAAAAAGGCGTTGTAAGATGGAATGTGTTTTCATGAAAAAAAAGGTTTAATTATAATAAATAATTTTGTCTCTTGAGATAAACTTTGAGAATTATAACGTTTGGTACGAAAGAAGGTTTTTACTGGCTAATGAGGTTACTTTCCCAATTTACTATTCCTGTTTTCATCTTATTTAATATTAGCGATTTATATATAGGCAATACAAGCGTGTTGTTTGCAGAATAACATAATACTTTGGTATTTGCTTACAATAGATAATTCATTACTTTCCGGAATTATAACTAAGTGGTTAGTTGTGGGACGGTCCAATGCTAAGTGCTGCTAAAAGCCAAGGCGGCTAAGTAAGATTTACACAAAGTTATATTTTATCTAACGGTAAAATGTTAGTGTAGAGTTTCAACGATCAAGTAAAACACCAGTCGCCTAATTATATCATCTTCTTCTCTTTGAAGGGATAACGTCATATTTTAAACTTTTGTTACAAAAACCGGGGATAATATATTTGTCGTGAATGGAGCATTGCGGTATGTGCATTGTAGATTCATGAATTAATTTTGACATTTTAAAACAGTTGATGTGGAAGACTTTCTTTTTAACAACCATCAGAAACCGCTGTCAAATTTTAATCAGCGTCTTTAAATAGAAATATAATAATTTCATTAAAATCTGTCAATAAAAAAACAAATTCCTTGTTTTGGAATATTTTACCCCAATTACGTAAAAAACAAATTTTAATTTCAACACATCACTTCAAAATGTGTAGAAGTAGTGAAAAATAGTCGGTTTTACTCAAGGTAATTTTTAAGATCACTCCAAGTTTACTCCCATTTTGTTTGGATAACCACACAAATTTTTGTAATCCAAAATAATTAAGCCGATCATTACTTTATTTATATTGTTGTTTAATTTTTAATGATATTTTCTTTTTTACTTTTTGAGTATTTGTGTCAATATTATATTGTATACAAATTATTTTTAGTTTCTGTTTCAAAATCAGAATATTGTTAAATTTTTGGATCACCCATAATCTAACCTTTTTGAGACCCATTTAAAATAGTTTAAAGTTAAATTTATCTTACATTTTCGAAGCTTTTTTTTGGAAAAAGAAAACAAAATACAAGAGCGTTAAATATATATATATATATATATATATATATATATATATATATATATATATATGCACTCTGATGGCTTCAAACAGAGTGCATAGGAATTGCTCGTGACTTCCTTATGTTTCTCGAAGGAAAGACGAGAGAATTGACATCTCAGAAGAAAAATCTAGTTTTGGACCATAATTTGATTACACCACATTCTGTTGTTTATCAACTAGTCAGTATTGAATATAGGTAAATTGACTATAATGTAATCTGGAGAAAGAACATCAACAAACAGATAACAACAGTCCAAGCACGATCTAGTTCACGTGGCTCTTTGAAGCAAATGTAATCCTACACAAGTAGTAATGGAAGTTCAAACTAGAGCGTTGATGTGTAGGAATTGCCATGTTCCTCTCATTCCTAGTAAGATCCGTAACTTAAATTTAATTATTCTAAATAGCAACAAAAAAAGAATTAGGAGAACTCAAAATAATATTGGTATAAATTTACAGGTGGGTAGAATAAAAAATGCTTAAATGCATATCTATACAGTTTTATACTGTTTTAAAATAGTAGGGAGACTGGTGTGCAACTACTGCGGTTTTCAGGAATTTTTTAAAGTTAGAGTAGAAGCACATAATTTAAATATAAACCTTCGATATATTTATTTATTTATTTAAATATATTTGTTTCTTGTTGTTTAAAGGCGAAAACCCTCTCAGTCATCACCGTGTTGTAAAAAAGGGGAAAAAGACTATAAAATAAAGACCCATCGTTCTCAAATATTCAATAGTGTCAGGTTCGAAAGAGAACCAGAATTGGTAATGAGAGATTTAGTAGGAAAGATTAAAGAGAGATGATATCTACTTGGAAAAAAGGTGTAAATTCTATGTCCTTCAGGATTGCCACGCTCGAGGAACCCTAGTTGTGACAACTACTGTATTAGATGACAATACAGTACTAGATCTTATTATACCATCCTGCCCATGAACCAATGCCTGATGGTGGTCCTTTAGAGCATAATAGAAGATGAAATATAATTATCCAGAGGTTAGGGTTTTTGTGGTTATACTGGAAACTGAGAGTCCAATAACTGGGACAATAACTAACTGGTGAATCTGGGTCAATAATCCTAATGGTGCATAAAACATTTCATTATTAAATGACTTGCACTTGACGGCAACACATGGTGTGTCCCATCTGACAACAATGTATTAAGGTCGTCACCCCTCGCATAACTTTCTCTCTCTCTCTCTCTCTCTCTCTCTCTCTCTCTCTCTCTCTCTCTCTCTCTGTATATATATATATATATATATATATATATATATATATATATATATATATATATAATATTCACCAAACTTACAGGCTGTGATTTCGGCCGTCTTTGTATTTAATATAAAGTTTACAATTCTTCTATTTTTTTGTTCTGTTGTTTATTTAAAGTCGAAAAGTTTTTGATCAACATTACCTTATATATAGTCTATATATATAAAAAAAAAAGTTGAAAAAATATATATAAAACACCCGTAGCCCTTGAATACACTAATAGCTTCAGGATCGGATAGAGTAAGACTTAGTAAGTAGAGACCTTGTAGGAAAGACGAAAGAGAGGGATCAACTCAAGGCTAAAACGGTGCAGATCCAGCTAGGTTCTACCCACGCCCAACACGAGCCCCGAGGGAGATTGGAGCCCTATACACAGCTTTGCTAAGACCGTAATTAGAACATTTTCAAAAGTAATCACACTCACTGTCATTTGAATAATTAATTATGAGGTCATTACCCCCAAAAAATGATGTAACATTTAAAATAATATTTTCTATTAATTAAAAGGTATGAGTAAAATGCGATTTATAAATAAATAGCTTTAACTAAAGTAACCTTAATACCACGGATAAGCCTAAACACAAAAAGAATGTCTTGAGAACAAAGTAAAGACGAAATGCTGTGAATATAAGACGTTGACTTTAGATACAACAAGATAAAGCACGTACTAGAGATGCAATTTAGACGAAACAAAGCGGAACATAAAATACGTTTTTATATAAAATTAGCATTTTATGAAAACGAGATTTAGCGAAAACCTGAATAACGACAGAAGTTCATCAATGTTGGTTTAACTTGTCATATCGTATAGTATTTGATCATTACGTCAACCTCTTTTATGTATTGTTTCATTAAACTTGTCAGAAGAACGGCTAAACTATAACACCAGTCTAAAACAGTAAAATATGGTTATATAGAAATATAATACACTATATTTCTTGTAGATTATCAGGTGATATTCGATCGAATAAAAAGATAAGTTTTATTTCATAAATTTTATTAGATGGATGTATCTTTAAAATGTATAAGGGTGCTACACAATATGTATCATACATTTTCTCGGGTGTATGGTTTAATGCAGGTGTTACTGAGAGGTTTTTGGAAGTTGACAAGATAGAGCAAGGATATTGGTTAGAAAAAACAAAACTCGAACACAAGATCTCACAAAAATTACGTTTACTTAATCAAACGCGTTTCAACGACAAAGTCGCCATCCTCAGTGATTACATGAGCTACAAAAACTAAACTATAACTATTATTATCTAACAAGGCAAACTCAATATTTATTTATAAAGATGTTGGTTGTCGCGGCTATTATTTGCATTGTTCATGAATGATTGTCACGACTTTTTGCCAGACGGGCTTTGATTTGGATATCTAATGTGAAGTTTTTTTTTTTATGCTGATAATTTAGTTCGAATGGCATCTATCATGAATGCAATAAAAAGAATACATTGCGGGCGTACTGCGATAGTAGAGGTTACAACAGTAGAGTTACAAAAGTGCTGAAGGTAGTCACGTGACTTATGCCTCGCCTCTTTGAATTGTTGTGTAACCTAACCTAACCTTGATAATTCATCAAAGTTAACACAGGGATGAAACCAGCAACCTCTAACACAAGGCGATAACTCTACCGAAACTACTTCCAAGCCAGCCACGGGGATGAAACCGGCAACGTCTAACACAAGGCGAAAACTCTACCGAAACTACTTCCAAGCCAGCCACCGGGAATAAACCGGCAACGTCTAACACAAGGCGATAACTCTACCGAAACTACTTCCAAGCCAGCCACTAGGATGAAACCGGCAACGTATAACACAAGGCGATAACTCTACCGAAACTACTTCCAAGCCAGCCACGGGGATGAAACCGGCAACGTCTAACACAAGGTGATAACTCTACCGAAACTACTTCCAAGCCAGCCACGGGGATGAAACCGGCAACGTATAACACAAGGCGATAACTCTACCGAAACTACTTTCAAGCCAGCCACGGGGATGAAACCGGCAACGTCTAACACAAGGCGATAACTCTACCGAAACTACTTCCAAGCCAGCCACTAGGATGAAACCGGCAACGTCTAACACAAGGCGATAACTCTACCGAAACTACTTCCAAGCCAGCCACGGGGATGAAACCGGCAACGTATAACACAAGGCGATAACTCTACCGAAACTATTTCCAAGCCAGCCACTAGGATGAAACCGGCAACCTCTAACACAAGGCGATAACTCTACCAAAACTACTTCCAAGCCAGCCACGGGGATGAAACCGGCAACGTCTAACACAAGGCGATAACTCTACCGAAACTACTCCCAAGCCAGCCACCGGGAAGAAATCGGCAACGTCTAACACAAGGCGATAACTCTACCGAAACTACTTCCAAGCCAGCCACGGGGATGAACCCGGCAACGTCTAACACAAGGCGATAACTCTACCGAAACTACTTCCAAGCCAGCCACGGGGATGAAACCGGCAACGTCTAACACAAGGCGATAACTCTACCGAAACTACTCCCAAGCCAGCCACCGGGAAGAAATCGGCAACGTCTAACACAAGGCGATAACTCTACCGAAACTACTTCCAAGCCAGCCACGGGGATGAAACCGGCAACGTCTAACACAAGGCGATAACTCTACCGAAACTACTTCCAAGCCAGCCACGGGGATGAAATCGGCAACGTCTAACACAAGGCGATAACTCTACCGAAACTACTTCCAAGCCAGCCACGGGGATGAAACCGGCAACGTCTAACACAAGGCGATAACTCTACCGAAACTACTCCCAAGCCAGCCACCGGGAAGAAATCGGCAACGTCTAACACAAGGCGATAACTCTACCGAAACTACTTCCAAGCCAGCCACGGGGATGAAACCGGCAACGTCTAGCACAAGGCGATAACTCTACCGAAACTATTTATAAGCCTCACTCGGGGATCTAATCAGGAACTTCTCGCGCTCTAGGCGATAGCTCTAGCTACTAGGCCATTTTTTTTATTCCATGAAAATATTACATAATAAACATCTTTACTCATTATGTATTTATAACTTCATTAAACCTTACTTGGTAAACATTCTAATATCACATGTATTATAAATAAACAGGTAAAACAAAGATTATAGGAATACTACATGTTATAGAAATACACCCATCGATTCTGAAAAATCGATCTTCTTTGAGGGGATCTTAAAACGTACTAAAAGCATATATATATATATATATATATATATATATATATATATATATATATATATATATATATGGGTTCAATATTGCTTTCAGTGAAGATTCAAATATATAGTTTGTACATTGTTTGTGTAGGTTTCCTAAATGATATGTTTCAAATGTGATACCCTCATCTTGTCATTTAAGTGGGATCGAATATTTTCCCCCTGATGTTGGATCCAGACATCAGTTGATGGGGGGGGGGAGCATTGCATTTGACGGATGGAAACTTTAGCGTCACTACTCTTTAGTAGGACAGACAAATTTACATGTGTGCTATGACCCACCGGATAGTGAAACACCAGATGATTATTCTACATTTTAAATATCCTGGGGTATTAAAGTTACTATAGCTATAAAATCAACTTGGTATTTTAATATACATTTCATTGTTGATCATAAGGAGTTTCACGATCAGAAAGCCAAAATTTGGGAGGTGATTGTGGATATCAAAATAAGAAGAAAGTTCCTTTAACTATATGTCCAAAAAGTGTTTCGTTTCCCCTTCTATCTATCAGTATGTATTTTAATTTTTTTAAATTCGAGATACAGATACTAAGAAACTAAGATACAGATACAGATATACAGAACGTTTTATATTATTAGTTTGGAGTGTACGACAAACTCTAATATTTGTTCACTTAGTCTAACATTTTTTAAAATTGCATTCATTAAAAATGTTCATGCCAAATATCACGAAAACCATTGATTTTACAAAATGTTTTAGTCTTTTAGAGCTAAATAAGAATACTTTTTATACTATATGTTGAAAAATATCCTTAATAATAGGTAATAAAAAAACCTAATTAATGGTAATCTAGAACACACATGAGCCAGTTAACTGGTTATACAATCCTCGGCAGTTAACTTAATAACTATTTTCAAAGTTAACTACTACGTGTCTCTGTGTGTGCGCGCGCGCGCGCGCGTGTGTGTGTGTGTGTGTGTGTGTGTGTGTGTGTGTGTGTGTGTGTGTGTGTGTGTGTGTGTAATGTACAACAGTGATGTTTGAATAGAACTAAAGATAACAAGTTCCATGCTTTGATAGAGTACAGTATAGTCGTGAAGCACTCTGTATATACATACATAAATATTTGTGTAGATTATAGATAGTTATATATTGCACTTATATTTTATCTACACTAAAGTGGTATATAGATTTCATATAAGTTTATTTTTGGGAGTGGTGATTTATAATTTATCACTGAACCTATTGCGTAAAACTCCAGGGAAATCTTCTGCACGCTTCGCATGTTTAATTAAAGTCTGCCTACGAACCTACATTCAGGGAGCTCATTACTGTAAACCTGTAATTGTGTGTAATTTATTTATGATTGTGCGACATGTCTATAAATTAGAAATCATGTCAAATTTCATCTACAGTAGACACTTTAGCGGTGCTATAGGAGACAGCGCTGAGAACAACTCGTGGTCCAACTTTAGAGTGTAAATATGAGTGAAAATCACGTCATTTGCCATGAAATATCACTGACTAACCTTATAGATATTTTATTTCTTGAATTTAGCTCGAAACAATACAAAATTATACAAAATATCTCAAACAACAATTATATGCTTCACACACTATAAAACTCTGTCTCTAACTTATAGCAATGTATATATAGGGAGACTTATGATTTTAGAAAGGGTACGATTTTTGCCAGTTAAAATCTTCCCCCCCCCCCAAAAAAAACACACACATAATAAAAGTTCACGTCACTCGTACAGCTAATGTGACTTGATTGTGTAATTGAATAGTAGGTTACCCACAGTGCAGGTGGTTTAGGAAATTTGTTTAAAGGCAGGGAATTTATTCATGGTTAGACGTGCGACCAATCGGACGCAACATATTTAAATTTTCCCCTCAAACTCTAAAATTATCCGCCACTTTTGACAATTCGGGACGCCACCATCATTATGCAGTGCTGGATTAAATCATCACCAAAGACATTTAACATTGTTGCAGCAAATAGAACAACATAACAGTTATGCAGAACACAGTTTGGAATCAAACATCAATCGAAGGTTGTCCCTCATCTGAAGCAATTTAAACCACAATCTGTCACAAATGGAACAAACTTATCCCAACAGTTGTCTATAGATTATTTTTCGAACTGGTTATGAGCACTTTTATTTAAACTGAAACTAGTGTATGAGATGTTGAAGGTTATTAAATTACACTCAGAACTTAGGATCTATCATTGTTTGTAAATGGTAGACCAAATTCATTACTGTTTGAGTAATTTCTAGACGTACTTTGAGGTATCACTCAATCAGTAACAATAGTTTGTAAATCTGTATGCACTCTGTACTTCCGAATACATTGAGTGCCACTTTTTGACTGTTGTTTAACAGCTAGATTAGTTATATATCCCCACCACAATTGTCTCAAAAACCAGTTTTCCTATCTTAGTCAAACAAAATCGCCCCTTTAATTGGTACATTTCTTATCAATATATACCTATTATTGGTTAAAATATACTTCTTTTATTTGAAAAAATATGATTTAGTGCATATTATATACGTACATATTCGTGTTAAATACGTTCTCTACTCAGGAATGATACCATTACCGCAGATAATGTTTTCAGCACTTGAGTAATTCAATACGACTATGTACGTATATAATATGCACTAAATCATATTTATTCAAATAAAAGAAGTATATTATAATCAATAATAGGTATATATTGATAAGAAATGTACCGAAGAAGGTAGCGATTTTGCTTGACTAAGATATGAAAACTGGTTTTGAGACAATTGTGGTGGGGATCTAGTCTCGTCAACTGTCAGAGAATACAGCGTTTCGTTATACGTTCAGCAGCATGAATCCAACGCACACTACCTTGTGTTTACCTAGTCGTAACGCGTGGCACAAACTGTCATTAGTCCAGGGAGTAAAGTATGTCAGATAAAAGAATAGGTAAAAATATATTTCAAGGAACACCACGAGGAGGGATTTCCAGAGGAAGGACAAGGAAAAGTGGATGAATTACATAGAGAAGCACCTCAGAAGAATCGGATGTCTGGAGGTGGAGATAGTAGAAGGCAAAAGTGAGTGGAGGTGGATGATGGTAGAGGTCAGGTTTCTACAAGAGCTGTAGAGGCAAAAATGATGATGACGACTTATTTCCTGCAGATATTCCTATGTTATTATGATGACCATGCTATCACATGGGAGTGCTAGGAAAACAGTTTGAACGAAATTGAATTTTGAATTCCATTTCTATTTATGGTTTATTATGTGAAGACGACAGATGTAAATCTTGTTAATTTATTAATTTTTTTCATTTGGAATACTTTCGTATAATAAATCTTATACTTCCGTTTGTTAATCTTTAAAATAAAAGTATACAGACTATAAATATTTTATTTACCATGAAGTAGTAGGTAAAACTAAGAGATTTTGTTTTTAGTTCCACTATATTTGATTCTGATATAAGGCTCTTATTTCCTTTAGAAACAAATTGCTGTATGCGTGTACACGATGTTTAACCTCACCGATTTCAAGTTATTTACGAAACACCCTTTCCTTTTTTTTTTTTTTTCATGCTCCACCCATGTGAGTTGGGAAAGCTATCGAAGAATTGGATCTTTTGATCCATAAATTTCTGCCAATTTTCAACCTAAGTTTATTGTTACTCTTGTACGGTGATTGTATAACTAATTTTCCTGTACTATTTATGGTATGCTAACTAACAGTGATAAAAATATAAACCTTCTGACGAAGTCCGAACTCTGAATCAATAACTAGTCTAATGATAAGGGCTAGTTTATGCTAAATTAGTTTTAATAAACGGTATCAAGAATCAGGTTATTGTTACTCTTGTACGGTGATTGTTTAATTAATTTTCCTGTGCTATTTATGGTATGCTAAGTAACAGTGATAAAAATATAAACCTTCTGACGAAGTCCGAACACTGAATTAATAACTAGTCTAATGATAAGGGCTAGTTTATGCTAAACTACATTCATTAAACGGTATCATGAATTTTGTCATTAGTGTAATAAGAGAATATTGGACTTCGAAGTAAAGTATAAGAAATAAAATACAGCGAACAATAAAATAAAAAATCTTTGAACCAAATTAACTACAACATTATGATTTTAACTATAACCTCACTGAGCTGTTCTATTTTATGTTTAGAGCTGGTTATAAAAGTTACGTATGTAAAATATTATCCCTGTCTTTAGAGCCTTTTTCAATTAGTCCACAGACCACCAGAATCTTGTTTTATACAAATTTATTCATGTAAAAACTCAATACAAATGTAACATTATGCAGAACAGTTGAAATTGTTTGGCAAACTCAATACAATAAGAGTTTCTTTAGAAGTTTCTACCCTCTACCAAGAAAAACTTTGCACAGTGTACATTCAAAGTGACTTGGATTATTTCTGATATAACCCGCCATCGGGTTGGTAACAATTTTTGGATTGACTTTCTTCCAGCTAATTTAATCTCATTATACTTTGTTTACATACTTGAATATAACTATAAATTAAATGTTGTAGGAATGACTTTTTCCAAGTCATTGTCAGTTCTTAAAAAGATAGTTTATTAATACAAGATGTTGTATATTTCGAGTATAAACATATTTACAAAAGTATAAAACATGAATAAATTGAACGGATAGATCAAAAGGTTGTTTTCCTTTTTATGTGAGTTCTACGTAGACCCAGTGGGTAGGTCTGTAAACGTCCAATCGATATGCCAGCTCTTCTCACAATTGACCTAGAACATCTGGAGTTATTGATGCCACTGTATTTGAGTCCTTTCACTGTAGACGTTCTGTTTAACGTACTTCCATAAAAAGTCCATGTGTGTAAGCTCAGGTGAACATGGTGACCAAGCCTTATATCAACCTCTTCCAGTCCAACGTTGAGTAAATTTCTTAATAAGAAAATCAAGAACTAAATTGACATAGAGAAGCGTTTCTACAGAAAAATCGAGTTTTCATCCTTGATTTGGGGAACAGCATACAGCTGTCCAACATCTCAAGGTAATCATCTCCCTTACAGTGCTTTCAGAAAATAAAAGCACTGGCTAATAATGTAATTCCGAGTAAGAACGTACCAACACATTGACTTTTGGGCTGTCAAACTCATGTTCATCATAGACGTGAGAGTATTATTTGCTCAAATTTAAACATCGTGGTGATGTACATATCCTGAAATATTGAAAGTGGCCTCATCACTAAATAACTTAGTTCAAAAAATTCTTATCAACTTCAATTTCATTAAGAATGCCTACCTATTAAGATTATCCCTCCTGGTATAAAAGCCTGCCATAACTGAAATATAATATATATCCTGTAAAACTCAGTCGTTTTATTTCAAAATATGGTGAACTTTTGGAACACTGAGGTTTCGAGTACATTTATAGAATAGATTTATATGAATTTTGTAAAAAGCTTTTTCCGTATGTTTCAACAGTTTCATTGTTGACTGAGTGCCACCTGAATGTTTTTTGTGTAATGAGCTACCAGTATATTTTAACTAATTGCCTGATCTAGGGCAATCTAAACAGATTGATTTATAGTACTCAATTATTCTTGTATGAGCAAGTTCTGTACCGCCTCACACCTCACATTCATGGGTTGTTTATGCTTTGGCCTTATATATTCTACACCCTTTTACAGGGTCATCGAAAAAGGTGTCCATCATTTCAGTTGTAAATGGTATAAGCAATAAGAGGTAATCTTATTGCTTAAATCTTAAACCAATTCATCCCCCAATAATAATATATAATAAAGTAATAACTTTTTAATGACAAACTGTTTATAATAATTTGGAGGTTGTTGTGATAACTTTGAATGAGTTGTTGAGCCGCGCGTCGTTGGTCCCTCATAGTCCGGTAGTAGTCTCTTTAATAATGGCGACGTGCAACGGAAAGCTAAATGTCTTTTATGATTTGTTGAATTTAAATCTGTGACTACAGTGCAACGTTTTTTTCTGCAAACTTACGAACAAGATCTACAGACAATACTATTATTCGCCGGTAAAACCAGTTTATAGAAACTGGAATTGTGGATATTAAGAAAGCCTCACCCACATCGGACGATAATTATGGAGCATTAGATAATAACGAGTAGGCCTATCAATAAATTTTGTCATACAATTTTCGTAAAATTTACGATTCCCGAGATATTTGACTTTAAAAAATTTCAACTATCTCCATTTTGAATATATAGGCCTACATGATAAAGTTTTGGATCTTGCTATACGGAAAATAAATAGTATAAAAACTGTGCATACCAAACTTAAACTCTAATCATTAATTTTGTTTTAATGCAAAATGGCGGACAGACGGACAACTAAACGACTTTTTTTTATTATTTTCACCAGTAGAACTCGTCCTGATATTCTTTCCGTTTCTTCGTGAAACGCTCTGTATATAAATTATAAGAAATTTACTTCGAAGTTAAATTTCACTTGGTCAAATTGTCAATTTAAAAATAAGTTATCTCAAAAATGGTATTTAAATAAAACTAATTAACCCATTTTCTGGCCATTAACTCAGATAAAACAATGGTTTTTTATCATACAAATTTTATCCGTATATTTTATTTTGATGAAATGTATATTATAAATTTGCTAAAATACGCAAAAACACACACACACACACACACACACACACACACACACACACACACACACACACACACACACACACACAGACACAGACACAGACACAGACACAGACACAGACACACACACACACACACACACACACACACACACACACACACACACACACACACACACACACACACACACACACACACACACACACACACACACACACACACACACACACACACACACACACACACACACACACACACACACACACACACACACACACACACACACACACACACACACACACACACACACACACACACACACACACACACACACACACACAGACACAGATACAGACACAGACACAGACACAGACACAGACTGCCACGCTACGCTCTCGGTCGTTGGATTCTTCTCACCCGACACTGGAACGCCACTTACCACGCTCCTCTCTCACGATTTTAAGATTCTTAGTTCCCTTTTTGGAACGCTATTTACCACGAACTCTTAAACTCGCTGTACGATCACCACCGATAGGGCGAACCACCTTTCTGCTCAGAGCAAGCGCGGGCAAGACCAAGATGCTCACTTTTACTTTTTATACAATCAAAGATATTGCAAAACTTGGCTCTAGTAAGTATGAGCTTGTCCTCATAAACTTACTAATTTTTAATTTACGCAAAATTCCCTGAATTTTATCTCAATGCTCGATTATTTGAATCTTTTTTAAATTAACACACTCTCTCTCTAAGGTCGTGCCTTTTGGGAGAAATCGGCTCTTAAGTTCTGATGATAACTTTTAAAAATTTTCAAATTATATTACCAGAGCACACATATAAGATTTATATTTAAACAAGGTTAATAGCATATACAGAATGGATATATATTGAAAACACAACAAAATTTAGAAATGAATTATTTATATATTCTTTTCTTTTTATCACAGTTAAAATGTTGAATTCATAAACTTTTTTAATAACAACAAAAATTGATTAAACAACAACACAACGATTTATATATTTGACAAAATTTACCAATGGAATATTTTCTATATTCTGAACAAAAATAAAAACGCTTGACTTTTCAGACAGAACCACAAACAGTTTTTCCTGTACTGAAAAAGTCGTATTTAATTATTAATTATTTATAACACCAAAGCAGAAGTATAAAAATGAATTTAATTTTTAATAATTCCCCTAATGACGTTATATTTGAAATGAAGTTAATATTTGCGAATTATTCCTTAAGTATAAGATACCTTCACACTTTATTAGAAGTTCTAGTTGGTTTTGGAATTTGTTGTATAATTAGGCTGATGTTGATCTGATGTTTTCGGTCCAGAGTCTGTAAACTGCTATGTAGTTGAATGCTGACCTCGAATTCTTCTAAGTTGCCTTGAAGTTCGATAGGAGTAGAAATTATTCTAAGTCCAGTTAAGTAGAGTGACAGTTGAATTTTCCTCTCAGCTCGGAGTCTGTTGCAGAAGAAACGTCCACCTTGCGTCGATTCCAAATCAAAAGTATCCTTCTTTCGATGGATAAATTACGGTCTCCCTTTTAGTGGGAATTATTCCACTACCTGGAGCCAATTTTCCTCCCTTTTAGGGAAAAAGGTATTTTCTTCTTATTACGTGTTTTCAGGCCCTTTTGGTCTGAAATATTTACACTATATATTTTATTAGTCATATTTTTTGACTAGTGAATAGTTTTCTTCCTTTATTATTAATTAAAACAACTTTTAAATAATAATTTATTGTATTTATTCTTTAGCGTTATCTGTGATCCAAGTTGGCAATATGATGGTTCAGACTTTAGATTCCTACTGAGGGTGCGCGCGCCACTTTACAGGATTTTTCATGAAAATCTCGACTTTGGTCGTTTTTTCGTTCAACTCGCTATAACTTTCGAACGCTCAAACCGATTTTAAAGTTCCTTTCGGATTCTTCTTCCTCTCCATCTTGTGGGTCTTGTGGAACTTGATTCATTGTTCTACTGCGCTTCGTTCGCGAGTTATCGCCCTTTTCCCGAAATTTGGTTTTTCTTCTTTTCAAATTTTGAGATAAGTCCTTTCTCAAAATTCTTTTGACGAAATCTTGTTCCTCTTCTACTATGACGAAAAACTCTGTTTGTACTTTTCACGTAGCTCGCTTGGTTCTCGAGTTATACGTCCTTGAAGTCCCAAAGTTTTTATCGTATAAGTTTTTGTTCATAAAAACCCCCCCCATTATATATTATCATTTCTGCTTTGATGTTTTACACTTTTACATAATAGATATCTATAATTACAATGTTATTTCTCTCCTTTAACTTCAAATTTAACCGCTTTTGGGCTTTAAAGTTTTACTTTTTGTAATTATTATATCTCCCTTATTTTATTTTTCAAATTTGAATCTAAGTACATATTATTGTGCCCTATTGTGGTCTCTTCAATAGTACTTATTATTATTTTTTAATTAATCCCCCTTCAACTCAAAAATTCCAAAAAACTCCCCAAGAATGACTTTCTAAGTCCATTCTCACCTGTCTATTATTATTAATTCATATTTTTTATTTATGATTATTGTTAGTTCCCCTTTGAGTTATGACTCTACGTTTTTTGAATTTTGAATTTAAGTTTTTTCCAAATTTTAGGTTTTTGAGCCCCTATAAAAACTTGAATAACTTTTTTGTTTTAAATGCTTTTAAATTTATTTTTCGATATTATTTATCGGTTGATTCTACTGAACATTTATTTATTTTAATAATTTAGTATTTTAATAGAATAAGAAACGAGGCAGAGTGACTTTTCACGTACCAACATGCAATCTACAGCACCTGTCGGCGTGACGTCATCGTTCCTCCTCGCCCCCTATCTATATGGTTTTATCGCGGGAATTTAAACTGCTTTAAATTGGCTTGAGACGTTTGGCTTTTCCCAAACCGTCTCAAGACACAGACACAGACACAGACACAGACACAGACACAGACACAGACACAGACACAGACACAGACACAGACACAGACACAGACACAGACACAAACACAGACACAGACACAGACACAGACACAGATACAGACACAGACACAGACACAAAGACACAGACACAGACACAGACACAGACACAGACACTGACACAGACAGACAAACAGGCAGGCAGGCAGGCAGGCAGGCAGGCAGACAGACAGACAGACAGACAGACAGACAGACAGACAGACAGACAGACGTCTGTCTTTTCTAATGGACGTTTTAATAACCATGGTAACCCATGTTAACCAAAATGTAATTTTCTTAGTTATACTTCAGTCAATAAGAATAAATTATACATCATTTTATTTGTCTTAAAATTTCTAACTTTTTTGTGTCATAACATTTTTTTATAAAATTTGTAGTTTATTAGTTATTTAACTTTGAATATTTTGAACTGCCGCCATCTTGAAACGGAAAGTTGTATGAAAACGAAATTTTATTGGCATTTATAAACTACCTACAGTAACAATCATACCAAGTATCATGATTTTCCCTTAAATAGTTTCAAAGATATTAAGGTTTTTAAAAAAAACACATATAGACAGATAGACCGAACACGGAATGAGATAGGACACATGTTATATTACATTTTTTGTTTCTTTTGACATGCTGAATAACGTGACAAAGTTTGTTCATATGGTTGCAAGACACCCTGTATAGGAGTTCAGCAAGCATTCGCGCTGACACAATCGAAGTACTCCAGCGGCCACATTTGTAAACGGTACTTATTCCGAACAGGCATTGTATTAATTAAAATAAATGTAGCTAAGGTGCAAGTACACAAGCTTTGTGACATTACCCTTAATATCTTAGTGAGGTGGATCGTCAGCATCCCATAATCAATTTATGTATTTATTCCTGTTGTATATATTATTCCAATCCGGATCAACTTCAGTCTTCAGTTCATTATACAACATAAACTGGTTGACTAAATACTGGTTTTTAATTATGTCTACTTATTACATAATCAAGCAACATCAAAGTGATGGAACAATTAAGTAGTGTTATTAAATATACAGATATTTATTGAAAAATAAGTAGAAATATTCCGTTAAAGAACATGAACTTCCATCATTATTTTGTACTGTCTCTTCTAGTATCAGACAAAATTGTAAAACGTCAGTTACTATATACCCTTGTATTTCTCCACCGTTATTAAATTCACGCAGATAAAATTGTCGATTTTTGTTTTATCAATCAGTTAATTTAATTTCTTTTAGTTTTTATATATTTATTTAAATGAGATATATTGTTTGTAATATACGGGATGGATTTTAAATAAGACAAGTGAATATCTCAAAAAACGTAACCTTTGTTATAGTTACACGTTATTTGATATCGAGGAGGAAATAAAATGACGCTATTAATACTTTGGTTGGTCTAGCATATTCTAAAATCAAATTAATTTTTTTTAAGTAGACATTCTCTTTCTACCCTGTAAATGAGATGCGTTTAACTCAACTTTTGTTTCAAATCTAGCCTAATTTTTTAAGATATTTTAAATATATTTGAACATTTTCTGACCCTCAGTAATTTGTTTTTCGAAAGAAACCAGTTATAAAGCGAATTTTCAAGAAGAAAAAAGGTTTCTATTAACCCAGTAAAAACTCAAAGGATTTCTTTTCCGGAATTTTTATTAATTATTCCGTTGCAGTAAAAGAAAAATATAGAATTTGAAAACATGGTTCTGAACATTTTTTTAAAAGTTTTCTATAAATTAAATAAACCACTTTCATCTCTTAGAATTTTACTGATGTTACATCCTTGAAAAATTAAGGTCGGGTTAAACAATTTTAGAGATCAAAGTTTTAAATCACCCAAAGAATGAACAAAACAATTCAAATATATAATATATTTTATGTTTGTACTATATACTGTTTATAAATCAAACTTACGTCTTACCAAATAAAGTCAGTTATATCCCGACAAGTTTCGCAGTTCAATAAATCGGAATTTTCAAGGTCTACTTGATTCACACGGCGTCAATCACATTTTTTAAAACACTTAAAAATATATATACACATTTCTCACTTATGCACAGTAACATATATTTAAAATCAAATCATGTTATGCCTATATAGACTAAACTGATGTAGACTACATTTTCGAATTATCTTCTTTTTTTCATCTGATTAATTTAACAAGGCAAAATAAGTTATGTCGGTCTCAAATTTAAATTACTCATTTATTAACTTTTGGTATTTTCGTTTTACCTTGAAAATATATAAGTTTTCCCATGCTGTTATATTACGACATTTGTTGAATTTTTCAGTATTTTCATAGTTTTGTCTATTAAAATTTTTCATGTTATCTAATATATGGAGAGCAAAATTTAATTTCTCGGGTTAATACTATTTTATTGCAGCTATATGATGTTTATATCTTCTTGAAATTAATTGTCTGTCCTATCTTAATGCTACTACATGACTCACATTCCATTTAGATTCTACACATACCATTACACACATATACGGTATACTTAGGTCTCTATTTAAAAAAATAGTTATTTTCAAACTTCCCTGAAAACATAAACCAAACAAAGAATTAATGCCATTTTATACCTTCCGTAATAAGAAAAAATAAATTTTGTTTAATATTTTTTCCTTCAAAAACTTAAAAAAAAGAAGTTTTTGAGATATTCACTTGTCTTAATTTAAACGTCGTAGTTTATTTATTTTCAAATTTAAGCATGTTTGATGGAAGCTAAGATTTTATTTAAAATATAATATAAGTATTTTGGTGTTAATAGACATTTAAAAAATAAAATAAATGTTATTTTTATGTCTAGAGGAATTAATTTTACTTTAGTTTGTATGAAAGTTAGTAATCTATGATACTTACTTCCCTTTTGCAAAAATACGTGCATTTAAAACATGATATTAATGTTGGTTTTAACCATAAACTAAGTGTTTATGGTTTTAGAATCAGATAGTTTGTATTTCACATGTATTGCTAAGTATAGTAAAAAAGATAAATACCCTAAGTAGACATAAATAATGGAACAAGCATTTATGAATTGTGTTGAACGACATTCAGCTCTTTTTTTAATGAACAAACATTGAGTTGCTTTTCAGATTCAACTGCCAGCTGCTGCACACAACCTGTTTCCCAAGTTTTATTGAATTAAACCATTACCCTTAGTTTTGTTAAACAACTGGAATTAATTAACTTTGCAATAAGAACACAGTTTAATTGAATCGTTATTCACACTAACAATCAAGCAACACTTTGGACTACTTAACAACACTTTAACAATCCTTCCAAGGAATAAATCATTCTTATTGCCCAACTTAACGATTTCATTTCGCTCTTTCTTTTATAGTTATTCTAACAAGGCTTTTACATCATAAATTAAAAAACTTAAATCCAATTAAATTATTCCTGAGTCAAAAAATGGTCCTATTAAAATTGAGGCAAATGAAGTGTCCTTTAAAGCGTCATAAAAAGTTGTCATAATTAGAGTCGGTAGATTGTGGCACTATATAGGTACTAAGAAGGTCAACTAATGAAAATTAGTGCTGTATAAGTCCACTCTCAATAAATATTATACTCAAAATATGTACATTGTTTATTTTTTATAGTGTTTAGTAAATGTCACGGTCCTGTATGCTTTAAAAAAATACAACTTCATAATCCGTTTTTCTAGTGCCTATGTGTCTGTCCTATGTAAAACTCGTATGTGTGACAATCCTTTGTATAACTCCTGTGTCTGTCCTACGTATAATAAGTATATCTGACCTATGTATGATTTGTGTGTCTGTCCTATGCAAAACTCGTATATGTGACAATCCTTTGTATAACTCCTGTGTCTGTCCTACGTATAATAAGTATATCTGACCTATGTATGATTTGTGTGTCTGTCCGATGCAAAACTCGTATGTGTGACAATCCTTTGTATAACTCCTGTGTCTGTCCTACGTATTATAAGTATATCTGACCTATGTATGATTTGTGTCTCTGTCCTATGCAAAACTCGTATGTGTGACAATCCTTTGTATAACTCCTGTGTCTGTCCTACGTATAATAAGTATATCTGACCTATGTATGATTTGTGTGTCTGTCCGATGCAAAACTCGTATGTGTGACAATCCTTTGTATAACTCCTGTGTCTGTCCTACGTATTATAAGTATATCTGACCTATGTATGATTTGTGTGTCTGTCCTATGCAAAACTCGTATGTGTGACAATCCTTTGTATAACTCCTGTGTCTGTCCTACGTATTATAAGTATATCTGGCCTATGTATGATTTGTGTGTCTGTCCTATGCAAAACTCGTATGTGTGACAATCCTTTGTATAACTCTCGTGTCTGTCCTACGTATAATAAGTATATCTGACCTATGTATGATTTGTGTGTCTGTCCTATGCAAAACTCGTATGTGTGACAATCCTTTGTATAACTCCTGTGTCTGTCCTACGTATAATACGTATATCTGGCCTATGTATGATTTGTGTGTCTGTCCTATGCAAAACTCGTATGTGTGACAATCCTTTGTATAACTCCTGTGTCTGTCCTACGTATAATAAGTATATCTGGCCTATGTATGATTTGTGTGTCTGTCCTATGCGAAACTCGTATGTGTGACAATCCTTTGTATAACTCTCGTGTCTGTCGTACGTATTATAAGTATATCTGGCCTATGTATGATTTGTGTGTCTGTCCTATGCGAAACTCGTATGTGTGACAATCCTTTGTATAACTCTCGTGTCTGTCGTACGTATAATAAGTATATCTGGCCTATGTATGATTTGTGTGTCTGTCCTATGCGAAACTCGTATGTGTGACAATCCTTTGTATAACTCTCGTGTCTGTCATACGTATAATAAGTATATCTGGCCTATGTATGATTTGTGTGTCTGTCCTATGCAAAACTCGTATGTGTGACAATCCTTTGTATAACTCTCGTGTCTGCCTTATGAGTATGAGCTATTCCTATGTCTACCCGATGTATAACCGTGTCTCTATAGGTCTTATTTATAAGTGTCTGTCCTAGTGTTATAAGTGTACCAGGCCTATGTGTGATTTGTGTGTCTGTCTCTCATATGTAAAACTCCAGTCTGTTCGGCCCATGTGTGCAACTCTTGTGTGTATGTCCTATATATAAATTCGTGTTTCTGTTTGGCCTATATATAAATCGTGTGTTTGTCTGACCTATGTACAACTCGTGTGTCTGTCTGGCCTATGTACAACTTGTTAATTTGTCTGGCCATTTAAAACTCGTGCCAAGAGTTACCAAGAGTTAGGTATTCCAAAAATATGGTGCACCCCCACACTTTAGTGCATTTGTCATAGAAATTTTGATTGAAAAATGTGGACATCGATGGATAGGCCGGCAGGTACCTATACGCTGGCCTCTAAGGAGTCCAGACCTCACACCTTGCAATTTCTTCTTGTGGTGATACATCAAAAGCATTTATATCGAGAAAACATCGTGAACTAAATAACTTAAGGAACAGGATTAATGAAGCAATGACAACCGTTAACAAAGACATTTTAACTAACGTTTGGGCACAACTTGATTATCGATTGGACATTTGCCGAGCGACTAATGGTGCACATATCGAAATTTATTAGTTATGTAAAAAAACTGCTTCAGAGGACGATTTAGATAAATAAACACCAGCTATAAGTAATTCTGTTTTCATTCAAATCATGTTCAAAACCCCACGATTCTTTTATGATAACCCTGTATTTTAAATAGAATTTCTATTAAATAACGTCTTCACTTGTTTCGGTTATCTGGCTCTGGCGAGCCTCGTGGTTCATAATTTGGTTTCTGCATTGTTATTAATAAATGACGATCAATCAACATTAATAGGCTTCGTAAATCATACCAAAAATATTTTGTTTTGAAGTTATTGGATAACGATTGACTATTTATATTATTGGTATAATTTATTAGTACATATGCTATTACGTATATAATGTAATACGTCGTTTCAGAATTTCCATACCACGCTTACTCCACAATGGAAACTGGTAAATAGGTTTAGTTTTAACAGAATAATTACTTTCATTTCTGAAGCCCGTGCTTGTCATTTCTGCAACTTGGCGATTTGTTTTCCAATAGTTTGATTTTCAGGAGAAGTTTTGAAGAGACCAAGCGTTGAACAGGTCAATACCTACCGGCCTTCCCCGAATAGTGCGCATTGGTCACTTGTTGCAATTCCCAATAACCAGGTGAACCTGTCCCCCCAGGAATCGTCCGTGGGAGTTGACCGTGGTCTTGAAGTCGCTTCCATCGCCTTCCAGCAACGGTCATCCAGTATTGATTGTTGAGCCAACACGTCATAGTTAATTATGATTGAGGTTGAAAGAAAGCTTACTTCAGGTTAAAGTAGTTCAGCTATGTGTCTTTCGCAGTGTCAGCGCACACACTTACATGTATTCCAACGGATTAGGTTCCATTGGATGACTACCTTTCTTCTTGGCTGACACTGCCGCGCCAATACCTTTCAACAGACTAACATCTTATATATAAGTCAAAACCCACTGACTGATCACAAAATCTCTGAATCCAAGAAGCCTAGAGCTATGAATTTCTTAACATGGTTTGGAGTAGGTCTATAGACGCGTACTAAAAACGGGTTTTGAAAATTTTCCACTCCCAGGGTGTTTTTTACCCCTAAAACAAGTATCATAGCTATGTCATTTATGGGTCGATTTTGATCAATCAAAATTGGTGTGTTGGTCAAATAGGAACGCCCATAGCACCACCATTTGGGTTGTGTTAAAAAAAGTTTATTTATAAAACTATCTCAAGTTACCCCAGGTGAAACTGGGGCCATCAGCTAGTTATGTCCTGGTAGCCAGTTCCTACCGAGACCTCAATACAAGGAACCCACGCCAGTGTGTCCTTAATTTAGTTTAGAAAATCGTCACTGTAGATTCTGAACTAGTAGTTGGTACATTAATAGTCTGCAGGGTGGTCTACCGTAGTTCAGGGTTAGAAGAGGTATTTTTGGTTGCTTTTTTAGATCGGATAGAAACATCCCCATTTGTAACGTGAGGACACCATGTATATTTGGATTAGGATTGGAAACCAATCATATCTTGGCAATTCAGGCACATCAAAGTTGCAGAGCATCCAAGTGAGCATTGATTGCGTTTTACTAATGATCTATTTATTAATTAGCCTACTACTATGTATTAATACTCGTATACCCTCGATAAATTACCTCGCAGTTACATACTACATGACGAATCTGATCCGATCCAACTAGGCCTTATTAAGTACGTAACATTAATACCTTGAATTTACATTTTGGCCAAAAATTAACTACCAATACCCCCTCCCTCTAAGTATCAGTAGTCCCACCGATGTTTAATTAGCCAGCCATAATATATTGGTATATATACTCAAACTAAAATATGAAACCGGTCAAATAAAAGATGTCACCTATTGGTTGGAAGATTACACATTTCATGGTTTTTTCCAATCATCTGATGGCAGTTCGATCAATGTCCTTTACTCCTTGATTTTCTTGCCACTCGTTCAAGAAGAGAAGACCCTAGCACTTCGATTACACCAGTAAAACTTCGAGTTTGTATATATCTTGAATTGTCAGTGATACATCCCTTGTAGAAAGCAGTGATTTGCAGGGAATCTCCAGTTCTAAAGTTAATGTTATATATACGTGGTATGCCAACTCTTCGGATTTATTTTTAGGGATCACTTGTGTTTTCAATCTTCAATATAGATCTCTGTAGGTATAGAACCAACCATAGACTGGGCGATTCTTCTCCTAAAAATTTAGATCGATATTTGGAATATGGAGTTGCCCCTTTAATGGGTTATGTTTTTTGTCTGTATATTGTTTTGTTTTTTTACTATTATTAATATTTTTTGGAAACAGGATGTTATTATAATTCATGTTATATATTTTTAATAACTTAATATCTTATATTACCGAACTCGTCAAAACATTTCAAAACTACTAATTGAATAATGACTCGTGATTTCACTACAAGTACCAGGTGTAAAGTTTAAAATTAGTTGTTGGTAATATGGCTACCAGTCTACCAGTAATAAGCGGTAAAAGCGGACGAGGTAAGGGAGAGGGAGCTTTGACAATTAATCACACGACTGCAAACTGTGCCCTGTAATTAATTAGATATATCACCTACACACCCTCGCTGTCTATCAGTTCTCGTTTCATTTATATTCAGTTAATTTTAACAAATTTTAAACATGTGGTCAACATTATAATAAAATTCTTTTGATATAGTTTATTAATACAATAAGAATTTTTACTACAAGATATAGGAACAAAAAGAAAGATACACATATTGTAGAAGGCAAGTTTTTTTTTCAAACATAAAAATACACACACACGTTTGTATTTTGGTCGTTTATAGTACCACTTGTCTCAAATCACCTTAGCGGGGACATCGTTTATTTTTGCTAAGGTTATTTTTCCTCATAATTAACATCTAATTCCTATAAACGTGCATAGTTAATTAAACGGAAGGCTATACATTCATTGATATTAGTCTAAATTAATATTTAGACTATGTTGTCCAGATCATATTAACTGAGGACCGTAATGTGTGTTTGTTTTTCATCGTTGAACGGTGGACATAAGGATTAACTTACCAAACCATAGGACGTAGTTTGGATTTAGTAGGTATGAGTTGTATAATGAGTAACATATTGATGTATTTTATAGAATAATATATAATTAGAATAGAAAACATTAAATAATCAAATGTCTTGACTAGGGATTGCATTACTTAGTCTTAATTTGGTCTTTTTCTTCATGAGGAATCTTTTTAACGTGGGTTAAATTTGCTTTTGTAATTCTATAAGGCCGACTACATCTGGAAATTTAACCATACAATCTAGCAGATACAATCTAAGGCAATTTATAAATTTTAATATTACAAAACTAGACAAACTCAACTTTTTTCATGATTTAACTCGACTCTTTATATGTTTTTTTTTTTAACTATTATTTTTAAATCAATTAATTACAAAATTACAACTAGGCTTTTTATATCACTCAAACGAGCATTACAAGAGATTGAAGTTTATCCATCTAGAAAAATAGTTAGTGAGGCGTGCCTTTAGAATATATTCCTCATAAATAAATATTTAAAATAATAACTTATCCTATTGATAAAATTGTATCTGTATTTACGACACTTTAAATGTTAGGCACAACCTAAAGGTATCTTAAATACAATATCAAAATACCAGATGTTTACAAAAACATTAAATTTATAACGAAATTTATAACAGCAAGTGAGCATTTTTTTAACCTGGAGATAGATTTAATGTTTTCATACAAAAATCGTTGTTTAAGCTTGTTTATATATATATATATATATATATAACTAAAAAGCTTTATATAATAATTTACATTATCATTTATATTTTGGCTTTGGAAAATCTTCAGAATTTTCTTTCGCAAGTCTTTCTTATGAATGGTAAAGTTAAATTTATTTAAAGTTTTGGAAAATTAACCTATGCAAATAGAAGTACCATATCGTGCTTAGAAATAACTTCTTTTTTTCTGCTCAATTAATTCTTTTATTACAATTTTAATAACTGATGTAAATATACTAATATAAACTATAGGATCAAATTAGCACTATGAACCTCTTTCATTACATTTTTAGACAACAAATCATAGTAACATACAACTCCTGTTTACTAACTTAATAATAGTACAAATTATTTCTCAACATGTACAAAAATGAGTTAAAAATATTATAACTAAAATAAGAATTACATGAATCATATTTCAATTAAAAAATGTGTGATTAGTATACAACTTAAAAATAACTATTAAAACCAACCACTACAATCACACATGTTAACACACAAGTTAGGACCATTATGTTTAAATAATTAATTAATAAAACTTGAATTACTATTTTAGCACTTAGGCCCTACAAAATAATATATATATATATATATATACTATATATATATATATATTTCCTATAGGTCAATATTAGTATAAAAACACTCAAATGTATAGCTCACACTGTTGGGAAGAGAGGATTTCTCCCTTTGTCTTTTGAAGATTTTCCACCTATCCTGCGAAATAAAAAAATAACGACAACGGCAATAAGAAGAACTATTTACAACTCCTGTATGTTTTGTTGGTTTAGGATTATATTTGTATTTTATTCAAAATTCATAAAATATTGCAATTCCAAATGCATATAATAGTGACTTTCTATTATATTTTTCTTTTGTCTGTATGTTTTGTGGTTAAACACGAACATGATGAAAAAAACACACTTTAAGGTAAAATTTTAATGAAAATTGTTGTAAATCTAATTGTGTTATAAGTTGAATAACATTTTGACATTTTCAATTAAATTTTTCTGAATTTCAATAAAGTTCTCTATTTGAGCACACTATAACCCCCATACACCAAATTTTATCTTACTTAAGTTTTGTGCTTATTTCAGACGAAAACGACGCTGCCAAAATCACTTTTTCGGAATCCTTAGGCCATAAAACCAGAAGATCAACAATTCAATCTTAATATACATGTGTCACAAAGACCTTTGTGATAACGATTGTCAAATATTGTATTGATTTATCAAATGTAAATATCGTCAGGGACAATGAGAGATCAAAGCCAAGATTTCATGAAAATACTGGTATACCCGGCTAGGCCATCGAATTGCCACCTTTTTCTTTAAAATAAATTGAATTGGTTTGCGACTCAACTGTTCCCAGTACAGTCTTTACGAAAATTTACTATAATAAATAACTATGTTAATTTTATTATATTTTAACCAGTACATTAGGATAGCCCTTTCAGACCTATGTGTCACATTTGTGACAGTTAATTCAAATGCCGTTAGCAATAGGAATATATTGCAGAATGAGTCGGGGACGGCCTCACATGATTGAGACACTTGTTTGTTTGCCGTGTAATTTTTGTGGGATTTTTCCCTTACGCTAGTTGGCCAACCTGTATATCTTTGTCTAGTCTGGCTGCTGCTATTTATAACTTCTGTGTTTTACAAGCTAAATACGTTAGTTTAACGGTTATTTTTTAAAACAGTTTGATTTATTAGTATTGTCTTCTTTTATAACTGTGTATAGAAACATTTGAAGGTGTTTTAGTGATAAAAATATATTTAATGTGTACTAAACTTGTAGTTAAATATTAACTATCACAAAAGTGACAGTTTGGACCCTACCGTTCTTAATCACCAGGTAACCTAGTTTTATTTCTTGTGGTTTTCAACAATATTGGTCCGGTACGTTATTTTAATTATTTGAAAATGGATATAGACTTTCTAAATGATGATCAATTACTAACTTATTTGGATCAATCAGATATTGATGAATTGTCTGACGAAGAAAATGTATTGTCTGATCCTACATTTGAATCTGTAATTGATAATAATGATTCATCAGAACAGTCTGAAGGTGAAGACGATGATATTCCGGGTCCTTCAGTAGTGCAAACACAAAATGTAGGCCCAGTTCTTAATAGTGCTAACCAACTGACTAGACATAAATGGTCAAAAAAAACCTTTCCATCAAAATCTGTACCTAAAGATAAATATTTTAATAAACCTACTGAGGTGGGTAGTCCAGCCATGTATTTCGAAAAATATTTAACAAACGTCTTATTTGAAAAATTAGCCTTCAATACAACTTTGTATTATAACCAGACCAAGAATACAACTATGAAGCATCCAATTACTTCCAGTGAAATAAAAAAATTCTTTGGAATCCACGGTTTTATTGGATGTTTTCCGTATCCAAGATTAAAAATGTACTGGGGAATGCGGTTTCAATTCAAAGCGATTACTCAATCTATGAGTAGGGACCGTTTTTTTTTAATCAGAGTTAATTTACACTGTGTCGATAATTTAGGAGCTATGGATCATGAGAAAAAAGAAAACAAACTATGGAAAGTACAACCAGTTG